>OX451400.1:16305953-16837635 GCA_949629135.1 Eremobia ochroleuca | reverse complement strand
TGAAGCACAGTAAGTATGCCGGACCGTTTGTACAAACGTGCCTCACGCACACATTTACATCATAGAATGCCGGCCGGCCGCCATCACGCGACACGACGGTGTCTTTGTAAGTACTATTTACGTGAAGTAATAAAATAAAATAATGCCATCTTGTGTTGTGAAAAGGTGTAAAAATAATTCTACATATCAGAAAAAGTGTCAAGGAATAACATATCACAGGTAAGGCACAATTTTACTTGTTGATATATTGTATTTTTGACATTTTAAAATCATTACTATTGCAACACAAAACCTCAACAGAATTATAAGTGTTGTCATAAAATAAATGGGTAATTTTCCCGAGAGATTGGGTAATACATAGGTAAAATCTTTACACCTTGCGTGTTTTAGGTAAGTAAGCTTTAATAACCCATCCCCCCAATATTTAAAAAATGGGGAAATTTCCATTCATCTGGTATCCCTCAAATCACGCACACATAGATCGGTACGGTGCTTCACTTTCGATATGCGTGGCGCGGAGTCCTTCTTTTTTTTCTAGTCCGTGGTAATAACAATACAAGTCATTATCATCACCAACCAAAGTTCGTCACAAACCGAACCAGAAGGGAGCGTGACTTCAGTAGCCCATATTACCTGATGGAGTAACAGCAATCCTGGTATGCAGTGACAACTCGTTAATATTGATGCCCTTGTGACGCGACAGCGTGGCGTCCCTGCTGCGAGTCTTCAAACCCAGCCAGGATTGATCTTTGAACTGGATCTTCTTCAGATCTTGGCCTTGCTGAGTCGCTAGCTCGTGTAGTCTGTGGAGATAAGGGTGATCATTAACCAGCGGGATAATTGCGTAACACACTATCAGTAGCAATGGGTTTCATTTTGACAGTTCATCAACATTCATTGCGTTATTTACGTCGTGAGCAGATACATTTTTCAAACTTATGAAGTAATGGATCAGCAATATCCTTCAAAATGATTCAGATGGAGATCGATAGTGTGTTACGCAATTATGGATCAGGATTTTATTATAAATTGATTTAAAGAGTGTCTATGGTTTGGAACTGCTGCACTATGTTATACATAAAAGCTTGGTCTCTGTGGTAAGATCGATTGGTATGGCTGTGGTGGTCTATGTGTTCACGTAACATCACCCCTGTATTTCGATGGCGAGGAAGGCAGAGTTGTTGTTGTATTATAGTATGCAAATATATTATCACCAAATATCTAAGTAAGTGGTGCTGGTTTGACCATATTTAATCTTGCCATTAAATATGGTAATTGCCACTTTCAAACACAGTCTGAATCATTTTGAAGGTTAGTGCAGAACCATTGCTTCATATGTTCAAAAAAATTGTGTTCAACAACGTAAATAGCGCAATGAATGTTGTGTAACTGAAAGCGATTCCTACTGTTAGTATGTTACGCAATTATCCCACTTTCTTTTTTTTTTTCTCTCTATTTGTTTTGGAGTTTATCCCACTGTTGCTACTGAGAATTTCCTAATGGGGATACCATACGGTCAGCAGTCGTGCTCGCGATCATTCGACCAATAAGGTTACAAAGCCTATAAGGTTACAAAGTTTGTTTCAACATAGTTTCTTACCTCTGCACAAGCTGTCCCCTAGTCTTATCCAGGGGCGTGTCCCCATCTTTATTAGCCAACGACACGAGAGCCCCAGCGAGTAGCAAGTCTTCGGCAATAGCAGTGTAGCCCCAGAAGCAAGCGTAGTGAAGGGGCGAGTTTCCGTGTTCGTTCGTGAAGTTCACGTCGACGCGGTTTTGGAGGAGCTGTGGAGAGTTTCAAGAATAGAGTAGATTATTAGTTGACAAGCCATGTGCCTGGCAAAAATTACGAACTTCTATACAAACTATCATCCCATATTTAACCTCTGGTCTATCGTAGATATACGTTCCCGACAGTTTACGGATACAAAATTTGGCCCGTAGGTCTACGCTCCGACATACCAGAGGTTAACCCCTTCATAGGATACATTTTTCGACGGTTACTGAACAACAACATTCTTACATTCTCAAAATATAAAAACCTATTCAAACCAAATAATTGATTATTATTAATTGTTAATTAATTGATATGATGGGGGCTTGTTGCTAAGTAATAACAGCCGCACGGGTCGATCGATCCGGTTAAGCTATGCTTGCCGCGGTTGGTCCGTGGATGGGTGACTATCTTCACATACCAAGACCCCTTCGTGCCTAGGAACGCACGTTAAGCCGTTGGTCCCGGCTGTCATTAGTGAATCTTTGACAGTCGTTACGGGTCGTCAGTAGCCCGAAAGTCTGACCAAGGGGTATCGTATTACGCAGTAACTGGGTTATGGAGGTCAGAAAGGCAGTCGCTCCATGTAAAATACTGGTATTCAGCTGCATCCGGTTAGACTGGAAGCCGACGTTGGGAAAAGGCTACACAGATGATTATGGTTGCCATTCAATCAGGATGATCAGCATTCATTTCCTAATTTGATTTTATCAACGACATTTTTCCCTAATAAATTATTTCCCCAATAATAATAAATTACTAACCAGCTGTACAATAGGTCTGTGCCCATGTGCGGCTGCAAGATGCAGTGGGGTGTCGTCTCCCATGTTGGTAACGTTGATGCGTGCACCACGCCGGATCAGCATCTCCACAATCTTAAGGTGGCCTTCCTTGCACGCCCAGTGGAGAGGACTGAAGTGATGGTCATCGCTGGAAAGTTGTGAGAGGATTTTTTTAAATGAAAGTTGTTTTGAGTTTGTGTATATGGCGTTTCTTGTCTAATTCTGTTTATTAAAACTCTTCTAGCTAGGTTCACGCACAATGGTCCACTTGAAGGACTAAGTGCGGAAACCAAACCCATAACATATAACACCGTTCGGCTAGAATTCTTACTTTGGTTTACCTACTTCATTGTGACTATTATTCACAATATCATAGGTAAATAAAGTAGAGTAAAGTAAGTGGTAAACATCTTTTTGTACAGACAAGCAGGTAACATAACAAGCTTATAAATTTGTGATTTTTCATGATACAGTTTTCAAATTTTGTACAGACGCCAGCACATCAAGCTACCCGAAACTGTCATTTTTTTTTTTATATTCGCATATACTAAAACTAAATTAATGTTGTATACATATGTATGTGTAGAGATATAGTAAGTATGACATAAAGTTATGTCTAAAGGTCAAATTAACTTGAGTTCTGGTATTGTTTATCATGACTAATAATATTTTCCTCAATGAATGATGCCATTTACATTTTTATAAGAAGTTTATACATTTGTATTTGATATGTAAGTAAGTATTTTAATAAGCAAAATTGAAAGTATGTTTTGTATGCATAGGTATTGCACTTTTATATAAAACAGTTATTTTGATACACTAAGGGGTTTAGAATCATGTGCTGTATTCATGGATACAGCCGGTGTGTTGATGTCCCTGAAACCTTGTATATTTAGCCTTGACATGAAATTAAACATTTTGTAAGCTTTTAAATTTTTAATAAAATGGGGTTTTATGGGATAATCTCCATCATAGAATATCTTTTAATTGGAGCTGTGAAACATTTAATTGTTTTTCTATCTAAATCTAATACCATGTGTTCAATAATTAATAAGATTTGTATGATTTAAAATTACCCAGGTATTGAAATATAAAATATATGCATAATAAGTACTTATTACTTACTATGCACATATTTTATATTTCAATTGTATTGATTTTCATGATATGTTTCCCTTGTTTTAATAAAGTAATGAAAACTAATATGAATTAAAAAGAGAAAAGATTTGATTTTTTTCTGTTTGTTTGTTTGTTATGCTTTCATACTAAAACGGCTGATTGGATATGGATGAAATTTGGCACATGGGTAGAAGATGGGCTGAATTAGGACATAGTATACTTTTATCCCTGTATTCCCATGGGATTAAGACTTATATGGATGAAGCTGTAGGGTGCAGCTCATTTAATAAACAGATAATATGAGTGTTTTGAGTTTGAATAGAATATAATATGAAAATCAAAGGTCACAGACAATAAAAATTAAGCACAAATATAATAAGTTCTATCTGATATCATTTTTTTCAAAGAGGAAACTTTGCATTTAACTAAATAAGGAAATATTTGATAATAATTTACTCAAAACATGAGATATTACAACAGGAAAAAGTACAATAGATACCTATAGTCAGGTATGAAGAGCTAATAAGATCAGGTCTATTTGCAGACCAATTACTCAGGAAGTGCTGA
The DNA here is from genome assembly GCA_949629135.1 of Eremobia ochroleuca. NCBI lineage: Eukaryota > Metazoa > Arthropoda > Insecta > Lepidoptera > Noctuidae > Eremobia > Eremobia ochroleuca. The sequence continues at coordinate 16,833,393 of OX451400.1, read as the reverse complement.
CCTATATACAAAGTTACTCCTGCATTGGAATCATATTTTTTAATTAATTACGTTACTACGAAGGTCGAATACCTGATCTCATACAAACTATTCTTATTTTGGTACACATCTGACGCATAACACAGTCCATGACTACATTGTGGGCGTGTTCACTCAATGCCATATATGGGGGAAACTAGCCCTTCCGTATGGAGTAACATAAGACTAATGCAACGTAAATATACTCTACTTACCCTTGGTTCATGTCATGTTCGGTATCATCTAGCCAGACTCGCACCTGTAATGCATTTCCTTCTCTGCACCATTGAAATATATCTTCCATGTTTTAACACCAAAATCACTAACAACACAACTCGATTATGAAGGAAACGTTAGATATTTCGAAGGCACTTTTCACAATAAGTCAAAAGAAACTGTTAATGAATGTAAATTGGTAAATAATCTAATAAAAAATAAATGAAATCATTTCATCTGCGACCTGTTTGACAGTTTCGCAATCACCGAAAATAATATTGTGTCACGAACATTTTGAACTGATTCAAATAGTTCTATGTGTGTCTTTCATTCAACAGTATTATGTATTTGGTTTTCTCTTTCTAACAAGGAAAATCCTGTCAACTGCATTCCGTAGTTTAATATTTACAAAGTTGCCAGAAAAATATAAAATTATGGTACTGACGCTAGCACATCAAGCTACTACAATCTGTCAAATTTCTTTAATATTTTCAACTTTACCGCCAAGTCATAAGGTTCAAAGTTGATTGGGAAAATTTGAGTTTCGGGTAACTTTATGTGCTGGCGTCTGTACATAGTTTTGCGAACAACACCGAGGCTTTTTGCACAACTACAGTCAGCAATGTCATGAAGGCTTTGGAGTTAGGCCCTAAATAGTCAATTTATTGAGGATTAAAACAAGGCAGAGGTGATTAACTACAGCTCTTACGGGCTTAACCATACTGCCATAACGAAACTGAAAAGAATTCAAGCCCCCAATCATAGCCATACAAAACCAGCCATGCTGCCAGCCTTTTGAGGACCTTTCTTGTTGACAGCGACGCGGAAGAATTTTTTGTTACTCGATTTCTCCTCCTTTTTTATATACATGTACTTAATATTATTATTTTAAGAATGTTAGTCCCATTCATTAAAAATCTTTACTGCTTTTGCTGTGGCTGAGGTTCAGAATAGGTTTTTTGGATGCCTCTAACATTTTATGTTTTTATATTACTAAAGGTATTCAACTTGAATTTGATGAATAAGTAAAAGCCTTTCTGAGATCTAGAATAATATCACAGCTGAGGAGAGCTGTTCAGTCTAAGTGCAATGCTGAAAACAGTTCTCGAATACTTAAACTTTATTGTTAATATAGGTAGCCTAATACAATGTACTACAAAATAATATTATTTCTTTGCGAAAGTTATCTTCATTGCATGGGTAGGTGTGATCTTGAATCCTTGAAGAGCTTCCTTTGCTGCAGCTGATTGCATTTCATTTGCAAATTCGACAAAGGCAATGTCGTGTCTGTTTGGCACAAGACGCACTTCTTTGAAACCAGGGAATCTGTAACAAGGAATATTTCAAATATAAATAAAGTGTACAAAGGCTTTTTTCTTCATGGTAACACTTGACGCATGAACTGTCACAGCCACAGAACATACATATCCTAACGGGTCACAGCTAAGCCTAGCGTTACCCAAACACAAATTGAATGCAGAACAATAAAAGTAAACAATACTCACTGGTTGAACAACATAGACAACATCATCTCTGAGGTTTCATCAGGTAGATTGGTCAAGAACAGAATCTGGTTAGGAGGCTGCTCAGCATTAACGTTGTTGAGCATGCCAGCTGGTCCCACATGCATACCAGTACGATTGGCATCCTTATTCTTCTTCTTCCTGCTATCATCCAGCCCCTTAGGCATTTTCGGTCTCTTTGGTCTTTCTTGGAATGTTCCCTTGACTTTGGCAATAACATCACTGTCAGTTTTTGAGTATTGAATTCTCTGGAAAATTATAGACAAATGTTATGTCTGGAATATTACGAAATCATAGAGTACACCAAAGTGAAATATGGTGTTTTAATGCTTACCATAGGTTTGTCATAAAATGGGAAGCCTTGCATGCTTCTCAGTGCAACAGTGGCACTGGATATTTCCTTAAATATAACGAAAGCCTGTCCCCTCATCTTCAATGTTTTTAATGCCACAATATCCAATATTTGACCAAACTGTGAGAATATGGCATATAGAGATTTCTTCAATTCTTCCTTTTTAATTTTTTCATTGAGGTTGTTGATGTATATTGTGTGGTTAGGTCGAATATCCATCGCTGAAACAAGAAAAATTTAAACAAATTAGAAAATCTACAAAAATGTATGAACACTGGCAACCCTTCTCGTTTTGAGGTTAGGTTTAAGTTAGACTATTTCAGGGTTTTTTTAAATATCTTAGATCAAACTCGACAGCTGTTTAATGCACGAATCATTACAACCCACTTAATAACTGGATTTATAATTTATAAGCTGCACTTACTCATGTCGAAAGCTTCTGGAAAATCTAAGGATGAAGATGCACTATCCGACGCTCTGTGTTCGCAGCGCGTTTGAGAAATACTATTTGCCCGGAATAAAGTGTCTAAATTAGTGACTGATGTTCACTGTTGTAAGAACACACGAGGGTATTGCAAATAAATAATCAAACAATTTCTAATCTTTCTACAGACGCCGCCACAACACACGCCGATACTACCACAGAATATTAATTATATGCTTTACTCGCTTAGTCGCTTTACTATCGGACTCACCAGAACCACAGATTACATCTCATTGAGAGCCAGACAGGAGTAATAGTAATAGTGTTCTCATTCTGTGCACAGAACAATTTTATTCAGATTGATTTGATTCAGAAAATTTTGAGAATATGATGTACTTTCGTTATCCTCTTATACGACATGAATATTATCAAATCTAATACTTTTCAGTTTATGTAGCGTCATCTGCCTAGCCTTTTCCCAACTATGTTGGGGTCAGCTTCCAGTCTAACCGGATGCCGCTGAATACCAGTATTTTACATGGAGCGACTGCCTATCTGACCTCCCCAACCCAGTATCTAAGTAATCAATACTACTTGGTAAGACTGGTTGTCAGACTTCGGACTTCTGACGACCTGTAATGTAACGACTGTCAAAGATTCACGAATGACAGCCGGGACCTTTCCAAGGCACGGAGGGGTCTTGGTACGTGAATTTAGTCACCCATCCATGGACCAACCGCGTCAAGCGTAGCTTAACCTAATCGAGAGACCCGTGCGGCTGTTAATACTTAGCCCTACAAGCCCCTCTGTTTAGTTTATGTAGCAATGGATGATATTTTGAAAAAACATCAGTGATTTTTATACTACACGATAACTATTGTAAAGATATTAACTAGCCCGAGAATATCAGTTGTATTTTTGAGAAAATATTAATTTAATGTTTTTTTTTTAATTATTGATTTATCATTTCAGTTTTAAAAAAAACCTACGCATTCGTGAATTCGCGCGCTGTCAAAAGTTCCTAAATCTTGTCATTTGTCAATGTGATTCCGAGTTGTGTTTTTAAAATCGTTTAATTTTGTTTTGTTGATTTAAATATATTTTCTGAAGTAAACCCATAGCTAGAGGTCATTTCAATAGTTCTCTAGTTATATTCAAGCAAGTCTGACGTATACCTGTTTAAAAAATGCATGATCTTATGACTGATTTTGAAACTGTTACTCCTGATTTATGGATGGCAAACGAAGAAGGGTGGAAAGAGAAACTATTGAAACTTCCGAATTGGTTCCAGGTAACAATACCGTACATGACGTAAACCCTTACTTAAAATGTTCTTCTTTTTCAATGCATTTGACCTTTACTTAACCTTACATTATTTTCTTTAAGATTCCTCTGATCAATTCGAATGCTTCTCATAATTTGCCTGATGGCACGTTAGTCCGGTTCCGGGGGATGGTCCAGGATATGCACAACCCTGAGTTTTATTTTGAACAGTTTCAAGTGCTCAATACAGTTACTAATGATATTAAACACAAAAGTGGGAAGTACAGGGACACAGCCCAGATATTGGTAAGGAGCTTAATTTAAAACATATAATTTCCATGAAATTGTCTTGTTTCATTGATATTTTTCAGTCAGAAACTCCCGCAACAAATCTGACAGTGATTTAAATTAATTAATTAAAAATTATTGTTTTTTTTTCTACAAGTTAAAATTATATTCTTCTAATTATTTCTCTCAATCTCACAATATAATATACCCTAATACACACAGGAAAATGAAAAGATCAACTACACAGAGAATCTCAAAAGCTCACAACGTCAAACTATGGTTGTAGTATCAATGCCTGGTTTCAACGACTGGGCGCAACAGTTCGAAGACAGACAAAACCATCTCAATCACTTAGAACAGCAACCAAACACTTCCAAACGTCTCAGCCAAGCTAGCATGAAGTTGAAGCGGAGTTACGATGAGGCGGCAGAGGATTCTGATGCTATGGAAGTGGTTGATGAAGTGGCTGGTAGCAAGGAACCAAAAACCATTGAAGCAGATAATAGTACAGCCAATGTAGTGTCTAGGGAGCACTTATTGAACTTCCCTCTACCTGATATGCCAAGCAAGTCTTGTATTGTCAAGGTACTATAACTTATTGTTTTTAGGCTTAACCTTTTGAATGTCTTAAGTTACACAGTTCGACATAAGCAATTGTCTTTCTATTGTGTCTCTAATTATGGCATTCAATGAGTTAATTAGGGGCCTTGTATATCGTAGCTACAATAATAGAAAGATAGACCTACATTTTCAAGGTTTCTTCACATCTTTTATCTTCATCTGCTAAGTTCACAATAAAACTTCCAAGTTCACATGGATCTAAATAAATACAATGCAATAGACACGTGAGGGGTTAAAGAAACTTTATTCTCAATAAAGACAAATGTCACTCACTTGAGAGCAATACTAAAACATACATATTTATAAATTATACAAAGTTCACTGTCATCAATTACAAACCACAAATATACTGCACCCATTCAATGCCTTCATTTCTCCAGAAGTGCTCAATCCGCCATTATATACTGACTAAGTTGAGTTCTGAATGCATCGAAAGAGTGCAGATTTCTTATACTAGAGGGTATTCTATTAAAAAGCTGTGCTCCTTCAAAAGTAAGCATTTTTTTTACCATGGTTAGTTCTAGTTTTGGGTAAAACTACTAAGCTAGCTTGCCGCGTGCTATGTTGACTGACTTGTTTATATTGGGTGTTTTATGTTCGTGTGAATAGTTTTGGTAAGATTTTTTTTGATGATAAAACATGTATGGTAAATATATAGTTGTTTGATATTCATTATTTTTGTATCTATTTAAATTTTATTACTGGTTGATGTTAAACATGGATAGTTGAATAGTACTTTTATGCGTTTATTTGAGTTCTGACACTTTAGTTTTTGCAACACTGCCCCAAATTTCAATCAACTAAAGTAGATGCAGCTTCACTAGGGAATTGTAGATGGTGTACCACAATTTTGGTGGGATGCAACAAACTGTGATTTTTCCATGGTGATCTGAAATGGTCCGTGGTGGTCTGAAGCGGTTTGTGGATCTTTGACAGTCATTACGGGTAGTCAGGAGCCTGAAAGTCTGATTACCAGTCTTACCAAGGGGTATTTATTACCTAGATACTGGGTTGTGGAGGTCAGATAGGCAGTCGCTCCATGTAAAATACTATTATTATGTATTATTACTACTATGTATTCAGCAGCATGCGGTTAGACTGGAAGCCGACCTAGTTGGGAAAAGGCTAGGCAGATGATGATGATCTGAAATGGTCACAAATGAATGCTACTATTTTGAAAAACTTTAGATTTTTTAATTTAATTAACAGGAAAGCATAATTTTTTCATTATGTTTTTTGTCCTCAAAGTAAAAGCATTTATTTCAATATTATAAATGAAACCATTTACAGGTACTTTTGAATTATCAAGGAGTTGTTCAGTCAGAAAGTTGAAGCTATTTTAAATTCATCTCATTTTATAAAGGAAACATAAGTCATAAACAATTAAATACAATAACCTTATTTACAAATTTACTGTTTCAGCTTTACGATGATAGCGAAAATGTCAAACTAAATGACATGATAGAAGTCATAGGCTTCTTGTCAGTTGATCCCGCACTATCTGGAGAGTTTCAACCGCAGAAGGATCCGTTACTGGACCCTATGACAGAGTCAGATGTAGAGATTATCACACACAACCCCCCACCGAGCTTGGTGCCACGGCTTCATGCGGTTTATGTGAAGAAATTGGACCATTGTAACCCTTTGGTTAGAAGCTTTGATCAGGGTATGTAATGTGTCATGATAAAAATTATTCTTATCTGAAAATTCTGTTAGTAGTAGACACACAAATGCTTTTTGTTTCTAATTTTGCTAATTGTAAAATCTTGTGGATGCCACAACATCAAAGTAGAGTGTTTGATAATTGACACGGTGGTCATTATGTATTTCTCATTGAAGAACTTCCACCTTCTGCTGTCTTATTCACAACTAGCATCCACCCGCAACTTCGTTTGCGTAGAATTCGGAATTCCCGCCGTTAGAAAAGGTAAATCCTATTACCCGTTTTCCCGTAAGAATGAAGCATTTTCCCGCGGTAAAAAGTAGCCTATGTTTATCAGGGATAATTTCGGTTTCTAATGGTAAAACAATTTTTCAAATCGGTCAAGTAGTTTCGGAGCCTATTCAATACAAACAAACAATCAAATCTTTCCTCATTATAATACAGTGTGAGTCTTTATAAAGTGCACATATTAAAAAGGGTGAAAATATAAACAGTTTTATCGACGGAAAAAATGTCAAAAAAAATCTAAAAAAATTTTTAAATTTTAAATTTTTTTACTCTCGTCTGGGTACCCCATGCAAACAAACTGTTACTACTTTTAAACTAAATGTCATATTAAAACAAAACAAAATTAATAATGATCTCTAATAATAGGCCAAGCTAATAAAGCCATAATTTTTTGAAAAAGAAACCTCATTAATTAATTATTCATGATTTTTTAAAGAAAATTTACCATTTTTTACCATTAAAAAAAAAAAATTTTTTTGACATTTTTTCCGTCGATAAAATTGTTTATATTTTCACCCTTTTTAATATGTGCACTTTATAAAGACTCACACTGTATTAGTGTAGATTCTTCTGCCCTTATACCAATTTATTTGTGGTCGGCGCAACATACCTTCTTCTTCCATACTTCTCTATTAGTCGTCATCTCTGTAGTCACCCTCTTTCTAGCCATAATTATCATCTTTCACACAGACCATCCATCTTCTGTCTTATTAACTGATTAAAATTAAATTACAGATGAAGTATTAAAAGAAGCAAATTTGGCGCGCGAACATTTGTTGAAAGCTCTGACAGAACTCTTACTGGGGGACAAACTTGCGGCCGAGTACTTAATCTGCCACCTTATTGCTTGTATGTAAGTATCACTTTCGTATGACTCGGTATTAGCAATAACATGGAGTGGTGCATAGATGGAGTGCTAAAATGAGAGAAGACTATGTTTTGTATTTTTGTTTCCAAAATTGGTTTTCTTTATGGTAAACACAGACCGATGGAACAATAGAACGCATTAATAGCATAAAAATAACAATAGTTGACGATTTATTATTTCTGGTTCAGATTTATTATACTGGGGACTGTCCATTTCATTTTGTTGATTTTTTAATGCTAAAACAGGTATCTTTATGTTTTTATAATATTTTCTAGATACCTACGCCAGGAAACATTAGCCCTCGGCCAGTTTTGCCTGAACTTATCAAACTTGCCGACACAGAAGTACCCAAACTATGCAAAACAGTTGTATGAGATTATCAAGCAATTTGTCACTAAGAGTTATTACTTGCCACTCACTATTGATAACATGAATACACTCAGCTTGTTACCCAAGTAAGTACTCTGTGTTTTAACAATTCATTATTTTATTTCAGTTTTCATATAAACTAAGGTTTCTTTAATTCTTGGGCAATAGTGATTTTATTATACTGTCATTTGAAAATCGGATGCAAGGGATGTGCTCTGCCGTCTCTTGTGTTCTTAGGTTGAAAAGAGGTAATTGTTTTAACATTTCGAAATATAGAAAAAAAAAAAAAAATAGGTTTACGGCTATTTTTAAATCTCTATCCTATTTTCTAAACTTCTTTCAACTAGTTCCTTAATTCGTGACAAGTAAGTTTTATAATTTATCAAACAATTTTATTATTCACCACTTTAACTAATCATTATTTCTACTCTCCAGAAAAGACTACGAATGCAACCGCCTAACGAGCGGAGTCCTACAACTAAGCAAAGATACACACCTCATACTAGATGAGACAAAAATGGAGCAGGGTCAGCTTGACGCGACCGGGGTGTACAATGTCGCAGCTTTGGGCAATATGATCATGACACAGAAAGTGGAGTATGACTTCAAGTATTATAAGATGGAGTTTGATTCTGACGTGGCGGTGCTGATATTGTCTGAGGGGAAGTCTTTGTTACCGGTAAGTTTGTACATTGTGTTATTGGGATTATAGTGTACAAGAAATCTTAATAAAGCGTCCTACACACTTGCTTGGTTCGGCACGATTCGGCACAGCCGGCTGGCGAAATCAAGTGTGTAGCATCCCTAATGTTTATTGATAAAATGACATATGTTGTTGCAACACTGCGTGAAAATGTCTTATGATACTGGTGCCAATTTCGTCTGTTATCGTAATATTACAAGTGATTGCTTATTTTAACTGTATCGGTAATGAAATGAGCCATTGTGTGCCATTGCACACTATGGCACACTATTGTTTTTCTTATTAGATTTGTGATTGTTTAAATAACTTGAACTACGGTACTTTACTGTTTCCCGATGTTAGTTTAAAATCTCAGGTTATAGTAATTATGCTTATAATATTTTTCAACATAACTAACAGTTCCTACACTTCCAACTCATGGGCCCATTCTCTCATAAATTAGACTAGTTACTATAATAATAATAATAAAAATCTTTATTGATCTCGTTTTAAGTATTGCAGTACAGGGGTATATCAATGATACATGGTAAAATTAGAGATTTGCTACAATCGTAGTGGGTGCAGTTCTGATCTCCTAACTAGGTTACAGTATAACCTGTATGAAGGAGTGACAGTTCCGATCCCCCATGGATTACAGTTACTATATGAATTCCTGCTTAGCAATAAAAACATTGTATTGGACAAATGCAGCACTTTATGTATCTCTATCAATTTGTTTCAGAGCGACTACCACCTCCCGCTACGCCCTGAGGAGTCTTCGTTACAAATATTCGACGCCATTGTTGAAGCAGCCACTTATTACTTGAAGGACGACATTATGAACATCATTAGAAAATACATAACAAATCTCAAGCTTGTGAAGTATACTATTTGTGAAGATTTGAAGGTGAGACTAAAATTTTTAAGCCTTTTCTCATCATCTCATAAAGCGATAGGCGTAGTCAAATGCAGAGAAAGACCTAAGATGTGGAACAAAAACACCCAATAACAGACACACTAAAATGAGTACTCCATTCACACACTACTCTGTGCCGATAAATAAGTGTATTTCATTCTGAGGCGCTATCATCAAACCTTATATTTACGTAAGCTTTCTTTATTCCAGTTTGTAGAAGACGATTTCATAGAAATGAGAAGCAAATCAGATTCAGAGAATCCAGTGACAGCAGACGATTTGCACCGGTTGCTAGTACTGGCGCGACTGGTCAGCCTCTCACGAGGGCTGGATATCCTCAACAAAGAGTGCTGGGACATCACCAAGAACATGGAGGCCGAGAGGCTAAACAGAATAAAGAATAGGGTCGCTCCTACGTTATAAGCGTGTAATTTTAAGAATAAGTGATGCATTTTTTTAAATAAATTGTTTTTGATATATATATTTTTTAAATTAAAAGTTGCCCCACAATAGGAATTTCTCCCGTATTGTGGGTGTGCTTACAAACATTTAAACTCACATACACAAACAACCAGACCCGGAACAACTACTTGTAGGTCATACGAACATTTGTTCCGTGCGAGAATCGAACTTGCGACACGCAGCGCAGCAGTCAATCGCTTAACAACTGCGCCAACCGTGCCGTCAAAAATAATTTGCGTCATTTTTAATAAATAAGGAATACCGAATGGTTATGTGTCTAATCTACTGTAAGCCTTGGGATCAATCGTTACGTAAAGGTACTTAAAGTTTTGATGTTCTTTTTATTTTCTACCATCCAAGTAATCATTTTTTCATATGCAACATTGAGAGACAAAAGCCGCATTTCTATTCATAAAATAAAAAAGTACGATGACATATTTCACAGGTATTATCACTAGCAATGTCACAGTGACGTGTACCATATTCGTGAAATTATTTATTGATTCCAGATATCATATGAATTAATTTAATAAATTGAAAGAAAATAACTTATTTAAACATGTCGAGTAAAAGCAAATCTTCAGACGTAAGCAATAAGGTGAAAGCGATCGAATCAGCATGGAAGAGAGCGTTAATTGCGAATGCCGAATGGCCAGACAAGGTTAGATTTCGAATCACGAGACTGCTTGCATTCGTCAATGAAAATATAATATAATGATCATTTAATTGTGTTCGCCACTTTCAGGAAGAGTTCCTAGACGTTATTTACTGGATGCGTCAAGCGATGGGCATTTTTTTGGGACTGTTTTGGGGCCTCCTACCAATGAAAGGATTCTTTGGTTTACTACTGTAAGTATTCATTTAAACTGCCTTTAAATTTACGTTTATGCTAGAAGCCTATACAATATTTCAAATATTAAAATTCCTATTTGATTATTACTGAACTAATGAATAAACATTTTTTGCCAAATCTGATTATGGTGTTTGTTATTTCAGATTCGTGTTAGTAAATGCAGCTGTAATTTACTTTTATGTTAATAATTTCCAAAACATTGATGAAGAGGAGTATGGTGGCATTTGGGAAATAACAAAGGAGGGATTTATGACTTCATTCGCTGGATTTTTGGTAACTCAATGCTAAATATTAAGTAGTCTACCTATTTTTGAATAAGGCTATAAAAAGTAATACATAGCAAACATTGAATAAGATAAACTCTGACGACTTTATTCAATGCTATGTAAATATTTAATATGTGAATTGCCATATTTCCTTTTCAAGATGAAAACATGATCTTCATCAAACCTATGATTATCTGAAAGTTTTGCTATTTTTTTCTAATTCTAATGTTTGCTAATGTTTTTTCTAATTCTAGGTAACATGGATCATCATTTACACAGGACTACACATCGCAGACAACTTATGAGACACAAAGTAAACCTAACATTGACTGCAGTATCAAATCGAGACTTGCAAGAGAGAGTCCTAGTACAAAATATGTGAACACTGTTCCAAAGTGGTTTCTACTTTAAAAAGCTCATTAAGTTTTTTTGTTGTTGCTTTTAAGCCATCAGTCGGATTGTTTAGGCATTTCAATTTGTTTCTTAGTTTTATTCTAGATTTTTCGAAGTCCTTACAATAAGACAATAAGTTCAGTGTCTGAATGTTTTCAAATACTTTATATGGGCTCAATTTGATTCCAAATAATTTAAGCATTCACTTATACAGAAAAACTTCTTGTTGTAAGGGCATAATATAATTTTGCAAACATTATATTATGAAATTAATTTATATCAATATCCTGTGTTGGATTTTTACGCATTTAAGTCATCGAATTTGAGTGTTATTCTATAAACTAAATTGTAAAATATAACCTAAATTACATAATCATACATTTTAAATGCATGCTGTCTTCTAACCAGTGCCAATTAGGGCTAATTTAACTTTTGTACCATTTGTAAAGCAATATTTGTATGAATTTTATATGAAATCACATATTCAATGAAATTGTTCCTCTGCTTCACACTCCAACAGGGCTTGAATACAAAATAAAAAACATTGGCCAACCTTCCCATGATTGAATAAATACTAGTAGTAACATATTGTCTTAATATTAATTTTAAACTTACTCAAGTTATATGAAAGCCCTTTGTTTTAGACTTTTGCACCACCAACAGGCATATTTCCAAAATGCAACCAGTTATTTTCAGTATCTAATGCTGCAAATTAGTAGAATAGACAGTAAAATAAAATAATCATCTCATAAATATTGAATAATTTCAGTACCGCCCTTTAAGTTAACGAAGTGCTGATTTTTCAATCAACAGAAAATTTTTATTTGTGGAATAATATTGACGGCTGACAGCTTTTGCATGGAAGAACTGTCAGTTAAAGTATGAAAATAAATTGTCAGCTAAAACAATAAGTACAGTGAGGTAAATTATATGTATCTTATTTATGATATTTTTTTAAGACCCCGCATTAATTAAAACTAAGCATTCTTTAGAATAAAATGAAAGTAATAGTCAGTGGTGGGTACGGAGTGCTTATAAATAAATAGGTATTCAAAAGTTTGTCCAGACAGCATGAAAATTCGCGCGGTTTTTATTCCACTCGCAAGTGTTGCATCAGTCGGGACAAACTTAATGTGTTTAGAATTATTCATCGTTTTTGAAGTGATTGTAGATAATAATGCTGTGAGTGGAGAAATTCTGGAAGTAGTTTGGTGTTGACAATATCTCTGTCTATATTTATTTATATTATTGTAAGTAAAATCATACTTGTTAAGTTTTATCAATATTCCTTAGAGTTCAATCAATATGGTTATAATTTATTTTGAAATGCAATAAAAATGGTATCTTGTTTGTATTTGTTGCGTGTTTGCTCCCGATGAGTTTGCAGTGATGGCCTTATTATGAACAAATACGAGTATAATGGTTGATTTATTAAATTTTTTGTAACTTTACACTTGAGTTTGTATGTAATCCTTTATGTACTAGCCTACCTTAAAATCCTCGATGGCATTATAATTGGGCCCTAGTTGCCTGAAATAAATGAATAAATAAATTATATCCGACAATGCTGCAGTAGACATATTGTTACCGTGTGTGTTAAGGCTCGCGCAGATTAAGGCGGGCCGCGTCGCAACGCAACGCATAACAAAAATCCTCCTGAATCAGTTTCATACATTTTGTATGAGCTATCGCACACCTCAGGCGGGCCGCACCGGGCCGCATCGCACTTTTTTGTACGAAAATGCGTTGCGCTGCGGCCCGTTGCGGCTGTAATGTGCGTTTGACTTTAGTCGTCTGTGCTTGTTATCCTGTCTGTATCTGTTTGTATATGAGTCTTGTTACTTGAATTAAACTAATTTTATTTATTTATTTCTAATATGTCGCGTCGACTCTGTTTTCGTTTTTTGCAAATAGTTACTAAAGTCGCTGAAGGACAGAATTAAAATTGTTGCTGAAGGCTGCTGCACTACCTACTTCTTTTCTCCTGCTTGATTAACAACCGCGATGTTCAAAAAACACTTATTTTAGTCACTAAGTGACGGCCATAATTATTTGCCATACAAAGATGTTCATATGTAAAAATTACAGATATAAATCTGGATTTATACATAGGGAGACGCAATGGGCGTTCTTATCGCTAAAAGCGATCTTTTAAAGACAACCTTTGGACGGATTTAAAGGGAAAAGGAGAGAATACTGCAGGTAGTCAGTGGTGTACCATTTACATAATACAATAATAGATAGTTTGTGAAGGTGTATTCATGAGGAAAGTACCTGAATCGGAAAACGTATTTATGATTTGATGTCCTTAGGCTAGGTAGAGGCTGTTGGTAGCAGGATAATAGTAGCCGAGGATGGAGTTAAAGACGTGCGATTAGAGAATTTCCAGCAGTCTAGAACTGGAGAGAGGACATGTAGACAGACAATAATCTCCACAACTCAATCATATGTTCATTCGTCTATAAAGAATAATAATTCTACTTCTGAAATGAAATGTCAAGTTAATATTTCATTATTTAATCATCTCTCCATGTTACTAAAACATCGTCAGTCCTGTATCTCTGTGTTATAGTAGAATCATTGAAATCCATTGTCGCTCCCGACCCGAACGCTAGAGCGCCAGCATGTGCAATCATAACACCATTGTCGATACAGAATCGTTCGTCAGTAGCGAATAACTTCGCTCCTCTTTCGGCACACATGATTCCCATCATTTCTTGTAAACGCTCGTTGCAACCAACTCCGCCTACTATCAGGACCTGAAACAATACAGCCAAAGTTGTAAAAATATTACAAGGGCAAGGCTACCTAATAAGCGGTCTTAGGGCTCTTTCCAACGGCAAGACCCCGTTTTTTGCAGGAGACGTATAAAAGTGTTTCTAGAAACCTATTTAAAGAAATGAGTGCGACGATCGTTTCTGCTTAGGTTCTGTTATCTATACCCAAAGTGTATAAACGAGACTATTAAGCCTCGGATACACTAGGGGACAAATGGAGCGACATGTTGCGGAACATGGCGCTCGGCAACTACGTGAATGTCCCGAGAGAATGTCGCGCCGTGCGCTCGCTCTCGGAGCGGGAGCAAGAAACATGTCCCGCGTCACGTAAAATGTTGTGGGTCATGTTGCGGGACACTATGCAACGTTGCAGCGTCACGTATATTTTGTGTTGCGCGTCATGTTGCGGGACAAAATGTTCCCTAGTGTATCCGGGGCTTTACTGAGCCTACACCGCCGTTCTGACTGCCCGTCGGTCTGTTACGGGGACGTATCTTTTTAACCGTAATAGGAAGGCAATTGAAATTTTCATAGGATTTGAGTTACTGTAATAATTTTGATTAGATAACTATGGTAACTGAACGGTATGCTACGAGAATTTCGTTAGTTTTACAGCAGATTCTTTATTTTGTACAAAGAAAGAGTATTTACCTCGTCCGAGCCACAATGCGCCATCGCCCGCTCTGTAATTTCCACCAACATGGCAAATGCAGTCTCTTGCAGTGAATAGCACAAGTCTTCAGGGGTGTATGTTTTCAGAAGTTCATCAATTTTATCTTCCATGTATGACAAAATGCCAGAGAAGCTTACATCCATTCCTGAAAAACGAAAATGAAACTAGAATTTCGTTACCCCCTTACAATGACGAATTGGCCACTGCTGTATATTAGGCCGCGTCCTAGCCGAAAGAGAATGTCGTGCGGGTATGTGATTGTCGCGCTCCTTTATATTATGAATATGGCATACTTGCGCGATCAATCAAGTCGTACGTCATTACACGAGACAGTTACTTTCGGTTAGGACACAGGGAATTAGCCACAAGAAAAATTGAAAATTCCATATAATTTTTTACAGAAATATTGTGGTTGTAATACCTTTTACACAGTAAGGAAGTTGATAATATTTTGTTCCCTTTTTGGCAGCTTGTTCTATATTATAGCCTGGACTTGGTGCATTGGATAGTTTTAGCACTCTTGCAAATCTGAAATAAGAAAAGGATAAGCATTAGCAAAGAGTGGCAGGTAATACTAACAAAACTATGGATATTGTAGTCCGAAATAAAGTTTTATTATTATTATTAGGTCATCCCACTTCCAGTGTCATATTTTTTTATTATTATTATTTTACAAAAACTGACTACTATACCTAAGTACTATATAACCTTGTGACACTAATCAATAATCTCCACCACTATTAATCACTCGCTCCCAGACTGCTGGCAAATCTTGAACACCATTTAAAGTAACACTTTCATTTAATTCATCAATAATGCTCTTTAGTTTAATATCTAACTCCTTTTTGCTATTGTATCGAGTACCCGACAATTTCCTCTTCACATGGCCAAAACAATTTAAATCACAAGGATTCATATCCGGGGAATATGGCGGCTGAATAATTTCAATCCATCCTTTATCTTCAATTAAATTCTGAACTATTTTTGATTTGTGCGGTCTGGCGTTATCATGTAAAATTATAGGACTCGTTATATGATGTTCGTCTGCCCAAATAGGAATATTTTCTTCTAAAAATGACTTATATCGCTCTCCAGTCATAGTTGTATTTTCATCATAAGTTCTCCAAAAAGCAATGCCTCTGACATCCATAGCTACTATTAGTAGTATTTTTCGTTCATGTAGCTCTGCACGTGGTAAATGTTCAGCTGAAGTGCCCGGTTCCACCCAACATCGTGACTGATGTCTTTGACGAGGAGTATAAAATTCGACCCAAGTTTCATCAAGGCATATGAATCTATTAAGTATATTTTTCTTACGGCGATACCACGATAAATGGCTACGCGCAGTTTCATAACGAAACTCCTTCTGATCCGTGTTCAGAGTGTGGGGCACCCACACTGCATTTTTATTGACCAGACATAAATCCTCCGTGAGTACTCTATGTATAGTGGAATGAGGAATGTTAAGTTGAGTGGAGAGATCACTGACACTGACCCTACGTGACTGAAGAAGTGCTTCCTTGATTTTGTCCCTTGCTTCTAATCTAGTCGATGATAATGATCGAGGTGCTCGCGGCTCATCTTCAGCTGTGGTTCTTCCTTGTTTGTACATTTCAAGCCATCGCTGTACGGTTCTTTTATTTAAGGCGTTACGACCAACACACTTTACCAGTAAGTCGTGCGCAACTCCACCAGAGTAGTTGAGTAAAGCACAAAACTTTAGAAATACAACGTGTAACGGAAAGGGGGTATCAACCCTGAAGGAGGTGAATGTGCTCATGAAACTCAACAACTTTCCCCAAAGAACATAGGTCGAAATATGAAAAAAAAATTTGGCCCTCCCATAGTAAATCAATCAGCTGGTAGTCAGTTTTGTAAGGGAGGGCCAATTTTTTTTTTCATATTTCGACCTATGTTCTTTGGGGAAAGTTGTTGAGTTTCATGAGCACATTCACCTCCTTCAGGGTTGATACCCCTTTCCGTTACACGTTGTATAAGTTGCTCCACTACATTAATAGATTTTTTTAAATCTTCCATTTTAAATCAATGCACGTCTTGACAATACAACACACCAAATTAAACTAACATGATTGTACAAGACAACACATGTATTAACTATTGCATACCATTGCGCAATACATAAATATTGGAAATAAAAAATATGACACTGGAAGTGGGATGACCTAATACTTATTTCTTAAATCTAGTAACTCGTAGAACCAGGTATAATGCCACTCTTTCATACATGTACATTCTTTTGCAGTACCTCATAATTCTCTTGCCCTACTTATCCCGAGTAGTATTATAGTCTTTATCTCAGTCAACATCCCTTTTCTAGCCATATCATCTTTCACACAGTCTATCCATTATATATTTGGTCTTCCCCTACTCTTAAAGCCATTCACATTAATACTCAATACTTTTAATTTGTAAAAAAAAAAAACATTGTTTCAATTTTAAAAGCCACTTGGACTTACCGGTCTAAACAGTTGCCCATAGCAATATCAATGGTCTCCCCAAATATCCTGTACCTATTTCTGGAGTATGCTATGATCTGAGTGTTGCCGCCACTCACATATAGGACAGTTGGGTTGCTAGCCTTCGTGATCAGCCTACCCATTTCTATGTCTGTTGGTGCGTTAAGGAATTTAAGGTAGTAAAATTTAGAACTTCATATAGTTATATCATCATCTGCCTAGCCTTTTCCCAACTATGTTGTGGTCGGCTTCCAGTCTAACCGGATGCAGCTGAATACCAGTATTTTACATGGAGCAACTGCCTATCTGACCTCCAGAACCCAGTTACTGGGTAATACAATACCCCTTGGTAAGACTGGTTGTCAGACTTTCGGGCTACTGACGACTCGTAACGACTGTCAAAGATCCACGAATGACAGCCGGGACCAACGGCTTAACGTGCTTTCCGAGACACGGAGGGGTCTTGGTATGTGAAGATGGTCACCCATCCACGGACCAAACGCGGAAAGCGTAGCTTAACGGCTGTTATTGCTTAGCCACAAGCCCCTCATATAGTTATATGTAGGAATAAAAGTTTGTTCCAACATGGACTGGAAAAAATTTTTAGGCGGTTGTGCATCAACAGTGAAATATAAAATTACTAGCTTTTGTCAGAAGCTCCGCCCGCTTGGAGGTCGAAAGATATCCCTTGGAAACATATTACCAGGATAAAAAGTATCCTATGTGTTAATCCACGTTATAATGAACTATCTGTGTGCCAAATTTCATCCAAATCCTATAAAAATGAATGGTATCCTATGATCCTATGGGGTATAGAAAAGCTCTATACCCCTGACTATGTACATATATGGAAATTTCATGATGATTGGTTTACTGGATTAGGCATGAAAAGGTAACAAACAAACAAACTTACATTCATATTTTTATAATATTAATTGGACGTAGTTACACAAAAAGGATCCAGTCCACACAAAGTCACTTTAGAGATATTAACGTTTGAAGTTTGGAAGATATTTCTTTATTTGTATTCATTTTAAAATTAATTGAAAGTAATGAAATAATTGTTATTACGCAAAAAGAATCCAGACTCCTTGATTCGTTTTACTTAATTGGTTGGTAATATTAGCTATGAATCAGGAAGGTTGGATTGTCCAAGATTTTATTTTAACGTGCCATTCATGGGGGTTGGTTCTGAGGTTGATAAAAACTGATAGATAGTTGTTTTTACTTGGGTCTTTTTTACTGGCCGATAGTACTGATATTTAGCATCAGTTTGGTGCACTTAACTCATTTTTGACCATGTTGTGGATTGGATCCTTTTCGTTTAACTACATCCAATTAGTATTATGATGCAATAATTTGAATAACTTCTAATAGTATAATTTATTATGAAGGGGCCTATTTGCAGTTTGTTCAGTTGCTCAATAGCAATCAACAGTTACAAATTATACTGAGAACTCAGGTATAATAAAAAGGATACGTCCAATGCAATGATTGACTCCCAGAATTGGTTTCTTCCACAATTTGGCACATGTTCTGGCCACTATGGCACAGACCATCAATGGGGCTCCCATGCCGGGCCCCTTGGTGTAGCAAATCACGTCTATCTCTTGAGGAGTTATACCAGATTGATCTAGAGCCTCCTTCAGCACTGCATGGATGTTTTGTCTATGATGCTCTGCTGTTTCTCTAGGAAGGAAGCCTGGAAATAGGAGGGTAAAGTGTAACTTGTGGTTCTATTTTTATTTGACAATCTTACTTTGAGCTGTATTTGATATTTTATACCTATTGATGCATTATGAAAACAAAAGGGAGTAATAATAGATTATAAGGTATGCTGCATACATGAAAGGCAGGCAATGCCTCATAACATGTGATGGTATGTATGCATAAAAAGATTGGTGTATTAACTGTCTCTATCTGGGAGCTGTCTGACTAGAGCTATAAACAACAATAATATTATGATCAATCTAACCTTCTATTTAATTCAAAAGAGAGGCTATGTAGTTCCACTTTAATTGTGTAACAATGTATTCTGGAAACTATGAGAAAATCGATGCCTAAATTTAATGAGAAAAGTACTTATTCGATGTTTTCGGGCTATTATTGCCAAGATTTATAAAACTAACCTTCGCCAGCCGGTGTGATGTAAGTTCTCCTACAATTTGACAGTATTTCTCCATCTTTGACTATACCAATGCCAATTTTGTTAGCACTTCCTTCGAATCCAATTGCTATAACCATCTTTGAAAAGGAATTTCTGCTTTTGCTTTATAATATTAAATCTCGTGTTTTTAATAAATAACAATATGTCAACTTTATTATTGTCAATTTGACGGTGTCAAAAAAATGATGTTAATACCAATCTGAGATTTCTACCATTTCTTCCCAAAAAATAATTATACGGACAAGAGCCTTTTGGCTCAGGCCCGGAATCCTATGTAAGGATGCATTGCAAGAGATACAGTAGTAACAGTGGAGCCTAGTCTAGTTCACCTCAACTCCTACAAATACAGAGTTTGGATTAACGTAGTATTCTTCAAGGACATAAAGGAAATTAAAATAAAATAAAATTCGAAATCACTATACATCCCCCGTCCAAGCAGTTCTGGCGACTGTTGTTTTCACCTTTGTGGCTGCAATCATTTGATTATGAAGGGCTATGCTTAGTTTCAGACAAAAAAAAAAAACTATGTATGAAACTCGTACTCAAAAGAAACAATAATAATGATTGAAGCTTTTCAAGCGATTTAATTACGAATTAGATACACAAATGTACTGTTATAAATATAATAAACAAGTATATGCTTATGCTACTAAACTTGGCTCTTCATTAACTTCGTCGACGAAATCAGCCAACATATCTTCAACACTGATCTCTTTGCTAGTTATTTTCACTTCTATATTATTCTCATTTGCTGCAACGGCGTCTTCATTTTCTTCAGTTTCTTCATTTTCTTCTATTTCATCTGCTTTAGTGTCCACAGTAGATATTTCAATTTCAACTTCAACTGTCTCTTTGGCAGGTTCGGATTCTTGGGAAATTACAACATTTTGCCCGCAAGTTATTTGCACGTCATCAGTTTCGTTTGTGCTAGGAAGATTATCGTCATATTTTTCTAGAATTACAACTTTGCTGTCTACATTGGAGGCGTCGTAAGCTACCTCCATAGACACTGGGCTTTTATCATCATCTATAGTTTCAGTTGAAGTGTTTAGAGGAACTTGAGTCTTAGCTTCGTAAATAGAAGCTTTCTCGTTTGGCTCACTTAGTTTTCTTTTTCTGTTATTTTGGTAAGCATCTGTAGTATCTACAGAGTCCTCAACTGTCACGGTATTATAATCTGTGGTTGGTTTACTATCTTCACTAGTTTTTTGACTGGACTCCTCTTCAATTTCAGGTCCTGGTAGTACTTCTACTTCGGCCACATCAAAGTCGTTGATATCTTCGTTAACTTCTTCAACCTCGTCGTCCGAACCATCAGGAATGACTACAGATATTTCAGAATCGCTGCTGATACTAATTCTGTCTTCCTCTAATCGCGGTTTTTTGGTCGATGGTTCACCCACAGTTTCTGCTAGTACAGCATCGGCGATAGAAGGTCCCGCTCTGTAAAATAATTTGAACATTATAAATATTTTTTTTAATTTACAACAAATCTTTAATATTTTGTTTGTATCAACTAGGACCCACAAATAAGACATGATATTCAAAGAAGAAAGCACTTTTTACGAGAGGAAGTGGCCCAGCACCACTGCTGGAACACAGGCCTCTTTTCGGTGAGAGGGAGTGGGCCGTAATCCACCACGCTGGCCCCAAGTGGCCAAAACATCTTTTGATAATTTATTTTGCCCATTAAGGTAATCATCATTTTGATTACGTCGTTTGCTACCACAAAATATACTACCAACCCTTCATTTATTATAGACTCGAGTGCATCTCTGTTCTCCTCAGATATTTCCTTCCTCTTATTTTTGTTTGCCTCAGCATCGGGCCGTGCTTCAAGCGCGAAGTTGATCGACGGCGGCGAACAGTGGAGGTGCAGTCGTATGTCTAGCAGTGCTTGTGAGCAGAATTTCCTTATCTGTGGGATGAACAAGAGTTTTAAAAAAAGAAGAAGTGGAAATGAGGAGTGCTCGGCTCGGATATCTTTAACCCATTGCTTCTACAAAAAATTAACAAACGTTTTAAAAGTTTTGGCGACGGTCTATCGGATGGCGCAGCGTAGGGTAGCCTCCCAAAGAAACTACATAATAAACGTAGCAAGAATTCCCTGGATGCAGAGAACACAGAACCGGTTGTAGTGGCGGTGCATATTTTCAGTGATTTTCTGTTAAATTGATGATGATGATATTCAAAATCAAGTAAGAAAAGTAGAAGATTTAATATAGAGCTGTTACAACCTTGGGAGTACCTACCTATTTTGTATTACCATGATTACAAAATTATGGATTAACAGCTCTATGCAATTCCAAAAAATATTACAAAACTTTTGAGTGACACATGACGATTTGAAGCGCATAGTTTCCTTGGGATATCTATACGTTTATATTGCTTACCTCATCACAGCGACTGTTAACAAGCGTACTGTACAGTTGCACGCAGTACTGCGTCGGCGGCGGTACTCTAGTCCCGGTGTTCTTGCGTGCTGCGTCCAATGCACGCAGGAGATGTAGAGACCGGACTACGCTGTAGGATTCGAGGTTGAAGCACTCGCGCACTAGGCGCTCTTGGAACGTCTGGGGGGTGAGAAAAGGGGTGCAATAAAAAGCGCTATTGTAAAAACCTATTCGGCAGTGTGGCAGTTTAGTTCACCAAATAATCTGTAGGGTCCTCACATGATCTGATCAAGATAATGTCTTGGTCAGATCATGTGAGGACAAAAGACAGAGGTCAAAATCTCTTTTGAAGTACGCGACCGGTACGGAGGCCTAGTTGTATAAACGGAATTTTATACTTAGGGTGGATTCTCGGACATGCGTTTCCGCCTACCATCTCAGGGTGGATTTTTGGGGTGGATAAACGAAATAACCGGTCTATTAAAGGCCTACTTGAAATAAACAAAAAAATATCAATTAGACCCTACATTTCGCCAGTTTTAAGTTTTATGTAGCGTTGCAACCGGGAGTAAAAGAACTCGATCAGTAAAAACTTAGTAATCGCTTGGAAAGTGTTCAGAAGTCCTGGAAAAAATACTGAAAAACATCTCATGCAAGCTGGTCTTCAGCAGTCAGGCCCTCACATACGTGAGGTTCAGGAATAATTTGCTAGTCGCACGATCGTGAGTATATGTGCGGAGGCACCGGGCCTTCCCTCATCCGGGTTTCAGCGAACTGGTAGGACGAAACGTGCACGCAGAGTGCAAAACTATTCCTGTCTCATTTTTAGATAGTCACGATAGATCGACGCCGGTTGCGTCTGCTAAAGTTGTTTACATTTTTCCATTTTTTTTTTTTTTTTTTATTTGGGAACTTTTGAACGCAGTTCATGCCAGTTCCATCATAACTTAATCTTAATAGTAATCATTATGTCTATAATAATACTAAATAAATTATACTAAGTACCACTGTTGTTATTATTAACTAAAGTGTAAATCATTTTTGCCTCCTGTGACGAAGGTAGAGCCAATATGTTGGTGAATATGCCTACATTTAGTTTATTCAGTGCAGTTCATTCAGTTCGTTCAGTTTGTTCAGTTCGTTCAGTTGTTTATTTCATTTAGTTTGTTAATTTTGTAAAGTCGAAACTCACGACCACTTTAACTAGGTTGGAAAGGGATAATTATGTACCATGTAAGATCCAATTTCATACTAACCTTCCCTCAAATGTTAAATTATGATTCATGCTTCTAGAAATGGAATAAGTGGAGCAATTCCTACTTTCGTTATCGGCTTACCTTATGTGTAGTTGGTTTCAAAAAGATTCCACTGACTGTGAGGAATGTTTCTGCACATTCTAAAGCTGCGTTAGCGACTTCATCGTTTGATTCGTCGGACCTAACAATAAAAAATAGCCATTATAATTTTTGTACCACAAATAATAATATATCTCTTAAAATATTTACAAGTTTATTGGTGCCTAAAACTAAACTATAACTAAAATACGTTGGTTACAGGAGCCTAGCCTTTTCCCAACTATGTTGGATTCGGCTTCTAGTCTGACCGGATGCAGCTGAACACCAGTATTTTACATGGAGCGACTGCCTATCTGACCTCCACAACCCAGTTACTGGGTAATACGATACCCCTAGGTAAGACTGATTGTCAGACTTTCGGGCTTCTGACTACCCGTAACGACTGTCAATGATCTACGAATGACAACCGGGAACAACGGCTTAACGTGCTTTCCGAGGCACGGAGGGGTCTCGGTATGTAAAGATGGTCACCCATCCACAGACCAACCGCGGCAAGCGTAGCTTAACTTGATCGATCGACCTGTGCGGCTGTTATTATTTAGCCACGGTTACAGGAGTACTGGTAGAAAATGCCTCGGGCATTAAGTCCGCCTTTGTACAGTACTTTTTTTTACTTGTGCATAAAGTTTTAATAAATAAATAATTTGGAATTAAAATATTTGTTAATATTAACATTGTCCATAAATGATTGAACAATGGTTAATAGGTCCAGAACTCCCAAACATGGTTATGTTTGAAAGTTCTGGAAGGACCAAGTAGTTGCCCAGAGAATCCTATAAGGACAAAGCAAGTATATAATACTCACACATTTGCTTTATTCTTCTCTCCTGGACTATGACTGGCTATTGCACTTTGTTGCAGTGTCTGGTTTGCTAGCTTCCTCTTAGCTTTTTTACTCAAGTTTTTAGTGTATTGGTTGCTCATCTGCAAAATAATAGATATTTTTAATGGTAACAGTTAAAGAAAAAGCTTTATTATATTTAGGTAACTCGATCACGAACTATGAGAAATAATAAGCTTAGAAAAGTCTTTTTTTTTTAAATAATGGAATGATATTAATACCCGGTACGTGGGGTTTTGCGAGTTATTCTAATTTAACCGGGGTCTAAAGTTACGCGAGTTCATTTAATTTTACCGGGCTTTCAAGTTTCGCTAGTTCGTTTAATTTGACCCTGTGTACTTACAGTGAGCTGCACTATCTTTCTAACTGGAGTGATGTCTTCGACTATGTGTTTGGTGAGCTCTTCTTCCCAGGATCGTCCCCTGCCTTCCGTTGATACACGGTGCACATTCAAAAAACTCAACCACTTGGTGAGGCTATTGTAAGCAGTGATGCGGACTTTACTAAAACGTTGAAGAAAAAACAAAATATTATGCCAAATAAAATAGTAATTGGGTAGTTGCATGATATTGAATACTATATATTCTAGTAGATAATATATCCACACATGTAATACAATAATAGAATTCGAAATCAAATTTGAAATCGGTCGAAAAATAAAAAACTTATAACTTATAGAAACTTTTTGTCTATCTCTTTCTCGCAAAACGAAGTTTTGCATGTAATTTATATGGCGATACTGAACTATGACGTCACAATTCAGTATTTCCCTCTCTGTCTAATTGAGAGTTTTGAACGCTCATATCTTTTCAATTTTTAAAAATATTAAAAAACTGTTTATACCAAGCTATTAGTTAGGTAAAAAAGCTTCAATTTAAATAATAACAAAAAAAATAGTCAACTCGCGGATTAATATGGGACTACTACGAATACGAAATACGAATAACGTAAATCGGCCCAGTGGAGAATTAGGGACAAAAATATGAAAAAAAAAAATTGCTCGCTATTTTTTTTTTCTTCTCCAATTGAAATTACCTAATCGAAGTAACCGACTTCGGTTAGATAACTTCTGTCAATTCTTCTTGTGAAATAACTTCGATTGAAGAAACATACTGCAGCATTTAGGCTATTGTTAGAATGCATACAGGTTTTAAAATGACTTATCACAGATAAAACTAAGTAAAACAGGTATTAGAAGATGCTATATGTATAAAGTACTTAATATTACCTTGACTCCTCACTAAGATTCTCTGAGCTCCATTTCAGCGTCTGCATCACAAATCTGAACACTAGTCCTGAGAATGGAATTAGGTTTGGCCCCAAGCTGTAATATAAAAAAAGTTTCATAAAACATGCACTCACAATAGTCACAATTAAAGAGATTTAAAACTTTCATTATCCTGCTCCAAATATAAATCAGGCTGAAATGGAAAGAAAAGTAAATAACTAGCGACCCGCCCCTGCTTCGGACGGGTGCGTTATATTTATGTTAAACAAATGTTTAACATTAATATTCTGGAAGCAATTCTATAGATAGTGGTGGAAACTGCATCAAAACTCAGTGTGTAGTTTAGAAGAACTCATACACAGACGCAAATAGCGGCTTTGTTTTATACTATTTACTATCTCTTCCTCTGTGTGTTTTGTATTTCATTATTTTTTATAATAAATATCAAGGGAGAAAATTAGCCAATGTACTTCTTGAGGTCCCAGGCTACCTGTCTGTCAAATTTCATAGCGATATGTTACTGAAGTTATCGCTATGAAATTCGACAGTGATGGGAGGTTTAGGCGTGAAAGGTAACAGACAGACACGAGTTACTTCCGTATTTATAATATCAGTAACCATAGAAGCTTGCGCGAAGCGTGATTATACGACGTGTAACGTTAAATGCGCAAAACCTGAAAATAGTTTGATCAGAATAACGAGCAGAATTAAATGAACCACTTTTTAATATAGGTCACATTTTTCAAAAACTCTTCATTAACAACGTTGCCGTGTCTATTTATTAATAGGTCAAGCAACCCAATGTCAGCGCGGCGCAGCGGCCCGGTGACGACTCCTCCTTCGATAAAGCGTCGTCGCAGACGCAAGAAACGATCATAATGGCCAGTAAAACTAAAACAGCACATAAAACCTTTACAATTTTTAACCTTTTGAACGCCAATCACTTGTGTAATACGTACTTGTATACAAGTGATTGGCGTTCAAAAGGACTTATTTTCTCTGTGAATTGCAATGCTCTGTGCAATTGAATTAAAAATCAGTTGGTGTGTCTGAGGTTTTGCGCATTTAACGTTACACGTTGTAGAAGCTGTGTCAGCTTAGCTTACCATAATATGATAGCATCCAGAGTCCTAAGTGCTTGTGTCTTCACCGTGGCAGCTTCCCTCACGTCTGTGTTGACACTGCTAGACACACTGAGTGCTTGCACAATCACTTCTAGGATCTGTTGGGGTTGCACTGGCTTGGCTACTGGGTATGCCTCCCTGAGGATTGTAGGTTGATGTCAAAAATAGGTGGTTTGATAGTGAGTTTGGGAAGGGCAAATATTTTTAGCAGCCTGTCTATAAATATAACTAAAGACTGGACTCGTTTAGAAATTTTAGATTGGTCTTCAGCAGGACAAGTGGTGGAAGAGTAGCGAGGCCTTTGCCCTGCAGTGGGACAATCATCATCTGCCGAGCTCTTTCCCAACTATGTTGGTATGTAAAGATGGTCACCCATCTACAGACCAACCGCGGCAAGCGTAGCTTAACCTGATCGATCGACCTGTGCGGCAGTTATTATTTAGCCACGTGGGACAATACAGGTTAATAAAAAAAAGAGCATAACAAAAATGAGATGAGTCATACTTAATATTCAAATTTTTGACATTGGTGTAGATATTAATTTCTTGTAATTCATCACTTTTGTGGACTGTAATAAACAGAGATCATACAAAGTACAGTCGAACGGGGTGACTATGTGCCTGGCAGGTGAAAATGTGCAATTAATAATCTAACTCAAATGTGTTTAACGCCATATTTTTAAATCACTAATAGATTCGTAATATCTCGTGAATCTAAAAATATGATTTAAAAATATGGCGTTAAACACATTTGAGTTAGATTATTAATCAAAGCATAACTTAAGACCCGCATTGCACATTTTCACCTACCAGGCACACAGTCACCCCGTTCGACGGTAATACTTACACAAGCATAGCTTGAATGAAGACAAATATATTCCTCAGTTTATTACATAACACCAACTTTTTCTCTTCACTGCTAGATCCCTGTGATTTCTTGACAGTCAAAATGTTAGACAGAGCTTTTGACAGTGGACTGTTAGCCAATAGTTCTGGATTTATTTTCTGAAAATAGAAAAAAATGTAAAGCTAGTGCACTCAGGGTGGAATTTGAGGAGCTTGGAGCTTGGAGTCAGCCTTCTAAAACTTTAATACATTTTTAATAATACTAAAAGTTTCTATGATAGAAGTTAGCCATTAATAAGTCACAGTCCTCGCATCAGTTTCCGACATGCTGGCCAGATTTAATTTCCCAAAACCAAACTTTTAATGGTCTATCATATTTTGTGACATTGTGGTGACTCTTCCCTTTGTTTCCTGTTTTATAGTTTTAATGTGTATTTATTTTGATGTAATGCCAATAAACGCATTTTCTTTCTTTCTTTCTTCCATACCTATTAGTTAAGAGTTGAAGTTGATCCGTACCTTAACACTTTGGTTGGTCTTATAAATATTTACGGTGTTGGAGAATATGGCTTCAATAAGCATGTGTGCCGTGTTGCACAATATAGCCATTTGTTCTCTCCAGCAGTTCTTCGGGCTTGCTGTCTTGTCTTGAGAGGGACGAATCTAAAAGAAAACAATAACAATGATGACGCTGAAAGACATGCAAGACTTACCCCCTTGTTAATAAATATATTATATCCCGATTAAAGTTACACACCAATCTCTTTCGTTCAGTCGTCGGTACATAATTTGACTTTTGAAAGAAGAAGACAAAGCATTGTGTAAATATACAGATGCTATACAATGTTTATTAGTAAGGGGGTATGTGCAAAAGTAGATTTCTGCGTTAATATTGTAGGCAAGTTCTTTTTAAAATGAATGGTTGGAATAAAAAACAACTAGATTTTTTTGTAGAATAGAAAAGAATAATTTTATTTAAGTTTAGCATGACTACTTCTTGTTTTACAAGTTTTTGATGAATGCGGTGAACATTTTATTGGCATATCAGAAGTACCATGAGAGAGATTCATGAGTTTTGTAATTTTTTTTTTAGGATGGGCTCAACCTTATAATTTTGTCTTTAATTATTGTATTTGGTTTTTAAGTTTTAATTAGTTTATAAATAAATAAAAGTAACGGCACTAAAAAAAAGAACAAGACTGAGCTAGCAATAATTCTAGTTTAGCTCTAGAAGAGTGTAAGGTAGGATTAATTCACCAGAGCCACTTACTTGCTGTAAACCATGTGCACATTTTGCTGCCACAATAACATTGTAATAATTACTTGATTGCAAGAAGTGAGCCAAGTAGTTCTCTATTGCTGGCCGGTGCTGTGAACAGTACCTTGGGAACCTATGATAAAAAGAAAAAGTTAGACACCGATGTAAGAGTGAATTGATGATAACTGACAGGCTCCACTCTTCATATACAATGTGTAATTTAAATAACGCAAAACCTTATAAGGGGTCATTGTACTCATCATTATGAACAACTTTTACTACAAGACGAAAACTGAAATAGTGAAAAACCAGCTGTTCCCTACATTTTGACGAGTTATGCAAACATAAATGTAGAGAACAGCTGATTTTTTTTCGTGATTTCAGGTTTGGTCCCTTAGTAAAAGTTGTTCATAAAGATGAGTACAATGACCCCTTATGAGGTTTTGCGTTATTTAAATACGTACACCTTGTATACAATGCTGCAGTGGCATAAGTGCAAGTGTTGAAAGTATGGTGGTTTTGTTTTGTATTGTATTGTAATGTAAATGTATTGTTTCTTGTATTTATGTAGTGTATTGAATATTGTCTAAGTGTCATTTATAAAATCAAGTTACAGAATTTATAAATGAAATTGGATTCCGTTTGTTTCAGATTTGACATGTTTATGGTTGGCTTTAGACCCCCCCTTTAAATAAATGTTGCTTGTAAATAAGCAATGCTTTTAAGTAAACCCCAGATCATGTGACTTGCATGCTAATAAAACTTCATACTAATAAAACCTATAGCATGTATAGGTTTTATTAGTATGAAGTTTCAGCCAGTCGTTGAAGTCACTAAGAAGCAAGAGAAAGTACTTAAACAGTGTGTCCTTACTACTAGAACCACATCATGTCCTCCACTGTCAGAGCAGGCGAGAACGCAATATAATTTAAATAAAACAGTTACTTGTTATTAATAATTCTATTCTGATTTATCCTAATTTTATCTAATACTATTTACTCCGCCCTTAAGACGACCCACTGAGGCACTGACCCTAATTTTGACTAATTTTATTTCATTTAATTTAATTTCATCAAATTTTGTCCAGTTTTACTATTTGATTTAACCTAATTTTATGACAAGTGTAATTACTAATATTGACTAATAACTTATATAAGTGGTGCAAACTGTTAATATAAGTTGGTTATTAATAAATAAATAATTATAGTATTTTAAGGTTATATTACCGGGTTATCACGTCTTCTAATACACGCAGCCATATGCTGCAGTTTTTTTCAGTGTGCTTGAGCAAACTCTGGAAGAAAGAGGTAATCACCTCCTTCACCGCATCACTGTCGGTTGGATTTACGTCCCGCAGTTTTTGTAATATTTGACCTAGAATATATTGAAGTAAAAAATCATCGAATAAAATATTGCATTATTGCGACACAACCTTATTTTATGAATAGAGACTCACTCATCGTAACGTTGTAAACAGCTGGCGTTTATTTTAATATTAGTTGTTTGTTATTTTCATTTATTCGAAAAGTAAACAAAACCACGAGCCCACGTTTTAATTTACGAAAATCTTTATTTGACAAGTTGCTTGACCGCTTGACGTTTGACATTCTTGAAAAGAAATAGACTAGTTAAAAATGTTACCATTTCCAGTCTGGAACGCCATACATTATTTTTCCTCGACTGCGCAACAGCAAAGACATGGTGATGTTTTTCAGGCGTATCTATTTATATTTGTATGTAGGATTCTTTACACCCTCGAAGCATCCCCACGGATGGATTTTAACACATAAACACACACATCCTCTAGGAGTGCGATGGTTATATTTTTGTTTTTTAACCGACTTCAAAAAAGGACGAGGTTCTCAATTTGGATGTATTATTTTATGTATACAACGTGTAACGTTAAATGCGCAAAACCTCAGACACCCCAATTGATTTTTAATTCAATTGACCTATTTCAGAGAGAAAATAAGTCATTAAAAAATTGTAAAGGTTTTATGTGCTGTTTTAGTTTTACTGGCCATTCTGATGACGACGACGCTTTATCGAGGGAGGCTTCGTCACCGGGCCGCTGCACCGCGCTGACATTGGCTTGCTTGAACTATTAATAAATAGACACGGCTACGTTTTTACTGAAGATTTTTTGAAAAATGTGACCTATATTAAAAAGTGGTTCAATTAATGGTGCTCGTTATTCTGATCAAACTATTTTCAGGTTTTGCGCATTTAACGTTACACGTTGTATTTGTGCACAACTCCGTCATAATTATATAGACGGATTTGCAAAATTCTTTTTTTAAAGGATATGGTATGCCTCAGAGGTGGTCTCATATCAAGTCGATATTAAAACATAAGTTTCGATATAGGTTCCCATTTGGGGGCCGACTCGTCATATTTCCGGCTAAACCCTTTGATTGTCTTTGTTTTTCGAAGTTTTTGAGTTACCTTCAATACATACATAGCAAGTAAAAAAGAAAAAATTTAAATGAATTTGTGTGGGGCAGGTATGTGTACACACATCATAAATACAATTAAAAAGTGAAAAATAAAAAAAAATCAAAAACAACCGGTTCAAACTCTCAAACTCAAACTCAAAGCATTTATTTCAAGTAAACCAATTACAGGCACTTTTGAATTGTCAAGGGGTCGGTCAGTCAGAAAGATGAAGCTAGTTGCCCATTCCAAAGCGTAGGTACCTGTGGAGAAGAACGGGCAAGAAACTCCACGGACACTCTTTTAAATCATAAAAATCGTTACGGTTGAAATCCTAGTCCATAGACATATATAACCATCTCAATGTCCTAGTCGCCTTCTCGTCTGTGATTGGACGATTCCTGCACGTCTCCGCTCCGCTCCGCCCAGCTCCACTTCAGTGGAAACGCAGCCTTATTTACAAATTACGAAAATGCGGGAACCAACCACTACGAATTAAAATTATTTTTCACTTTGTAGAGCGTTTTTTTGAAAGTCTGTCTTTTTTTTAAGTTTCTAATAAAATCAGAATGACGGATTTTATGCCTTGTTTTTTTTTTACAGTGTCCATGGCGGGTTTTTTACATTATTGAACTTTCATCGTTGGCAATATGTAAAATAATTTGTAATGTTGGCTCACTGTACTTTTTGACAGCATTCATTATGTCATGTGAGGGAAAATAACGCAATTGCGTTTGTTGGAGTTAGCAGTTGTGCTTGTGTGTTCAAATTAGATTTTTTATTGTTTCAATTGTATACATTTCGATTTTATTGCTGTGAATCATCTATTGTGAGATATAGTAACGGAATAAACATGGCTACGTTAGAAGATAAAATTTTGGGTGAGAAATTGCAAAATTATTGTAGTAGCAGTGAAGACGAAGGTGAGGGCGACTCTGATGACGACAGAAGTGGAGACGAAGAAGGAGGAACTCCTAAGGCTGAGGTAGCGACGAATACTGAGCCACCGCCCATTAACAACTGGACCGGCCAAGCCAGCAACACTGGCCCGAAGGGAGTACTGGAAGATTGGCGAAGATTTAAGCAGTTGGAGGCAGAAAATCGTGCAGAGCTCGCCAAAGAACGTATAGCTTTAGCGAAAAAGCTCACTCTGTCTGTCAAACCAGAACGCGAAGTGGCTCAAGACAAGCAAAGAGAAGAACTAGAAGACGAACTAACAGAGCTTATGGATGAAGAATTCCTCCTACAATATCAGAAACAACGAATGGAAGAACTGATGAGTCAGTTACAGAAGGTACCTAAGTTTGGTGTGCTAACAACTCTTAACAGCCAAGAAGAGTTCCTGAATGCTATTGATAAGGAAGATCCAAAAGTTACGGTAATCATTCATATTTACAACAATAGCACAAGAGCTTGTGAGACAATGGATGGCTGTCTGAATATATTAGCGACTGAATACCCGACAACGAAGTTCTGTCGTATAGCAGTAGACATCACGGGCCTGAGTCGTCACTTCCGTGTTGATGGTGTACCAGCAATACTCGTGTACAAAGCAGGCCAAACTATTGGCAACTTTGTACAACTTGCTACAGAACTTGGCAATGATTTCTATGCTACAGATGTGGAACGTTTCCTCATTGAGTTTGGGATTTTACCAGAAAAGTAGTATGTTTAATTTTTATTTTGAATCTGAACCACCTTGTACATAAATGTTAGCTACATAGCAAGTTAATTCATTTCAAGATCACAATTAACTGAGATATAAATAAAAATGAAAATTAATGTTGAGTGTAAAGGTGGGTTTGTTATAACTTATTTATTATAAAAAATCATGAATGTAAGCTTAGCAAGCTTAGCTTTAAAGAAATTTGTTCTCATACATTTTGTGGGAACAATTTTAATGAAATATGTCTGTGTAACTATGTGTATACCAGTGCTTAAGGAAAATAATGCTAGACCTATTTTTTATTTTTATTCTATTGATTTTTGTTGTGCTGCAGGCATTTGCACTTATCATTAATTTTTACATACTTTATGCGTCCCACCAATAATATTGTACAAGTTAATCATCCTTGAAGGATGTTTACGGGTTTCCCTGTATTTATGTTACACGTTTTCTCTTTGTGGTTAGGGATTGTTCATGCATCAACATATTGTTGATATGAATGTCATCTGTGTTGATGTTACATATGTTTACAGTGCATTGTGGGCCAAGAATTGATGTCAGGCTAGTAATAATTGGTAACAAGAACAACTAACAATGCATTCTTGACCTATTTGTAAAAACCAAGTTTTGTACTTCAATATTTTTATATCGAATGAATGTTATCCAGCCAAAGTATACTAAATTAATTATTGTAAAAATTTGCAGAATTTTGCACATTCTGGTGTATTCTAAGATATTTTAGCTTATAATATTGGTAGCAATATTTAGAGTTAGTTTTCAATGTGGTAGTTATTATGTGTAATGTTAAGATTTTGTCAGCCTTACTAGTTTATAACATAATGCCAAAGACTATTATAACCACTTGACTGCGTATACAGTGCCCCGACGCACGAAAACTATTAGTATTTTGTCGCCTATGTATAGGCTACGGTACTAGTAGCAATTTTAGTTGTGTCCAAGTGTTAGACCTGCGTGCACGCTAAATTAATATAATTTTTTATAACGTTTATGCAATTATAACGCATCAAAATGCCTTCATGCGCGGTGAAGTGGTGTGGGAAACATTCTTAGACATCTAGTTACAAAAAGGATGACATAACTTTTCATCGGTACATAAACATTACGAAAAATTATTTTTGATTTAATCAGATTATAAGCCACTGCAGGGGTCTATTTAAAATGGTGGCTGGGTAAACGAGCACACTTTTTGAGTCGCGCGTTGATGTCTTTTGGAAAAGTCTCGTTCTTGTATTAGACAATTCTAATGCTTCTATCCCTTTCTTTCCTTTTGTATGTTTATCGTAAAAAATAGTGCTGTTATCTTTAATAGCTGAAAGTTGATATCGAGAAAAATAAAATGAATACATTTTTTATTCAATTCACATACTTTAATAAAATAACTATCTACTATTAACCGACTTCAAAAAAGAAATACCGACGAACTGAGAACCTCCTCGGTTTTCAGTTCGTCTGTTTTTTTTTTTTTTTTGTATTTTCCGGGATTTTTTAGTTCTTTCTGTCCCCGACCGGGGCCGATCAGTCCATTTCCGGGATTTTTTTTTGTAATTGATTGATTTTGATTAAATATTATTTCTATGATTTTGATTTAGTATTTATTATAATGTTAAAATCCATTTTATCGATATCGACTATTTTCTCTTAATGAAGTAAAGCAGCCCTAACGATGCAACTTGACCTTGAACTGACCAATTGCAGCCGCGCGTTCTTCCTCATCCCCCGGCCCGCAGTAGTGAGTCGTGTGCTTCGAAGAAATCGGCCCATACGCTCTCTAGTGGTTATATTCTCTATGCATAATGCGTTGTGTTGTCTTGTGAGTACTAATGAAAATGTTAGTTTTTATATGTGGTATAATAAAATATGTACTAAATTAACTACTGTACTAAATTCACACCACGATTCACTTCTAATAATTATAATCAGCAACTGCATTTTTTCTAAAATATTTTTTTTTTTTTTAATTAAAAATTTCACTGTGGGTACTTCTTTTACTTAGTTTTATAAAGTTAATTCTAAAATTAAGACAAAAATGCATTTACTTTCAAAACGTAGTACTTACCCGTTTCCCTATTAGAAGTAGGTACCCAATGAGTGAAATACATTTCTGAATGGTGTCTTGCGATGTATCATAATCATAATGAATGTAATCCAATTTTTGGCTGCATAATATCCGCCTAAGTATTAGCGGGTGCTAATCAATAATACCCCTTTATAAAATACCTCTTAAATGTAATTAGCATGTAATAAACGTGAATTTTACGTGAATCTGTTTCATTATTATTTAATTAAAATTAGTTGTCTCTACTCTGTAGTAACATGATGTCGTTCTGTAGTTCCTGCCTCCGCCCATGGGAAAAAGGCGTGAGTTTATGTACGTCGTTACTTCTTGGGTTGCATACAAAATTGGGAGTAAGTACATTGAGAAGCACTTAATAAAAAAAAATGTACAAAAGCTATTTACGTAAGTAAAGTGGGCCGGCAGTAAGTTCTTTATTGAGACTGCTGCCACAGATTATCTGTTATCGATTCTAAATTTAGGACAACGCCTCGTAAAACACGAGATCTAAAAAAAATTCGTGAAGATGTATGTATGTATGATGATGTATTTTTATTACCACGTATTTGTAAATAGGTGAATCTCTGCGCACGTATTCGGCTTCATTTATTTAGACGCTCGCCGAACCGATCTAACTTATTATCTTTGAGGAAAAATAAAAATACACCGTACGGTATGTTATTAATTGACTGGAACTAATTACAGTTTGCTACGGTGGTTCTGATGAGTAATTTTGGTTACTGCGTACCTAGCTCTTAAGTTATGATTTTATCGCATTGAAGTATACTTCAGTGTTTTATCTCTACGATTTGATACAGAAACACCGTTACAAGAAGGAATGATGTAATAAAATTAACTCATCTTCAAGTTACGAAACAACGTACCTTCTCAATTCTTTATTGCCTACCATAATGTATAGTTGGTAGGGAAATAATTATATTAGTCACCATTAATTTATGGACCCTGTCGAGCACAGCATAGATCAAGTAAGAGAGAGGAAGAACACTATTCGTTAAGTAGTTAGTACTTAAGTTATAGGTACTGTTTTATTAAGAGGGTTCATCCGTTAGGCCTCATTTACGGAGACGCGGGGCGTCGCGCGTTGCGTTGAGCGGCGCGGCCCGCACTGAATTCAAATATATGGCGTTGTATGAGTGCGTTTACGGAAAGCGATTTTAGACGCGTTTGTTTGAATTAGGGCGTTTTTTGCGGCCGAGCCCGCGGATGGCACCGACGCGTCCCACGCGGCGTTTATCGCGGCGGCGCACGCAGCGGCAATTCTCGATGGAGCTATGTCCGAGGCGGAATCTTCTGTCAGTCTTATTTAGAAATCGCGCAACACAGACGTAGTCACCGTCGCAATGGAGTATGATATGATCGACTTTTTCTACGCCGCGATGCCCGCCGCGTGCTTCGCTACACGCTAGAGGATTCGCCGCGGGCGCCGCGGCGGGCACCGCCACGCTTCCCGTCTCGCTTCTCTGTGAACATGGTCGTATATTGCTATAAGTTTGTGTTTACGCGTGCGATGATGCGTGCCGCTTCACGCGCCGCCCCACCGTAAACAGAAAAAACGTCCGACGCGCCGCGAGACGCCACGCCACACGCGACGCGAGACGCCCCGCGTCTCCGTAAATGAGGCCTTAGCCATGTTGGAGATTCAAAATTGATGATTTCCGACGGACAATAAAACCATAATGTGTTTAATTTATAGATGAGATATTGACGTCATATTATTGGGAATTTTATAATCTAGTGCATGGCTGAAAAACATTTTAAATTTTTTGTATAGTTTTCTCATCAGAACCGTTTTTATGCAAGCCTTTTTTCAAACTAGCGATCGACGGTCTAAGCAGATGCGAGATATTAGTAAAACCATATACGACAAACTTATAACAACATTATAAAAAATAATAACATTTATTAGTGCTAGAGCGGCGCGCTGAGCGGTGGCGTGAATCCGCGCCGATTATATAGCAATACTAAATAATTCATAGTAAAATAAACATATAAGTTATTAAAAAAATATTTGAACCATGTTTTAGAACATAAATGTCTTAATTTACTAGGTCTAAAAGAAAATATAAATATTTCAGATTTCATCCTAAACTAACACGTTTAATATCTCGAAAAGTGGCTACAATTGACACTTTTGAATATACTTTTCTTGAATGAAAACTTACAGTAATCGTGTTTTTTTTTCAGCCATGCACTAATAAATGTTATTATTTTTTATAAAGTAATGTTGTTATAAGTTTGTCGTATATCGCTTTACTAATATCTCGCATCTGCTTAAACCGTCGATCGCTAGTTTAAAAAAAGGCTTGCATAAAAACGGTTCTGATGAGAAAACTATACGAAAAATTTAAAATGTTTTTCAGCCATGCACTAGATTATAAAATTCCCAATAATATGACGTCAATATCTCATCTATAAATTAAACACATTATGGTTTTATTGTCCGTCGGAAATCATCAATTTTGAATCTCCAACATGGCTCTAACGGATAAACCCTCTTAAGTAAAACATGATTGCATTTATAAATTACTAGCAATATTGTTTTATAAATTACTAGCAGCGCCCCGCGGTTTCACCCGTATAAGTTTCGATCCCATGGGAATATCGGTATGAAAAGTATCCTAGTAAACTATCTGTGTACCAAATTTTATCCAAATCCGTTCAGTAGTTTTTGCGTGACTGAGTAACAAACATCCAAACATCTTCACAAACTTTCACATTTATAATATTAGTATGATATACTCAGATTTATTTATTTAGTAAGTGTAATTATGTTAGGTACATTGTAAAAACCATTTATTTTTTAAATTCATTATTGTTCTATTTACTTGCCTATTATTATTTTTATTTAT
Source organism: Eremobia ochroleuca (assembly GCA_949629135.1). Classification (NCBI taxonomy): domain Eukaryota; kingdom Metazoa; phylum Arthropoda; class Insecta; order Lepidoptera; family Noctuidae; genus Eremobia; species Eremobia ochroleuca. The sequence continues at coordinate 16,795,747 of OX451400.1, read as the reverse complement.
TACGTTGGTGATACGCCGGATACTATTTAACAAAATGTAGGAAGTATTCGGCGAATATTTTTGGAACGCAAATTAATCAAATGATCGCCCCATGACCCAAGATAGTGTTGCCCTCGGGTCAATACTGTTTTAGACTTCTTAATTCAACTTATTATTTAAACTGCATGACCTAGTGAGGTCAGGGTTTGTTAGAAACTTCTCTCTAAAAAGACAAAGGAATTAAAAAGGATATGAACAATTTGCTGTCTACGAATTACAATGGACACTGGCCGCTTAATATTACCGTGGGAATGAGCCGACCGCATCGCAATTAACGGGGCAATCAGCATGTGAAATGAGGGGAAATCACTCTCGGTGGCCATCAGTGAGAACAGGCTGGGATGACGTAGAATATCTTAGCCGAGTATGGTATTAAACAAAGATAATTATAGTGTTCTGCAACAGTACAGTCCATTCAACTTTCATAATAGGTACCTACTTTTTAGGTCGATCTAGAGAGTTCATTGCACTGCTAGGCACATAATTATTAGAAAAATGAGATAAATATTGCTTCCATTACTAACTTGTAATTATTTAGATCTTGGATATTAATAATTACATACTAACAAATCCAATAAAATTCCAAATTCTTATCTAAATTAATTTATTAATGAGACAAGAGTACTAGAAAAGTTACATAAATCATAAATTATAATGAATTGTTCTTACAATTATTCCTCTCAATGAGTTTTTATACTATGTTGCGCAATCTCTTTAAACATTTTTATTACATGACCGAATATAATTATGGACATGCCTCAATATATTGCTACTTAAACAGGCAAAACGCCTTAATATGTCTATAAAAACTTGGTATTTAAACATTTATTCATTGAAATGAATAGTAGAATATTGTAACATTTGCGACCAGTACTGTATGAACAGTTGGATGCGCATTCTAAATTTGAAGAGACTACGTTAACAGAGGTTGACGATTTCGTCGCTCATCTCTGTGCGCCTGCGCTTCGGTGGTTTCACTGTGGGTTCGTCGTCATCCTCTTCAATGATCTCCATATCACTGTCACTATCTTCCCTGGTCCTTGACGTGGAAGGACCAGGTTTCGGGTCACTGCCATTGGAACCATTAGCCTGTTTTTCATCTTCTTTCGGAGCCGGCATTGGAGCGTCCGTGTCAGTCACAAGTCGCCAGGATTTTTCCTCATCTTCCTGCTGTAACCTGACCCTCACCTCATAGTTTTGTAAGAAGTCATCGACTAACAACGCACAGCCGTCATTGAGGCCTATTTCTTCTAATGTTTTGTCATTGTTGTGGTCAGTTTCTCCAGGTTCCGAAGACAGGACGACCAGGCCTTTGCCCTCGACGGTAGCGTCGGGCGCCTGCATGTTGAGTCCCTCCTTAAAGGCGGTGGTGAGATCTTTGAGTGTGAGTTGCTTCAAGTTGCAAGCTAGACCTACTTCTGGTTTTGGCGCGCACACGTAGCATTTCGGATTGGGTGGAGTTAGTGCTAGAAGGAAACAATAAACAAAGGTTTTAATTATGTATCATCATCATGGGCGCTCATGTTCCATCCTCTGCTTACTGATAGGCATCGATTATTTATATTATTTAACACTCTCAGCGCCATGTGGTCCGCCGGCCGCCCACATGAACCGCTTCTAAAAAAAATCATGGCGCTGAGTGTTAAATATTCGACAAAAGGCATGTGTTGAAATTTTTGTGTTTTTATAAGAAAATTGCTATAACACACTTAGATGCAAAAGTAAACAGTGCTATTAAAATATTATCTAGGATGGAACGAGCATGCCCAAATGGTTTGGAGTACGAATTTGAGTTCAGACTTACTCTTCTCTGGCACAAACAGCTGTCCACGATGGTTGACCTTGGGCCGCAAATACACGCTAGTGCAGTTCTCTATGTCGGCTCGGAGCACGCTCTGCGCGCGTAGTACCGCGAGCCCGGCCACAATAGCGTTAGCCGTCGCTATAGCCGGGATTATGTTGCCAGCCATTGCTGTGGGACAAGAAATAATTGTTTCAAATCCATACTTAATATCCTAACTTATATTATAAATCTGAAAGTGAGTTCTGTGAGACTGGGTATACTAGCTCCAAACCAGCTTATGCTCTCATTTTTTTTGTCATTTCAGTACAGAATACAAGAATAGAATAGAATACTCTTTATTATGTACACCATATAGATTACAGACATAAATACAATCTCGGGATCCCGGGATCCCGGCCGTTTTCTGACCCCGAAAATCCCGAGACTGTACTTGGCCAATCGCGGGATTTTCGGGAGTGGCAAACCCAAATGGCAATTTCAGTCACATAGAATCAATTGCAGAAATTTACTTACATTTGATCTCAAACCTAGACTTGAGCGGTATATTGAAGATGTGCGCGCGTATATTAGCGCAGGCCGTGACGAAGTCCATGGCGCTCTTCTCGTCCTTGTCCCACACCAAGTGGTCGCCTTCTGCACGGCCCTTCAGATCCTTCTGTAGAGCACTGCAGCTTGCAGCAAACACCTGGAAATATTATTAATATATAAATGTTTGTGAATTGAAAAAGAAGTACATTTTTTATCTGTTTTGTTACTGAAAACTAACAGTTGTATATTTTATGTTACATCTAAGAATTACAAAATAATTGCACACTTTTATATACTCAGTTAAAAGTACTGAAGTTTTCCTAAACAGTAAATCTAAGTATTACAACATCTGGTTGGTACTAATATGTCAATGGTAATTTGTGATGACTGGCTATCACAGTAGACTTCAATAACAATATCAGCAAATATTTTAAATTTTGTCAACATACTGAGACTGAAAGAAAATTTTGAGTAAAAGGCGTTTAAAAATTACAATGGTGCAAGTAACCAAGTTATGTAAGTAAAGAAAATTACCTGTGCACATTCATGAACTGACCAAGTTCTTTGATCAGGCAATCCGGAATGCTGCGCTGGTGCATTATCCTTGCCCGGCAAGTTGTCCCACACAAGAGGAGTAGGAGGCCTACGCTTCTTCCAAAGATTCTCCATTGACAGCAAGTAACGGATGTCATCGCCAAACAACTTGCTGAATAGCTTCTCAGGATTGTAGTTACTTTCAGCAGCCCATGCCCGAGTGCTCTTCCGCTCTACATTACCTGCTGTGTTTCCTTCTGCGGACAATGCTGATGCACCAGCTTGCCCTGCGGCCTCAGGATCTGCAGTGTCCGGACTGACATCCTGATCAGGGTCTTCTTCACCAAATAGTTGGTTGAAGAGATGCTTGGCCCATACGATGCAGTGGATTGGTTCAGATGGAGTGTTACGTATTGTGCAGCCAGGGAATGTTTTCTGTGGGGCTTTTGGCTGACATTCATAGCACTGTGTCAGGCCTTTTTTGATGAGCTCAACCTGTTAAAAATACCAATTAAGAATTAGTCATTCTACAATAAAAATTGAATAGTCAATATTGTGTTCATGAATTTATTTAGTATGCTAATACAAAAAGTCCATCAATAAACTTTGTCACAAGACTATAACCTGGGATTTTTATGACATTGGAACTTTTTTTGTCCACATGACATTATTTAGTATACAGGGTCCCATTAAAATAGATGGACAAATTTTAACACAGTGCTCAGTAGGTCTAACCAAAGATATCCAAGAAAAAAAAATCACTGATTAAAGTGATTTTATTTTGACCCTAAAATAATAAATTGCCGGTACATTAGTGTATTTTCGTTAGCTAATTATTGGTCTTGTAAGTACCTAATGTGTTTTTCTTATATATTGTTTTACCATTGTCCTTATTTTGGTTATCTGAATGATTTCTAAAATTTTGTGCAACTATTTTAATGGGACCTTATACAGGGTTATTTATAAAACACCAACAACCTCTTAAGAGGTCATTGTACTCATCATTAGCATTACATACAACTTTTACTATGGGACCAAACCCGAAATCGCGAAAAAAAAATCAGCTGTTCCTTACATTTATGTTCGTACGAGTCGTCAAAATGTAGGGAACAGCTGATTTTTTTTTCGCGATTTTAGGTTTGGTCCCATAGTAAAAGTTGTTCATAATGATGAGTACAATGACCTCTGAAGAGGTTGTTGGTGTTTTACAAATAACCCTGTATATTAGCCATCATTTTGGTCTAGCAAATTAAAAATTAGAGTTTAGAATCTAAAATTTTTAGCTACACAGAAGTGAACTCCTACACAGCAGTAGTAATTTTACATTTAAAAGTTTAGGTAATACTTTCTAGACAGAAATAATTATTTCTGTCTATATTCAGAGAAATATCAAGTAATTCATATTTGGATAATTTCTCAAAATTAAACACAGTATTACCTGTCCAGCATATCCAGCAGTGCCAGTTTCAATCAGCGGAACATTGGCGGCGAGACACATCCTGTTCACATGGTTACGTGCCACACGGTTGTCCAATGCATTCATCACAATCTGGAACTGTTTGAAGTAGCTGACACCATAATCATTGCTGGAATAATAGAAAAAATATGAATTAGATATAGTATTATTGTTTAAAAATGCTAGTAAATGTAAATGCAGAGGTTAATGATGTTGAATCTGTTGTATTTCATTGGATGAGCATAAATTGTATCTGAACAGTGCCTTCTGATTGAACGATTGAAGTTATCCTCCTGAGTCCCTGAGGTTATTATAACAGACAAATTATCATATGTCATAAAGTCCTGATATACAACATTATTTTTAGTATATGGCAAACCCGAAACACATGTCTAGTATTTTTATGTAAAGAATCTATATACAAAATTTCAAAACAATATCATGAAAAATCACAAAGTTATAGGCTTATTATGTTACCTGATTGTCCGTACAAAAAGTTGGTTACCACTTAACACGCTCCACCGGTCGACCGGCTGTGACCTGTGTTGTGCGCATATAATTGGGGATATGTACTTAGTGTCGCTCGGTGCCCAACTTGTTACTATTTTTAAATATTTTTGGGACAAAACATAACATGGTACAAAAACTATTGGAATCGATTCAGTTACTTATTCTGAACAAACTATATTCAGGTTTGCAGTATACTAAAAATTATGTTGTATATTATGTCCTGACATACATTTGTAATAACCGGACATACTTATAGTACACACATATTAGTTTTTCATTTAAAAATCGGCACTGTTACACCGGATTTAGTCAACCAATGAGAATCCAAATGTTGTATAATCTCAGGACTTAGGGCCATTTCCCATTTTGTCCGTTATTAAGGACAACCAGTCTTTCCCATCATCTTGATGTATAAATATGGCGAACTCAGAAGGCCATGAGGACAGAAATCTAAATAATTCTGTTGTGTGACTGTTATGTTTGGCTGGACTTAACAAATCAGTTAGAAAGTGAAAAACTTTTATTTGAACATCATTTACAAAAAAAATGCTCTGTGCAGTAATATTTGTAACAGTGCAGTCAATGACCTTTAGCAGCTACGCTGTCGACACAATTGACATTACCTACGCATCGAGATTATTTATCCATATTTAACATTCCAAGCGCAACTCTTGACTAACCTGATGACACTATCGTGATGTGCTACGATGTTGACGTTAGGGTTGAAGCTGAGCGCGCTGTCCTTCGCCACCTGCGCCTTTGACTTTCCAACATGCTCTTTGTGGAAAAGAAACTGACGATTCAAGTTGCTTACGTCGATCGTATCAAGGTCGATCTAAAAAAATAAATACGAGTGATGTCTTGCATCCCAACAAATAATCAATCTCATAGTAAAACAAACGTAGTACGTACAATTTCAATGTTAGGAAAGCCGGTCAGCACGAGATTCTTCAATATTTCACAACCTATACCGCCGGCCCCTACGACCAAAATCTTAGAATTTGCAATGGCTTCCGTCAACTTTTCGTCGAAAACACCAGCCACCCGCGCTACCATATTGGTTTTGATAAATAAAAACACTATTGTGAGGAATTATATCAATTATTTGCAGTTTTATTTTAATGTTACAACGTAAACGCTAGCGTAGCGAGGATTCATTAATCAACTGTCAAAATTGGCGTCAGTTCCTCACGCGTCCTGAAATAGAATAGTTGTATTTTAAAGAAACTCGCTTGTTTTTAATAATTCAACCAAAATGCAATTGAATATTTATGTTTCTAATATAATTATGACGATAAAAGAGTAAAGTAGTAAAGTAACTTCTACAGAAAATAACATTTTGAAACTTACATTGATTTTGCAAAAATAGTCTTCTAGATTTCTGGACGAAACTTTAAATACGTTTAGTTGTTGCATTAAAAACATAAATTATCAAAACGTCATCAAAGGCTACGTTCACTATGTTGTTTTTGCCAATGGGGTCTGGCAGGAGTTTAGGTCCCAGAGGAAACTATAACCACACCTATTTAACACAGGATTATATATATATAGATATCATTTTCTTATAAATTTCGTACGTTCGATGTGACCGATATTAAATAGAACTGAATATTATTTTCCAGGCGACTAACAACTTAAAGGGCGACTAACTATAATATATGCTAGGTACTAAAAATAATGACATGGCGACTAATATGAACAATGGGACAACAAAGAATGTATTATGGGCAACTATAGGCATTTCTGGAGACTCATTCCCAGAAACGCACAAGATTGAACTTGAGAACTTAGGATGCAAGAGCGAGCGAAGCGAGCTCGTGACTTGGGGCACCCCAACTCGAACAGGTTAGGTTAGAAGAGGATGGCTCAAGTGAGCGAGCAGAGCGAGCGAACGAGGCCCCGTTATCTCCTTCGTGTTAGGTAACTTTAAGACCTGCAGGCGGAAATAGGGGCCCTCCGTCGATTATGTCTTATTTATAAAAGACAATTAGTTAACTTTATAAGCCACCTGATTGTATAATTTAAGAATGCCCATTTTCTACTTTTCATCCTCTGTCAGTAGCTGCCAACCTACTATTTTTGCTACCGGCGTTAATTATTTTTTAATCCCAAATTCAGATTAATTTGTCGCCTCGTCTAACTAAACCCCTGTTCAATCAGCCCCATTTTCGTGGGCATTGATTTATATTACAGACAGGTAGGAAAACATTCTACCTTTTCCACGTTGACAAGGAGTAGCATGATGATTTAATCGATATTGAAAAAAATGTTCACTTATTCAATACTCATCATCATCTGCCTAGCCTTTTCCCAACCATGTTGGGGTCGGCTTCCAGTCTAACCGGATGCAGCTGAATACCAGTATTTTACATGGAGCGACTGCCTATCTGACCTCCACAATCCAGTTACTGGGTAATACGATATCCCTAGGTAAGACTGGTTGTCACACTCGGGCTTCTGACTGCCCGTAACAACTGTCAAATATCTACAAATGACAGCCGGGACCAACGGCTTAACGTGCTTTTCGAGGCACGGAGGGGTCTCGGTATGTAAAGATGGTCGCCCATCCACAGACTAACCGCGGCAAGCGTAGTTTAACCTGATTGATCGACCTGTGCGGCTGTTATTATTTAGCCACGGGCCCATCAAATATTCACCTATTCAATACTATTGAAGACTATTTTTTTTTTCCATCGAGGAATACACATAAATAAATACAGTGACGATATCTTCTGAAAAAGGTCTTCATTTTACTCTGGGGCTTCATTGCATGATTTATGTGGGGGAAGGGGGGCATGATGGGGTAGCTAAAGGAAATAACAAAAATACAGCATAATCACTATGTTTATTACTCTTATTAATTTATGGCACGTTATGTCATTAATCTAACTCTGATTTTGTACAGTCTTTGCAAAATCAACTTATCACATTTTTTAATAATTAATTATTAATAGGAACACTATGAAAAACTATCTTGCCCCATACTATGGGGCATGATGGGGAAGGCTAATTATTCTCACAAAACAAACAAATGTGTATTTCCTCTAGATCTTCATTGCCCACGCCAGCACAAGCATTGTGAGCCCAACGTCCACAGAGCTGGCAGCCTTTTTTTTTTTTTTTGTTTCGGGGTGGAAAATCCTCATGGATGTCCGCCGCCCTGGGGCGGGTGGCGGGGTCTGTCAGACTCTTACTGACTAAAAACCACCCCGGTGTTCCCTCTCTCACCTACGCCGGGGGTCGCGGGAACGAACGATACTTCCGCAACCCCCGGCTGGTGCTGGCCCGCTCTTGCGGGCCTCTCCTCGTGTCAGGGGGGGGAGTGAGGTGTTAAACTCCCCCCGCGACGTCTAAGAGGGGCGCGCGTGGAACACTACGCGCCGCCGCCTCGGGTCCTGGTGTGTGGGGGGCGACGGACGTCCCCAAGTCCGCTGCCCCTGGACCCATTTAGGGGGGCTGGAAGAGGGCGTTATCCGCCCTCCGCCGACGCCCGGTGCGCCTGCTGCGGGCGGGGTGAGGGGACGAGATCTCCCTCTCCCTTTCCGCAGCCTCCTTCTGCGAGACGACTGTTTCGCAGAAGGAAACCACCGCGTCCCAGGACTCCTCGCTGCCGACCATAGACTCCACCACGGCCGGCAAGAGCTGGCAGCCTACCCAAGGTTCTGACGATGTCAAAAAATTGTGGTTTACATCATTACAATATAAGCAAATAGCATCTTCATCATTGCTCTTTTGTGTTTTGACTGAGTGTTTGGTCTTTTGTTTATTTTTAGCATTCCTTGAGGCGAGGATCATTAGGATTGGATGTTTCCGGTTTTTTCAAATTTTTCAGCTCATTTTTATCAATACCCCATCTTGCCTCAAAAGGTAACTTCGAACAAAAATAAAATTCACTAATAAAATGTTTAATGGATTCATACAAACAACATACTATATCAAAATAAACAACAGTAGTAAACAAAGATCAAAAATACATAAATGCGGTGACCAAAATTACCTTAAAATAATGACGTTTGACCTTACATAAAGTTAGATCGACGAAACGTTAAAACAGTTTTCCGTTTGTAAACAAAAGTCGCGTGCACTCCCACTCACAGTTTCTTTGCACTGACCGTTGGTCGAATGAGGCTTTCTATTGGCTTATTGCTTTATATTCACAGTCTAATTTCTTGTATGTTTGCGGTACCCCGTCTTACCTTACCTCGCGACCCCGTCATGCCCCCCCTTCCCCTGCTATCTGGTATATTTTTGGAAAAATGCCAAACACGTGTGTTTGAATGGTTTAATTTATTGCTAGTACTAGTACTTAAAATTCTCTTTAACGACAAATTGCTATTTGAAGTGGGGCGATCATCAAATCCAATCTAAAATCTCAACATCCATCGTCTTCAACATAAAATGTGGCGTTACGTAGAACAGTTTCATTAAAATAGCTTTTAACTTTATGGAATGGCACTAACAGCTTTTATCAATATAGTGCGAAGCGTGGTCATCGTTGTTTTATTTCAGACTCTTATAAAGGTGTCACGTTAAATGGTTGACGACCACTGTTGACGATCACAGAGAACAACAACCTAAAGGTTGATAGCAATTTCGAAAGGGTTTATTGAGTCACTTAGCTGAAATTAATGGTTATTGCTAACGGAACCAAATTAGTGAAATCAGGGCAGCGGTGACGTTTCTACTTTAACCTGCTTTGTTCCTGTTTTACGAGTGAATGGGAACTGGTCCTGGGCACATCAGCAAACGAGGGACTAGTCAGACTCTGCCATCGGAACATGTTTAGGTGCTAACAAAGGTATAATGTTGGCGTTCAAATTAATTGAACCAGAGATTTACACTATGAAAGATGACTTGACTGGTCTATTACATTTTTTTTTCTTTTTCTTTTTTTAATAAACGAGTTCTGTTTAACACTAAAACTGAAAACTATCCCAAACTACAAGTTTGGGGTAGGTGTCAGTTTTCATATAACTTGCATTGATATGAAAAGTGACGAACTGAAAACAATAAAAATAGTGACTTAGCAAAACAAGGGTATCTAAACAAATCTTATGAAGCGTAGGTGTTCATTCAGAGAATGTGCTCGCCTCTAACAGGGTTGCCAAGCCTGAAGTAACAGATCACATTGCCACATCGAACCCCGTTGCTTGCTACATTTTTATCGGTAGCACAATGAAAAAAGAAAATATATTCCACTTTGTTATCCAAAAGTTACAGAGTCACCTAGACCATACCAATTCGCTACTGTATGTACCTATGTAGGTGCACAGGATCAAAGCAATTTGGGACTCATCGCTGACGTGAAAAGGGCGTGTTAACAAACACAGGGTGATCGCTCCATCACAGTTCCTTTTTTACCTATTCTGGATTTTAATAACACTGAATAAAGGGCAGCCCTATTTTCGGGTGGGTGGTTCTGTCCTTCGGTCCACGTTGGCAGTTTGATCGCGGGCGCCCGGGCCCCTAATCTGATTGTATCCGTGGCTATCGAGCTTAAATTGCTATTTAGCTGAATGTTCTAAATTCGGGCCAGTGAGATCCATTCCGTTGATCGTTTGTCACGCATGCTCCATGTTCCTAGTGGCTGATTTACAAATACTGCTAATACAAATACATAACGCAAAATCAAATGTTGCAGGCAACAATGTTTACGGCTGCATTTTGAAGGCTGCTTTAGCGCACTGGGGGATTCTCAACATTGTCTGCAAGTAATGTAGGTCGAGGTCAGAAGAAATAATGACCAAATTATTAATATGGTTAAGATCTTTCACGGTAAAACAGATGCTCCCGAACAGCTTGATGAGTTGTCCCATCTTTTTGCTCCGGTAAATTACAACCGTGGCAGGAGGCATAGATTGTTCGCCGTGCCTTGGAGTCGAACTGTCGCGCGAGCCCAGTCTCCTGTTCCTCGCACGCTCTCTGCACTGAACGCGCTTTTGGACGCTAAGCCTGACTGTGATATGTTCGCGGATGAATGGAAGAAGATCTTGTCAGTATGTCTGGGGTATTGTGAGATGAGCGTATGACTGGCGATTAGTTATTTACTTTTGTTTACTGTGCTTTTAAAATGTGTTTGTGTTTAACTAATGTAATTGGCCTTGGCCGTTTTATGTTAAATAAATAAATAAATGTAATGGGTCGAAAATCAAACTATTCTTATACAACCTTATTACCATTTTATATTATAAATACAAAAATAATCAACTTATCTGAAAAAAAAAATTTGACTGTCAAAATAAATCAAAATGTAGATTTTCAGCTTGTAGTGTTTTTCAGTTACAGTCTTCTTTCAGTACTTACCACCAACCAATTATATTATAAATACGGTTAGTTATCAGTAATATCATTAGCACCACCTCAGAGATTGCCACAATAATCAGTTCAAAGATAAAATGATATAGGAAATATTAAGGATACCTAAAAATAGGGAGTTTTCCCGTACCTTTCGTTTTTTTAAGTAGTAATTTTTAATAACAATGCCTCCGAAAAAAGGAAAAGACAAACCGAAAGAAGTTAAAAAGCCCGTGAGCATAAAAGCGGTGGGTGGAGAGATTCCAAAGCCGAAGAAAATACCGCCTCCACCGAAATGTTTTACCAGCGAAGAAATCATGAAATATAAAGAGATTTATAAATTCCACGATGAGGATAACATTGATAAGGTACCTACCTAATAAAAATGTATTTTTTTCACTATGTTTGTTTATAGTTCTCTGCACAGAGTGGGGCTATCTTTTGAATTAACATGTTATCTCTTATTTGGTTCACTAGCCTACCTAAACACCAGACCTAGGTACCAGATTTGGCGCAAGGTAAGGTAACTTTAAGATGTGTCATGTTCAAATGAATTTATCGTAAGTAATTATATTTGTAAAAATTAGGTTCCCACCTAACCTTGATACTACTTAGGCATTATTCATTATCTAAATTCAAAAACTGCAGTCTCCACGTGGCGATAATTTCTATTTCAAAATTAACACAAATGCTCACAATGTGGAAAAAGCTATTTTATCGAATAAATCCAGTCCACTTAGTTTGTGAAATATTCGACCGCAATCCATATGAATTAATACAATGTTTTATTTAGTACAGGTGCCTATAAAGGATATCCCACTGATGTTAAGGAAAGTAGGACTCAACCCGAAAACTGCTGAAGTACAAAAACTGTTCGAAATGTTTCTCGAAGATGAGCTTGTGGACACTGTAGAGCTTCACGAATGGTATCAAATGATAGAAGCCAAAATGATTATGGGAGATGACTTCGAGTTAGCGGTAACGAAAGCGATGGCAGCGTTGGGACACGATGACGAAGAAACAGGATTCGTAGACTTCGAACTGTTGAAGACTGAACTGATGTCGTGGGGCGAGCCACTCTCAGAAGCCGAGTTCGCCGATTGGTTAAGATTGGCTACGAAGGATAAAACGTTCAATCCAGAAACTGGGATGTTTAGTATTCTTAAGTTTGTGGAGAACATGAATGATAAAGATCAGAGATTCTTCAAAGAACCCATCAACTATTTCAAGTTAGACCAGAAGACTTTGGCTGAAATGGCCATGAAGAAGGCACAGGAAGAGAAAGCAGAGCAGGAGAAGAAGGAAGCTGAGAAGCAAGCTCGGGACGAGGCCAGGAGACAGAAGATGATCGCTGATGGTCGAATAGGGCCTGATGACCCGTTACCGGTGAAAAGCTGAACATTGCAAATCTCACCATAAATGCACACATAATAATATGTTCGTTACAAGTATCAATTCTTTTTTTTTTTTATTGGTAGCTTAACTACTCTATTAGAATATACTACGGAGAATTAAATAAAATTAAATAGATGATTTTGTAAATTTAAAAGCTTAAACTTCTTTTCAGACAATTTAAATAAAGCTGCTTCATTCCTTGCACATTTGTTTATTTTCTTAAACAGTCTTCGTTCTCTTATCACATTATCATCATCGAATTTATGTAAATTTTATATTAAAAAAAAACAAACAAACTGATAAGTTACGTAAAAGAGTTTTTTTTTTTAATTTTAGATATAAGTTAGAACCGAAATAGGCCAGAGTTTATAAAAATATCCAAACGCAAATTGGAAGGGTTTCTGATCTGTGCTTCTCTCATAGTAAATAAACTGAACGTATAATAAACTGTAAAAAGATGCAGGCGTAGGAAAACTCAGAGAATAAATATAAGTTAGTTGCAGTTTTTAATTGGACCTTAGTTTTATAAGAAAACATAAACTTTGTAGGGTTCCGTAGGTCCACGCTAATTATAAGCTCACATTGTTTTTGACTTGCGGTAACTACAGAATTGCTTCGTTTTCTTCTACTTTTAAATAGGAGTTGGATATCCATATTTATAAATAAAAATGAAATGCTGTTTTTTAGCAAGCGCAACACTTGAGAACGGCTGGACTGACCGGATTTGGCTACTGTTTTTAATTGTTTGTAGTACTTCGAATTTAATATTTTCGAACTCGAGAAAAACTGAAATTTGGACAGGACAACGTCTGTTGGGTCAACTGGTAGGTAATATTGTTCCTTTAAAAAAAAAAACGCGAATTTCGGAGCATGTTAAAACTTAAACTGAGGTAAAGGCTTTCACAACTGTCGACCATGTCCACAATTTCCGGCGTTCGAAAGCTGGGAGAGAATTTGCATAGAGAACAGTAAGTAGGTAGTACGTTCGGTGCTACATACTAGTGTAATGAAGGGCTTGTGGTTAAGTAATAGCAGCCGCTCGGGTCGATCAGGTTAAGCTAAGCTTGCCGCGGTTGGTCTGTGGATGGGTGACCATCTTCACATACCAAGACCCCTCCGTGCCTCGGAAAGCACGTTAAGCCGTTAGTCTCGGCTGTAATTCATGGATCTTTGACTGTTGTTTCGGGTCGTCAGTAGCCCGAGTTTGACAACCAGTCTTACCAAGGGGTTTCGTGTTATTCAGTAACTTGGTTGTGGAGGTCAAATAGGTAGTCGCTCCATGTAAAATACTGGTATCCAGCTGCATCCGGTTAGACTGGAAGCCGACCCCAACATAGTTGGGAAAAGATTAGGTGGACGATGATTGTAGTTGTATAGTGAGATTATACTGTCTTCAAAGTACATGTTTCAAAAAACTTTACATAGGAACTCGTAGTAAAACATCCGGCCAGACTTTCACAACTTTGTTTCTCTATAGTACCTATCTTATTTTTTAGGGCTCTGTACTCAAAGGGTGTCAACGGAACCCTATTACTAAGCCTCCGATCTCCGTCCGTCTGCCTGTCAGCGGGCTGTATCTCATGAACCGTAATATCTAGACAGTTGAAATTTTCAGAGTATTGCCGCTATAACAACAAATAATAACAATAAATTGAAGTTAAAATTTAAGGGGATCCTAATACAAAAAACGTGTTTAAAAAAAATGTAGTGTTAAATATTGTACGGAACCCTTTGTGGGCTAGTCCTACTCGCACTTAGCCGGTTCTGTTACTGAATTAAAAGTATGAAACAACTCTAGTTTCTCAAAAGAGTTATGCGAACTAATCCTTTAACTTGCACGTCTTCTTTAATTCAATAAGGAACTCTAAAAGATTCCTTGTCGCATACATATTCATGTCTCCATTAATTTATGGTTCGTACGTAGCACGGTTGCATAATTTATGCCTTACAAAGAAATGGCGCGAATATAATAGCGAAGATTTTCCGCTGGAGACTAATTTTATGATAAGTTGGAATTTGGCTTGCATTGCGTGAAATGACGTGTGGAGCTGCCGTGCGATTCTGTATCCATCTCACCGTGAAAACGTGGGTGAAGTGACCGTGGAGAGAGTCGTCAATAGTGTCAATCCCTAGCATCAGCATGACTCACAGCTCACTCTAAGCTCACTTCACCTTAGTTATCACGGTGAGATTTTTCCTGAATCGACCGGCGGTTTTGGCAATCAAATTTTAGGTTCCGACGTCCTATGTTCTACACTAAAGTAGTCTGGCGGATGGATTGATGGTCGAAGTACTTTGTTATAAGAAAACTGGAGTCCTTCCAGATACTATGGAGGTCCATCATCATCAGTATCAGCCGTTTGAAGTCAACTGGTGGAAAAAAGTCATTGATTTCTACAACAATCTGTTCTGGGGACCCTAATCATAACACACAATCGCAATTTGAATCATTTTGAAGGATGTTGCTAATCCATTGCTTTATATGTTCGTAAATTTGTCTGCTCAACAACATAAATGACGACGTAATGAATGTTATTGAACTGTAAAAATGAAAGCCATTCTGCTGATAGTGTGTTATGCAATTACCCCGCTGGATAAGGTTGCCGATCCGAAGTCGCCTTTTATGCCATCCATGATCGGAAAGGGAATCCAAAGGTATACAAGGTGTAAGGGACAACGATGCGCACATAAATTCGGCATATTATGATTTTAGAGTCTAAAAAAAAGCACTTTCATACATTTTGACCGTGTAGGTAACGCAGTTTTGTATGAAACAGCTGATTTTATTTTACTAACCGACATACATTTCTACGCTGGTGGGGCTTAGAATCATTTGCTGAATTGATAGCAACAGCCGGGCGATTCTGTAAAAATCTCACCGTGAAATCATAAGTGAAGTGAGCACTTAATAGTGTTAATCCCTACCATTAGGGAATGCCAGAGCTCACTTCCCGCTCACTTCACCTAAGTTCTCACGGTGAGATTTTTATAGAATAGCACTGCTGTTTGCACTTCGATGTCCTGTACACAGTGTATAATTTATGAGGAGATTTTTTTCTGTGCAATAAAATACGTGGGTGTAGGTAACGAGAAAAACTCATGGAGCGGTATAATGCCAAGTTTCAGTTTGCAAGGATCCATTTGTGAAATTGCACTGCAGTAATTTAACAAAGTAAACTTTTGTAACTTTGTAAAGTAGCTATTAAATTACACAAAAACTGTGCCATTTTGGAACGCAAGCTATTTCTATCGAGAAAGTTTGTAACTGAAAAGCAATTCACACATTTTGTTACCTTGGATTGATTCGTTACGCTATTCCATCCATTATTTATGAGCCAGTTATTTTCATGTATTGAATCGTACATCAAATAATTCCTCTTTTGATGTCCTCCTTGTTTTTGTGCTCCCCAAATAATTCTCGATAGCCAATTACTGTGACCAATTTGGTTGTAGCACTCGTCGGCCGCTGCTGCGGTAATGCTCGCTTCGCTCGTTCGGCTCGCTTCGCTCGTTCGGCTCGCGCGCGATTGGTTACAGTTCTAACCTAACCTTACCCATTTGGTTGCGGTGCAGGAGCTTAGTTATTGCTACCATCTATCATCGTGCGTAGTTGGTCACAGTTCTAACCTAACGACCAACTTTTGGAAAAGGCATGTAAGTTATAAAAAGAGGCACATTTATTAAAAAAACGTGGGCATCATTAGAATCTCAATATGTTTTTAAAGAAGTAGTGAAATATGATTTTAAAACGTCAGAATTGCAACATTTTAAAGTGCTGATTATGGTGCTGACTCAGATATAACAAGAGGTATCAAATCACAAAATTCGTTAAAACTGTACAACAACACTAAAAACCGCGATTGAGTTTCATTCAACGTTCGTATAGCTAACATGAATAACGATTCAGAATGCTGGGAATTTGCTAGAACATTTAATATGAAACTGTTCTCAATTCCGTGCAGGGGTGCGTTCCTAATACCGGCTTTATAGTGAATTTAGGTGTCTGAGGATTCCTTGAATTTCAATGAAAAACATACGTGCGACGGAGTGAGAAAAAAGTGTGTGATTTCAGATTTGCATGTTATAAAAAGTTGTTTCAGCTATTTCTTTCTCTACAATGCACACTAACGGCCGAACCCAATAATCTATTTTCAGTTAAAGATAGAGCGCTACTGATGATAGCCATTATAATCACATCTGCCGGTCGATTCTGTAAAAATCTCACCGTGAAATCATAAGTGAAGCGAGCACTTAATAGTGTTAATCCCTAGCGAATGAAAGCTCACTCCACGCTCACTTCACCCAAGATTTCACGGTGAGATAGTTACAGAATCGCACGACTGTCCTTGAATATCGTCTCACAATCTTCAATAAAGGCTATCTGTCTAGCGACAACTATAGATATGGTTCTATAAAGGTTTTATACTTTTCACCTCCCATGCGTTCCGTTCTTCGTTGTTGATGTAAGGTTTCGTTACAGAATTCTTATTAAAAAAATATTTAAATTTAAAATTTTAAGTGACAAGATTAGGTTATAATTTATATTAAGTTAAAATTCTGTAAGTAAGTAGTACATTATACAAGATTTTGCTACATTTTCCTAAACAAATTTTAACCCAGGAGAAGAGGAATGAAATGTAATTGACAGTTTGACATAAGAAAATCAAACCTGAGTTTACTTATAAATGAGGTTTTATTTCGGTGAGTAAATAACTCACGGCTGTTTTATTTGGAACAATTCTGTATATAAAATCATAACAACTTAATTTGCTCATATTATTATGGTCAATGCGGCATTTATAAACCCTTTTGATTTGAAGATTTTGGAGATTTTCATCTCAACATCATTTTTTCAATCAGATATCTCTGTTACGATTTCAAAATCACGTTCGCCTAACGTACTTCACTTGAATCGGACATAATATTTTAAATGATGAAATGAAGTAAATATGGTTTAGGTAGACAAGTTTATCCCTGCAATTCGGCGAATAGGCCTATATGTAATTCTGTAGTAACTTTCCTGTAAAATAAATAGCTAGAGACGCACATCATTTTGGCTTTTTTTCATAAAAATAGCTATCCGTAGTTAGCGCTATACCCTCCCATAGATAGATGGCGTGGGCCGGTAAGATTCCTTGATCTCTTATAGATTATTGGGACGTTAAAACCAGAGATGGATAGGTTTTTCTACTTCCAGTATGCGAAAAATGGTCATAGATTCGTTATTGGGTTCGGCCATAAAAGGTTACACGGGACAGGACGACTCGAGCTGACTAAAGACAGCCAGTCAGCAAAATTAATAGTACTGCTGACTGTCTAGTGTCAGATATGTAATTGAAAAGTCATACTGGTATTTGCCAGGTATTGATCCTGCAAACTTGTGCTTGAGACGCGGGAAACTCTTTTAACTTCCAGGCTATGACAGCATTGACTAAATCACAGTACGAGTGCCACAAACTTATCTGTGTAGGAATCGTAAATCTTCTTAAGTAAGATGCATATAATGGTCGCTGAATGGTCATGTCTCTGGCAGTTTAAGCTCATTTAATTACTTAATAACTTAGCCAGGACTGTGGGCAAGTGTACAAAGCAATGTGTCTAACAAACGTTAGTCTTTGTAATATTACGTTCCCGACATTTCTCCCATTCTCGGTGATAATATTTGACTCGCATACTCGAGCAGACATCTTAGGAATTAAGCATGATAGTTTGGGGTCTTGGAATACTGTTTATACATTAAGGAACTTAATTCATCTGCCTAGCCTTTTATGATTACTTCAAGCACCTAAATGTACAGAGGCGGACTTAATGCCACAGGTATTTCTCAACGATGTTGGGGTCGGCTTCCAGTCTAACCAGATGCAGCTAAATACCAGTATTGTTCACGGAGCGACTACCTACCTTACCTCTACAACCCAGTCAGTAACTGGGTATTATCCAGTGGTAATACGATACCCCTTGTTAAGACTGGTTGTCAGACTTTCGGGCTTCTGACTACCCGTAACGACTGTCAAGTCTGTCAAATATCCACGAATGACAGCCGAGACCAACGGCTTAACGTGCTTTCAGAGGCACGGAGGGGTCTCGGTGGTCACCCATCCACAAACCAACCGCGGCAAGCGTAGCCTAACCTGATCGACTTTCGCGGCTGTTATTATTTAGCTACGGACCCCTCCATTACAGAACTTAATATTATTGTTGATGTTATTAAGCCTTAAATTATTTTAGGCTTTATTTAGGGTAACGACTTTTTGACCATTCTAAAAATCTTTTTATATACAATGTGCGCTTTTTATAATTTCTAACGTAACGATACTATCGTGGACATCCACGTCACAGCATCACGATAGCACAGGGAAGTAAGACGCATTTTTTCCGTCCTCAATAACGTTTATAACGTGCACGTATTTCCATACATTTTGTAGAAGTGGACATAATACCGTTACGAAGGCGCACAATGGAGAAAAACATTGTGATTTCTTGACTTTCCTTCTTGTATAATAAAAGCGCCATTATTTGGTTAAAAAAGACGGTGTAGGTGAGACAGGTATATCTACAGTACCTACCTACTATTTTGAACTCAAATTGTTCACATTTTCTTTTTCCGTAGATGTGGCTCGGATATTCTATTTTCGTTCAAATGAATTTGTCGTGTCTTTTATTAATACATCATCGTTATTCGTCGTACGTTTTTAAACTATGAATTGCAAGAGGACATGGTGCCATTTCTGTGGTATGAACCATACCACGGAAATGCTGACTAAAATTACCATCGTTACTCGTATAAGTCGTAACGAGTGACGAAATTAAGACCGAAATCTAGAAAAGTTACTTAGCACGCACTTTATTTCCTGTCACTGTAGCACAACTGTCAAACTAGAAGTGCAAGATAGAGACGGGAACATGTCAAATCCAAAGCACGTGCTAAGTGGCGTTGACAGGTCTCGGGCCAAGTACGCAGGGTGCATTTTTGGCAGTCAGCCGCGCTAAATTACGGGCTTATCTTTTGCCACTACATTTGTTGTGCTGATGCGAAAGAAGATGTTATTAATAACACTGTTTTTTTGCAATTATTAATAGGAATATACCTATCGTGAATAAAATAGGATGCCGGGCACATCGATTCAGAACATGATTCTGAACCTCCTTGCGTTGAAATGATTCGTCGGTTATTAATAAAAAAAATGCTGTTTCATATATTTTGACCGCGTAGGTATTGCACTTTTCTTTGAAATAACGGATTTTTCTTTTCATAACGGACGGAATATTTTTACTCTGTCGTCTAGCTGGGGGCAATGGGGGGAAGGGGGCTGGGGGGGAATCACGTGCTTCGCCCTAATTGCGTAACACACTATTACTCTCAATTTGAATAATTTTGAAGCATATTGCCAATCCATTGCTGCACTGCATATGTTCGAAAAATGTTCTGCTCAACCACGTAAATAACGCAATGAATGTTGTTGAGCTGTCAAAATGAAACCCATTGCTACTGATAGTGTGTTACGCTATTACCCGCCAGAATTCATGATAACAGTCTTGTCCCTGACTAAAATAAATGATTCATGACGCAATAAGACACACTTTCCACTATCAAACAAAACTCAATTCATTTGTATAAATTCCTAATACGAGTCTTTTAAATTGTGAAAACTGAATAAGCGCTCCTTTATAATATAGTTAGAAAATTAAAGACAAATTGTGTGTTCCACAGAACACGATTTATTTGCCTCCAATGGGACCTTCATAGGTTTTTCCACTAATTTTAATTTATTAAATATTTTTTGCTTAAAAACTATTTGAACTGAAATTGAGGAGGTAAAATATGCTTCATCGAATTTTATATTCGTGTAACGGAACACAATTACGTGTAATGACGATAGCAATTAATTGCCATTAGGCGGCGGTTTATTTGTTACGGAAATACGGTGGAGTTTCTTATTGACTACGAAAATAAATGATGTTCGGTTGATAGCTTTTCCCAATTTATGGCGTTTGGCGCTTCCTATATGTTTACGTATTTGCGACGACAATTTAGCATAAAAATCCGATTTTTTTACTGTAATTAAAGATGTAAAACATAGACTTAGCTCTTTATAAGGTACGATGACCATTGTAAGTTGACCTGCTGTTACGTAGCTCTTCAAGCTCCTCAAAGGCTTGCGCCCCTGGTACATTAATCAAAGCCAGGCGGAAATTAATTATTGGCTAACGAGGATCGCAAGAGGTAGTGTGTCGGTGCTTTCTTAATTAAAAGAGCTTTGGATGACTTTTTATGTGACGTCACTTGCTGGCACGCGCAGACAACGTTTTTTTTCAAAGCGAATGAAAGTTTAAAAGGGATTATGGTTTCAAAGAATGGTGGGGTTTTAGGATTAAAAGTAGCGCGTGATGTAGGATGCACTTTGAAGTTTGGATGCTGTACACTGAAACAGAACAGCAAGAAAAGAAAAAGAACCACCGTTCTCTAGCTGTGTTGCACGACAGTGGAGTGAGAAATAAAGTACCTAGGCATTTTATCAGCAGATGGCAGCACAGTACAAAATTATCACAGGTACTCGTATCACACAACGGCATCAATTTAAGATACAATTGCACGCGTATATTATTTGAAGGCAATCAACTGCGTAAGAAGAAGGGACATAACTCAAAAGAAAAATAATTTCAAAACTTTTTAGGTGGACGCTTCAGTACAGCACAATTAAGTCTACTTCCTAACGCTATACGAATTCAATCTACATATTTTTTGTCACATGTTCAAACAATCGTGGCCTATATCAGTTTCATTATTTTACGACATGCATGCGTCATACATACCCTGGTAAAAAATACGGGCCGAAAATACGCCGAAAACAGGCCGAGGTAGTGAACAAAACGCCGAAAACACGCCGACACACGACGAAGACATGTCGACACGCCAAAAACAGGCCGAAAACACGCCGACACACGCCGAAAACAGGCCGAAAACACGCCGAAAACACGCCGAAATGAGGCCGAAATCACACCGAAAATCATTTTCAGCCGGGTACTTAGACAAGTGCACAGTCCAATCACGGCAAAGGACTACGATTTTTTTACAATATCATTTTACATAGTTACATCGAAATACCTTATTTAATTATATTAATTGAGCTAAATCAAACACGAATTAATTAATTTATTTTATTATTTATGTACACACAGTAAAATACATATGGATATGATATAATTATGATTTGAGTACAAAGGTACTGCTTATTTCTTAGGAACCAAGTGTGAGAGAACATGAAGAGAAAAATATGAATGTGTGAAGTCTAAAACTAACATATTAAATATATACCTACACATATAATGCAAAAATGAACATAACTATACTTAAATAAATGCATAGTGCTAAAATATATACACATAAACAATATATATAAATACTCACAGTATAGGAAAAGGTAATGCCCTTTTAATCGACATTTAAATAGAGAAATAGTTTTTAAATCACGAATGCTAGGCGGAAGTAACTTCCACAATCTTACAGCATGGACCGAAAAGGAATAAGAATAGTAGCTTGTTTTATGAGGATGAGATTTAAGGAGGGATCTTAGGTGTGATCTAGACGATGCAGTGCTAGAGCGAGCGTATGAAAAACGCTCACGCAGGTAGGAAGGATAAGACGGGTTGTGTAAGATATTGAAGAGGAGACATTATAAGCCGAGTATTCCTGCGAAGGCGGATTGGGAGCCACTTGAGTTCCTTGCGAATGTGAGAAACAGGTTCATACTTTCGAAGACCGAAAACAAAGCGATTGCAATTTTTTGCAAGCGCTCAAGCTTGTTTAATAGCTACTCCATAACAACGAGGTAGCAGGCGTCGGCATCATCTGCAATCGGCTGAATAAGTTAACTGGTAAGTTTAACATAAACATTCTTCCAAAGTTACAATCTTTATTTTGGTAATTATAAAGAGATAAAATATGTGTCATTAAATTCTTTGTTGCTCTGTTTTTTGGAACAGTAAAAATATTTTGTTTAATTTACTACCAGCGCTACAGAAACAATAGAAGTAAAAAAGGGCCAACTTGATTCCAAACGAAGCCTAGTTGAATCTACAACAATTTATTACTCCAAGTACTTGTTCAACGTTATTTAGATTTGTAGTTTTATTACCAACAACTTTATTCTCTTGACATTGAATTGCTGAATCTTAAGTTGTATACTGACAATGCAACAATTTAAAAATGTTCCCACATTTTGAGTAACGTGTAGCAACTTTTATTGAGCAGCATTGTTTGACTGCTATACAGAATATTCTAAAATATTTTAAAATACTTGATAACTATGGATTGTCTTGTCCATTCTTCTCCATTTAAAATTACCTTTTGGAACGGGCAAGTAGAATCAATTCTATTGCCTAATTGAAATAAATGATTTGACTTTGCTCTTGCTGGTGCGTCATATTGTTGCCCAGTGTATCATCATCTATTTATAGCTTATCTTTATACAATTATACATTCTTGAAATTTTTATGTCATTATTTTTTGATAACTGTGATTATTTTGTTTTGTTTTGATTCTATTTTAATTTAAATTTAATTTTAATTTTATAGTCATTTTGATCTCATTAGCTCCCACTGTACCCAATATTTGTACCCTTAAAAGGATTTTTTGTTACTTACCGTATATTTGTAATTTCTTTATGTTTTCTTTTTACTTTAACTCGATTATTTGTTATTTTATGTCGTAATTCTTTTATCTAGATTTTAATAGCTAATAATAATTAAGTGTTATTTTACTCACTTAGAATGTTGGTTGACCTATTATTGGCGACTGTATAAGTCTGATACTTTTGTTACTATTATTATTCTTATGTAAAGCTGTATACAGAAGCTGTTGGTTTGCCTTTAATAAATAAATAAATAAATAGCTACTGTCCACAGCTGGGCAAAGGCTCCCCCAATTACATGGCCCTGAGTTCGATCCAGGATTACTTTTATCCATGGATCACCTCCGATGTTCGTCACTGTGTTTTTTTATTTTTTATTTATTTATTTAAGGATCTCAAACAAAGATATATACAATACATAAGACATATGTAAATGAAGGGCAACATAAATGTGTTTGCCCATTCATGGTCTTCATTCAAGAACACGTCTGCCCCGACGTCCTTCGGTCTAAGGGCCAGCCCGTTGCCGCCTCAGCTTCGTTATTCTATGAGCTATTTCGAAACTTTGTTTCTCTGTGCGATCACTTTGTGCTCAGTGAAAAATCCGGCTTTATTGTTACTCAGAAAAATAAGCCAGCAGTGATTTGTACCGTGTCGTAAAAACCGAAGCTTTACGAGAATCCTGTATTTTTATTCTTTCCTCCTGCTTCAAGTTATGGCTTATTGATGGTTTCGATTTTCATAAAATATCTTGTGTTACCTACTTTTGTATCGATATAAAATTGGGTCTTTGTAATTTTATGAAACAGGTATGTTGTCAGGTTTTATGGATTTTGGCTTCGAGCGCTGAAGTTACAGACTTGGATTCTTAACAAACATATTTTTTTAGTATATTAGGTCATCCCACTTCCAGTGTCATATTTTTTATTTCCAATATTTATGTATTGCGCAATGGTATGCAATAGTTAATACATGTGTTGTCTTGTACAATCATGTTAGTTTAATTTGGTGTGTTGTATTGTCAAGACGTGCATTGATTTAAAATGGAAGATTTAAAAAAATCTATTATTGTAGTGGAACAACGTATATTTCTAAAGTTTTGTGCTTTACTCAACCACTCTGGAGGAGTTGCGCACGACTTACTGGTAAAGTGTGTTGGTCGTAACGCCTTAAATAAAAGAACCGTACAGGGATGGCTTGAAATGTACAAACAAGGAATAACCACAGCTGAAGATGAGCCGCTAGCACCTCGATCATTATCATCGACTAGATTAGAAGCAAGGGACAAAATCAAGGAAGCACTTCGTCAGTCACGTAGGGTCTGTGTCAGTGATCTCTCCACTCAACTTAACATTCCTCATTCCACTATACATAGAGTACTCACGGAGGATTTATGTCTGGTCAATAAAAGTGCAGTATGGGTGCCCCACACTCTGAACACGGATCAGAAGGAGTTTCGTTATGAAATTGCGCGTAGCCATTTATCGTGGTATCGCCGTAAGAAAAATATCCTTAATAGATTCATATGCCTTGATGAAACTTGGGTCGAATTTTATACTCCTCGTCAAAGACATCAGTCACGATGTTGCGTGGAACCGGGCACTTCAGCTGAAAATTTACCACGTGCAGAGCTACATGAACGAAAAATACTACTAATAGTAGCTATGAATGTCAGAGGCATTGCTTTTTGGAGAACTTATGATGAAAATACAACTATGACTGGAGAGCGATATAAGTCATTTTTAGAAGAAAATATTCCTATTTGGGCAGACGAACATCATATAACGAGTCCTATAATTTTACATGATAACGCCAGACCGCACAAATCAAAAATAGTTCAGAATTTTATTGAAGATAAAGGATGGATTGAAATTATTCAGCCGCCATATTCCCCGGATATGAATCCTTGTGATTTCAATTGTTTTGGCCATGTGAAGAGGAAATTGTCGGGTACTCGATACAATAGCAAAAAGGAGTTAGATATTAAACTAAAGAGCATTATTGATGAATTAAATGAAAGTGGTACTTTAAATGGTGTTCAAGATTTGCCAGCAGTCTGGGAGCGAGTGATTAATAGTGGTGGAGACTATTGATTAGTGTCACAAGGTTATATAGTATAGTAGTCAGTTTTTGTAAAATAATAATAATAAAAAAATATGACACTGGAAGTGGAATGACCTAATATTTGTTTCAGTTATTCTGACGTAAAGGCTCGTACAGACAGGCGCGACGCGACGGCGCGACGCGATTCTGCGATATATATCCGTAGAAAAATTTCTATGGAAACGCGCGCGACAATTCACACAGGGGCGACCTGTCGCGCCGCAACATAGTTGCGCTGCGACTCCAATAAGAACATTTTGTATGGCGACGCGGCGATATCGCGGTAGCGGCCGCGATTCGCGTCGCTCTAGTGTGAAAGGTGCTGCGGCGCGATAATATCGCAGATTCGCCCCGCGCCGTCGCGCGACATGTCGCGCCAGTCTGTACGAGCCTTAATGCTAGCCTGAGACGCTTTTTCAAGCAGTTTACTTTTTATTAATTTTGAGGTGTTTTATTTGTATGTATGCCAATAAGCGCACATTTTTTTTTCTTTCAGTTTTGTGTTCTCAGTCAGATATAAGGTAGCCAACTGTTAAATAAACAATAAAACAAGAAGTTAAAAGAAACATGACGCCAGTCAGCGAAACAAGACGCCGACACTTCGTGCGCAATAGTTTTACTCTGTTACGTTGTATGTATTTATTACTATACATACCTACATACAACATAACAAACTAAAACTAACAACTTACAACTTAAAACAAGTCAAATTAAGATACTCCATAGACAAGTTTAGACGTGATTAAAAAATTGGCTACTAAAAATACGTCAGGCGCTGCCTAATTTGACAGGACTAAACAAATATTTATCTTCTGTCCTTTACTTAATGAAATGGAAAGAAAAAGATGCACTGAACTTAAATTTAAATTATTTTGTGAACAAGGGAATCGCCGCCATTATCTATTACTTAAACTTGACTTACCTACCTTGTACTAATAAACGTATTTTAGACGCTAAAGTTTGCTTACGTAATAAAAATTCAGCGTCCAATTACAAAAATGGTCCCAAATTCCAGTCAACTTCACTAATTAAGAGACCTAGCCCTAATGTTTATATACGAATTAACCCTTTACTGCATGATATATTAAATAAGTGACAATTTTTTTTTTTTTTAAGTTAACGTCTTTATTAAAGCTTCAGAATTAATTATAGTTTTTTTTTTTTTTATGTCCTTGTGGTATGATGATAGACAAAATAGTTGTGTTTTATTATTGCTAATGATATGACAAACAAACCCCATTAAGATTTATAAGCTAGTTTTTTATTTTTTTAGAGTAAATAAACTGTAAACATGTCAAACCATATATGGTTTCCTATGCGGTAAAGGGTTAAGAAATATTAAAGTCTCGTTAAAAATATAAAAATTATTAAAATAAAAACGATTGTTTCTAAACTACGAAAAATGTTTGTTCTAGTAACAGGCTTGTTTACAAAGTTAATAAGGTACGGGAATTATGGAAGGAAAAACCGTTCAAGCGGCAATTTCGTTCGCTATAGTTCGGCTAGTTTCGTAATTTATGAAGGTAAGTTTTCGTCGAGTAGTTTATTGTGTCTTTTATTAGACAGGGTTGACGATGTACTGGTTTAAGTGATATCTATTTTATTTTGGCAAAATACCAGTTTGATCTGTTTATTCCTAGATTTTGTGGGAGATACTTACGATAGTCAAATGCAGATTTAAAAGAGTAACATAAAGAGGGCGACGTTTAAGCTCACATGCAAATTTAATTATACCTATCTTTATTCAGCAATCAGAAAAGTCACGGTTGAAACCGCAAAATCTCCGACTCCCAAGATACAACAGGGTAATTGCGTAACACACTATCACTAGCAATGGGTTTCATTTTGACAGTTCAACAACATTCATTGCGTTATTTACGTTGTTGAGCAGACACATTTTTCGAACATATGGAGCAATGGATTAGCAATATGCTTCAAAATGGTTCAAATTGAGAGTAATAGTGTGTTATGCAATTAGGCAGCGGGCCGGCACTCTGCGCACCAGGCCATGTTGCTACCTTCACCAGTCTTGGGTGTGCATTGTCAGTCACCCAGTCAGACTCAATACCCCCAACTAAAAATAAGTCCATTATCATCAGCCACAGCCCGACTTCACCCACAGCTGGGCAGGAACCTCTCTTGTTCTTTCTGTGCCAGCCTCAATATAAATTCCCAACAATGTATATCAACATTGTAACTATAAACTTCCTAAACTACTTATTACTCTGCCTAACCCCGTGATTGGCCACTCCACTCAATTACACTTGATCACTAGGCAAGACTTATTAAAAGTTTTGTAGTAAGTTGGTAATTGTGGATAGCTGTCCGCTGAACCGAACCGTTATTTAAAGTTATAAAATAGCAATCGAACTTTGTTTATATTCGACATTGCCATGACGATTATTGTCCTGCACGTGTATATTTTAATAGAATCTCAAAGGTAACGATATGATCATAAAAGCCTCTTTGAGTGTGCACCCAAAGCAGATTAGATTTTGATTTTTAGACCTAATTAGAATAAAATATGGAAACTCTCGGTAACTTTAAAAAAAAAAAAAAGATGCTATATCTCTAAACTATATGTTATTTCAACTCAATGGTAACAAAAGATTCCGAGAAAACAAGTCTGTAACACAGATGGACAAACAACTGTACTCAACATGTTACCCTCAGGTTCCCATTTTTATTATTAAAAACATTTTTATGGGGAAAACTTACCTACACGTTGATTCCATTTATCCATCGCATTTACCACATGACTGTACCTCTGTACCCTAAAAGTTTATAACCTTGGGCCTTCCGAACCATGTCTGGCTTTGAACCCAAAACGTTTTGTTTCCGATTGATTTGAGGCCATAGTTTAAGCTGCTGCAATTTTTATGCTTATGAAGTAACGAAGTCCACTTATACAACACAAACAATTTGACTAAATATATTTTTTTGCACCACCAGACGTTTAAATACGGCTTCTTTGCCAGGAACTAAATTCTAACGCTCTTTTCACACAGATGAATTTATATAACGTTGTAAATAAGTACGAAATATTATTAAAATATTCAGGTGAACACATTTCACGACTAAGAGCACTTTACTGGCACCTAAATGTTCCTCTTTTCAGGGATATTTTACTGAAGATATATATAGTTTAAAATATTGCAGTGCTGCACCAAATAACATTTCGCGCGATTCGTTATACATAATGTACAACGCGTAGCAGTGTCTACGTGGTGCTACGAGATTTCGGAGCCGCGGCGAAAGATCGTAGACTGGCGTCACACAGAAATAAATCGTATCCTATGCTGTGAAAGAGTTTTCTCGGACGGAAATAGACCCCATTCATCGTGGGCGTTGTTAAAGATGAAAAGGGATTACCAAGTGATTGGGCAGTAACTACCTGTAAAGTTGATTTTTTTAGAAATAGAACCATTAAGACGACCGTCCACTGGTACGTAGGAGGTGTACGGAGAGGTTTGCCACTTTAGGTACAGCGTTAATTTGACTGCCAGCCACGCATTTTGACAAATCGTGGCTTGTGTTGCAGTGTACGATCGGATCCAGCCTTCATTTTCAAACAAAGAGATCAAGTAAGGTATGAAAGGTAAACCAAAATCAATCTACATCCTCTTAAAATGTTAAAAATCATCTTGCTTATTCAAACAACAACGCTTTAAACGAATTCTGTGACGGTACTCGCAAAGCAAAAATGTAATATGAAACGGGGGCACGATGCATTGGCCGTATTCCAGAGTATTGGGAAATTCTGGCCTTAAACCGTGCAGCGTGTCGCTAAAGTGCTCGTAAGTGAAAGGGGAGGGGGGGGGGGGGCAGATGACCTGGGAAGGGAAAATTTATGGCGATCGGATACGCGTGAGGTAGTACGTGTTTTTACCGCTGTACATAATAATTTAAAAGTGCTCCGTAAATATACTCGTATGTAAACGTAGTGGGATTGGAAGACTGAAATATATATTTTTCATTGAAACATTTTATGTGTCTGTGTGCATTCATATTTTTATTTGTTGCTTACGAAAGAAGTGGTCGAAGTTTGCATTGAATTTTTTGTTACGCGCCAATGACCGCTATTTGGAATGCGGTTAATGGTGAGAATAGTCAAATCCATCTGCGGCACGTTTTATAACGTCGGTCATAAAATATCTGCATCGAAAAAGCTAAACATTTGCGGATTGTTAAGTCCTAGCCTTCTTGTTTATCCGTTCAGAACTTTATGGGCTATTTTGAACTGCATTCGTTAAGCGTGAAAATTATTCTTGACATACTTTTTGTAAGCACGGTGCACCTTGCTCACTTATCGGGGATATACAACGTGTAACGTTAAATGCGCAAAACCTCAGACACCCCAACTGATTTTTAATTCAATTGACCTATTTCAGAGAGAAAATAAGTCATTAAAAAAATTGTAAAGGTTTTATGTGCTGTTTTAGTTTTACTGGCCATTCTGATCGTTTCTTGCGTCTGCGACGATGCTTTATCGAGCGAGGAGTCGTCACCGGGCCGCTGCGCCGCGCGCACATTGGCTTGCTTGACCTATTAATAAATAGACACGGCAACGTTTTTAATGAAGATTTTTTGAAAAATGTGACCTATATTAAAAAGTGGTTCAATTAATTCTGCTCGTTATCCTGATCAAACTATTTTCAGGTTTTGCGCATTTAACGTTACACGTTGTATAATACCAAGCTGTGTCATCTAAAATGTATTAAGAAAGTAATATCTACGCCAACATGAAATCATGCCCGATATTTTAAGCCACCTCAATCCGGCTAAACTACAGTAATTAGTCGACTAGACATTTATGTATACGGAGGTGTGGTTCCGTCAAAAGTTGTCGAGATCTAATCAATCACGCTGTAATTGCTGATAAAGTAATAGTAACAGGTGGCTCCGAAATGTTACTATGATTGATACTGAAATGTCGGTTGTGATTGTGGAAAGCTGTTTAAACGGATCAAGTGTGGGCATGGAAACAGCCTGTACGAGGGCTGCCTTTTACGTTGTGTCGTTTGAAATAAGTATAGACGATCTAATGGATTATTACCATTATTTGTTTTTCAAAGAATTCTCCGCGATATTTAATACACTTTTGCGTTCGAACCAGTTTTTAAAACATTTGTTCCAATGAATATCGAAACTTTTAGCCCGTGGCCGTGCAAACTGCGCTGCGTAGATTGCCTCGCCGCCAGACGCACCGCCCCGGTGGCAATGGCCTGTCCCATGGCTAGCGGGTTAGGCTATGGACACGAACTCAGCGGGCGCGGAGCGGCGGCGGCGGCGCGTTTCAATGCATAGATTAATATGGAACTGGCCTCGAAGGCAGTGGCGCGGGAAGCGGCGTACGAGCGATGCGCACCAGTCTAGTGGTGCCCACGCGTCTGCATTGACGTAGTGTTGTGCATTTTATTTTTTGCTTTTTAACGACCGAAGTTTCAAAATGTTGTATCAAAAAGATGTTACCGTCGCTGTTTAGACATTTCGTTCGCGAACAAAGACACTAATTTCTCATAACACAACAATAAAGCAGCTTTAACGCCGCGCGATCTGCCCGCTGGCTTCGAGACCGGCACCCTAATTGCGTAACACGCTATTACTCTCAATTTCAATCATTTTGAAGCATATTGCTAATCCATTGCTCCATATGTTCGAAACATTTTTCTTGTCAACAACGTAAATAACGCAATTAATGTTGTTGACTCGTCAAAATGAAATCCATTGCTACTGATAGTGTGTTACGCAACTACCCCGCTGGTCTGCGCTGCCGCGCCGCTACCCGCGCCGCCGCCGCCGCTCCGCAATCGCTGACTTCGTGTCCGTAGCCTTAGATCTCGCATGCGGGCGGGCATATTATTATTCTTTGCTTCCAACCGATGCAGTATTATAACATCAGTTAAACAGTCCACTTAGTTTTATTGAAGAGCCAAACACACCACCCCAAACACAATGAAAGTCTTTGGGCCAACAGATTTCAACGCGATGCAAACACATCCCAAAGGAAAATCCGTCCGGCGTTTTGGTATTATACTAATATACGCGATTATGTTGTGAGCAAGTTCAAGGATTTACCTTACGTCGTGTAGACCTCTGCGTCGGCCGTTAGCCTTTCAGTTTCTAGGAACTCAGAACCTAACCTGCTGTTAAATCGCAAATTGGCTGTTGTGATTGATAGACCGATATTTTAACAATAAATTATTTAAGTTAATCTATGAGATCAGCGGTGCGATTCTGTAACCATCTCACCGTGAAAGCTTGGGTGAAGTGAGCGTGGAGTGAGCTGTCACTCGCTAGGGATTAACACTATTAAGTGCTCACTTCACTTATGATTTCACGGTGAGATTTTTACAGAATCGACCGGATGATACCAGATTGATGTCAATAGCTATAATAAGAACCGGTGGGTTCTTAAAATCTAACAAAATCTTGACGAACGGTCCTTATCTTTGCATACCATCTGGGTTGGTGGGCACCCTAAAATTAAATCATCTGTCCAATACTTATTGTACTCAAGATACCGTTCTGATGTCTATTGTGTTCTCGATCCGATTAAATTGGAAGAGGAAAATAACGGGAGAAAATTCAATTGATACCGTTTAAAATGCTAATACAATATTTCTGTCCCGTATTATTTTTATTAACGAGAGTATCCTACATTTTCGAAACAGCCGTCATGTTGTACATGGCCTTTGCCGTCGAATTAATTAATTTTAAACTTTAGTGAATTAGTAATCCGGTCTTTTCGT
This sequence comes from Eremobia ochroleuca, assembly GCA_949629135.1. Lineage (NCBI taxonomy): Eukaryota > Metazoa > Arthropoda > Insecta > Lepidoptera > Noctuidae > Eremobia > Eremobia ochroleuca. The sequence goes on along the minus strand of OX451400.1, from coordinate 16,763,701 downwards.
ATCGACTCAGGCGTTCCATTAGATTGTAACTTGACTATGAAAAACTTGACTCATTTTAATTACGTTTCTAATTTGTTACTTGCTATATGTAACGACGTTATTGGTGTCCAGCTACCTACTTTATCTTGATCTAAATGAAACTGATTAGTACCTACTAACATTATAAAATAAAGGCCTTGTGTTAAGAATTAGTAAAAAAGTAAAATTCTTATACAGTCGGTTGACAAGAGGGACTGTGTATTGTTTCGTTAAACTACCGAAATAGGATATAGTAAGGTACTTTATGAAATTGCTTTTTAGTATTGGTGCGGTTAAGATAATCTGACTATTTTGTTTCAGGATATTGGTATACATTTAGGAATCCAGTTTATGTAAATGAGAATTTGTTATATAACGTATTTGGTTATGTTATTCTGTCCTTTTATGTTTCGATGTGCTTATTGAGTGTTAAGTTGATGTGCTTATTTGAGGCTCTGAATTGTAGAATAGAGATCTTTGCTCGGTTCGCTCGCTTTTCTTTTTGGTCACTTACAAGAGGTGTATAAGGATTCAGAGGATAACAATTATTTACATTTTTCTACTAAGCTGTAGGTATACTTGGGCCTGACAAAAGTTGACAGTAAGTGTACATCCACCCTTAACAAACGTCACGTAAGGCCGCAATACTGTCAAGGGTGTGATGGTACATGGAAATATATGGTAAGCTAAAGGGACCTACAGAGACCTACAAGCCTAACGGTCCCTACGACCTTAAGCCCTATAAGCCCTACAGCCCTAACCTACCATATACCTAGTGTGTGATAAATAAATATATAAATAAGTTCAGGATGTCTGCACCATGCGACCTAAGGTTACAGACGGATAGTAGACAGGAATACCAGGTTCGGGAAGGGTAAACTCACTGCCAATCCCGCAGACTCACGGGACTGATCCGAAGATGGCTAAAGGTGTCTTGGCCACAGCGAGGGGTAATGAGACAAGAATATAAAATTCAAATCTGATTTATTTATAAAATGTTCTGCTTATATACTATTTTTTCTTAACACACACTAATATACAAATTCCATGTGTCCTATGCGTGTAAGATGCAACCAAATCATTCTTTTAACAGGGCCGCGCGTGAGCCAGGCCGAGTGCTGAGTCAATGTCCAAAGGTAACATTGAACAGTAAGAATAATAATAATACACACAAATAATAATATACAACAGTCACTTCAGTATAGATATTTATTTTTTCGGTTCTACAATATGATAACTCAGATAACTTATATGCAGATACCAGTAATGTAAAAGACCAATTGTGCGTCCGACCTCGACGCGACAACCGTACAAGAAAAGTTTCCCAAAACCACTGACATTATTTCTAAGAGTTTTCTTAAAAAAGGAGGAGGAAGTCGGAAGTCAGTGGCAAAATACGAAAATGTAAAACCCAAGACACTGACTTCCGAAATTAAAGTTATATTTGACTTTGTTTTTTTGGAAGCCAGTTGTATTTTTTTTTTGTAAAAAAAAATTCCTGTCAGCCAATAATATTACTTAATAATAAGTGACATTCTGCTAATAAATTGTGTTGATTAGCTGTTCATAAACCTGTGATAGATCAAGACTGTTGCTAAACTAAGATTTGTAATAAACAGCCGGTCGATTCTGTAAAAATCTCACCGTGAAATCATAAGTGAAGTGAGCTTGAAGTGAGCAGTGTCAATAGTGTTAATCCCAATGACAGCTCACTTCCCGCTCACTTCACCTAAGTTCTCACGGTGAGATTTTTACAGAATAGCAGTGCTGGAAGATGTTTCAGTGCCACTGATGATCACTGTAGCAAGTAATAAAGTGCTGAGATTCGTAGATCGATACAAGCTCTAGATGTCAGCAATCTCAGGTAATATCATGCAAGTTAGTATCCAATCTCATAACGCACGGATATGGTACGTCGCGGTTGCATCTGGTATCCGCTTTAGTAGGTTAGGGTGACGATGTTCCTTTTACCTGGATTAAAATGTTAGGAGAGTTGAAATAACAAACGTGTTTTTTTGATACCTACGTTTTGAAATATTTCAGTTTTGGTAACTTTTCTTACCATAGCAACAGTGTTTTTAAACAAATTAGGGCTCCTTTTTCTATCGACAGATATTATTTTTTCGTCTTTTAAATTGACGTTTGACAGTTTTTGCTTGGAAGTTTGAGATGATGACATCTGCCTAGCCTTTTCCCAACTATGCTGGGGTCGGCTTCCAGTCTAACCGGATGCAGCTGAATACCAGTATTTTACATGGAGCGACTGCCTATCTGACCTCCACAACCCAGTTACTGGGTAATACGATACCCCTTGGTAAGACTGGTTGTCAGACTTTCGGGTTTCTGATTCTGACTACCCGTAACGACTGTCAAAGATCCACGAATGACAGCCGGGACCAACGGCTTAACGTGCTTTCCGAGGCACGGAGGGGTCTCGGTATGTAAAGATGGTCACCCATCCACAAACCAACCGCGGCAAGCGTAGCTTAACCTGGTCGATCGACCTGTGCGGCTGTTATTATTTAGCCACGGGACCCTCACACAGTTTTTGCTTGGAAGAACTGTCAAAAATTCAAAATTAGTCCTCGGATAAAATCATCTGGCGTTGAAGAATCAGTCCTTAGAATGCTTTGCTGTTATTCTATACAGAGTAAAATATCATCACTACGGTAGCATCACGTTTAGGAATGCATAAAAGAGCTGAAACTGCTCCGCTTACCTTTTTCTTATGATGTACTCAAACCGAAATGCGAAAGCACTAGGAAGTGGTGAAAGACGGGCGTTTTTGGGGGACTGTCGTTTTGCAATTTTGACGTTCGAAAACTGTTGATTCTCAGCCTAGTTTGAATAAATGACTTTTGATTTTGATTTTGAAACCTATAAACAATAGTAAAAGGAAATTACGTTCATCGATTTCTGGAAAATTCTATTAGATAATATTTTCAACGTAGATACTGATTACAGTATCATTCCGATCTTAACAGATGTCATTTATTATCAGAATCATACTAATAGCCCAGATTAGATGATATCCTTATCTGGTGATAGTCCCCAGTTGAGTCTTGTCGTGTCAGTAGGGTCAGGAGACAAAATGGAGACGGATTAAACTAATCCTATGACGAGGCAACCCTACTGATATCAACACACAGAGGTGAATGACATGAGGAGATGAACAACCTTTGTAAGAAAGAGCAATCATGTTTTCTTCTGTGATTCGTAGAACTTTAATTTTAATATGGAACTCGCTTTGTCATTTGCTGCTGCCAATCGGGACCGGGAAATTAATGAATGCATATTATGTTGTTCTTATAAAAAATTACGTAAGTATTAAATACAAACAAATAATGTAAGATGATATAATTGGTCAATTGAACATTGACTAATTATGTTATCTTACATTATTTCAATGTTTCAATGTTAAGTCGATGAGGGTATTCTCTAAACTACCGAGATTTTAGCTAGAGTTGTTGTTCTTTTGTTGTTTTTGTTTTCTTTTATTATTGTTGTTGTTTTTTTTTTTTTTATAGTAACGTGAATGTTGTGTTTTTTCTTCTCTTTTGTTGTGAATGCTGTGCACGTCTGTAATTGACGTAATCACTAGTCTATGTCTCTGTTCTCTCTTATTTGTAAATGTTTGTGTTTGTGTTGTTGATGTGCCTTAATAAATAAATAAAAGTATACAGTATTCCTCATAGAGATAGTTAAAAGAGTTTAGTGGTATTCCCATTATTAATCATTGCTGTTCTGAGCCCCAAAAAAAGACAATTTATATCATGTTATTAATCACATTTTATTTATTTGTGTCTGTTTGCGTGGATTTTAATACCAAAATGTGGCAAAACAACGTGTTTTTGTATAATTGGTTTTCGAGAACCTAATAGGTGAACTAACAGATAGATAAACAGGCAAACGTAACATATTTATAGAGCCTTTAATTACGACTCAATCAACTCAGTCTATCGCACAAGAACCTGTCCGCCGCCTTTCCCATCCAGTCTGTCCCAGCCAGCTTTTTGAGGTCGTCTGTCCATCTAAATGGAGGGTAGGAAACCCTCCATACGCTTGCCGATACGCGGTCTCCACCCCAGGGAGTCTGCTCCACCGGCCATCGGTCCTCGCACCTCAGCTAGCTTACTCTGCAAGCTATGTCTGTAACTCCGGTTCTTTTCCAGATAAATTCGGTTCTGATTTTATCCTTCGAAGAAACTCGGAGCATAGCCCGCTCTATAGTGCGCTGAGCGACCTCAAATTTGTCGGCTAAAAGGGTTTTATAGGAGATGAAAGTTTGTATGGAATTGACGCTTGCCGATGGGAAATCCCATCGGGCGCATGGCTTTTGAAGTTACTTTACCAAAATTGTTTAGGCATTAAGTAATTAATTCGTATTAGGCCAACACGGGCAATGTAGAAAGTTTCAAACACCATCAATGTTCAAGGATGTTTGGGTTTCGCATATCGAAGTAAGGTGATTGATCTATTTGAGAGAGTAGCTACTTGTGTTACCACGTCCTTCAAAACTCTTCAACCGTTTAAAACACTTTATTAGTTTGGCGTCATGTGGACATACAACACGTTCATTATGTTCCATTTTCCTCATACTTATTTGAAAACGAGCTTTTGCCCGGGGCTTCGCTCGCGTTAATTTAGATTTCTAAGAAATATAATTCAATCATGGCGCCATGTATTATCAAAATAACGTCATTGTTGTTTTCCTCGGGAAACTTACGGTTCTTCGGGGTACTTTTTTCGGGATGAAAGGTACCCTATGTCCGTTTCTGTACACCTGACAATGTATATGCAAAATTTCAGGATGTTCAGCTCAGTGGTTTAGCCGTGTAAGTTTAAATACGAGAACAATAAATTGATGTTTTAGCTAGAATGTTCGTTTGGATAATACTTTTTCTTTCTGTTGTGTGAAATGCAAGAATAACAGGGTGACGGGTTTTCGTTGAAAAAACACATTATAATAGGAATATCACTTATTTTTATTTGCATATATTCAACAAATTATATTCGACTCATTCATAATAAAACGAGTTTTTTCCAAGGAAAATGCGAAATTACTTAATTGTTTACTGTTTGTTTCTGTGAATAAATTACAACTTATACGTGTGATAATCAACAAGCGGAAACAGTTATTAACCAGACGATTCTTACTGGAAACTTTGAATGGGAGGTCCTTACGATCTTCTGCAAATGAAAAGAAAATGACGTAAATCATATTATTATGTCGAAAAACGACATCGATATTACACTAGAAAAAGGCTTTTGAACAATTTGGACACACGTGAACAGATTGGTAAGAATGATTATTTTAGATATATTTATTTGAAACCTACATTCGATCCCATCATGTAGTACGATAGAATATTGTACTTTAATACGCGTAACAACACGTACGCTATTATAATGTCTGTAAGAAGTCATAAATAAGATACTTCAATAAGACAAGACAGTTTATATATTTATTTTATTCCGAATTTTAAAGTTAACTTTTACGTTATCTGGAATAGTTACGTTCTAAGGCGTTGTCAAGATACAGTTAGCCTAGTGGACAGAGTGTAACGTGCTTTCCGAGGCACGCAGGGGTCTCGATAAAATGATCGGTTACCCATCTTCGGGCAAGCGTAGCTGAAGTTTCGATCAACCCATACGACTGTTATTATAATGTATAGCCACGAGTATTAATTTAGCAAAGAGATTGGTGATAGGTACAGGCAGCTAACTTACAACTACTTCCAAACAATATTGTGAGTCACTGCCTAGTCAAGTCTTTTACATGCCTCTTATTATGTGTCTAATTAAAATATATGTATATTGGCAGTGAAGTCGAAACATACATATTTTTGCCTGTAAACCAAACTCTTTGTTCGACTATACACATAACAATGTAGGTAGCGACTGGCGATAGCTGTGTGTTGCGAGGAAAACTACCGTGACACAGAATTTTCTTTCCAATTATGTCCAAGTTGGAACTATAAGTTACAATCGACCCATAATTCATGAAAACTAGTCTTTAAAAATTTAAATGGGTGAAATGAATCATGGTGCACTAACGTAATACTCGTAGAACCTATCTAATCGTGGTTGATTTATTCCGTTCATAAATCGCGGCTGATCGCCATTATGGCATTATGCAATCAATTAGTGCATTAAACCAATGTACGGCTTATGGACGACACGGGGAGGAAATAGACGCAGGTTCACTAAAAACTTGATATTTTATATGCGTCAATGAAGCTCACTCTATGCGAAAAACGCAAGGATTCAGCGGAATACTATTCTTATTCCGCGCCATGTGGACGTATACATTTGCAGTGCGATTCTGTAACCATCTCACCGTGAAAACTTGGGTGAAGTGAGCGTGGAGTGAGCTGTCATTAGGGATTAACACTATTGACACTGCTCATTTCAAGCTCACTTCACTTATGATTTCACGGTGAGATTTTTACAGAATCGACCGGCTGTATTCTGCATATCGTGTTTTCACATCGAATACAATTTACACTTTTGACGCAATTGACCCTACGTCAATTTGCTGTGACAAAGCCATTTCATAAAACTGTCAATTACTGTCTGACTGACAGTTGTGGCTTGAACATAAGAAAATTACAAATCACGAACTATTCAATAAATTAAAAAATCAAATTATATCAGCTAATAACGTAAATAGCTTTAAACTTTCAGCTTCTTATTTATTGAATGACAAGGCATATTACTCTGTCGATGAATATTCGTACCGTAGTGACAAATTTTTTGTACAATTTAATTTTGACAATTCTAATTTTGGGGACGTTGTATTATTATTAAGGAATTTGATACAGTTATGATTAATTTAATTTTGATAATTTTAAATTTTGCTGACATTGTATTTTTTGTCATGACTTTTTTTTACTATTTAAATTAATGTAAGTTTGATAATTGTAATATTGCTGTCATTTTATTTATTTTCTTTTCCGTGCGATTTTTGTACTATTTCATTTAATTTTTGACAAATTTCATTTGCTGACATTGTACTTTATGAGATTGTGTACTTTTATAATACATTTAAATTTGATTATATTGACTTCAGCGACACTTCAGCGTCACTACTTTGTATGCCTTTCGGCGGAACATAGAATGGACTAAACATTTTTTATAAAACATCATTGTACCCTGTGTTCACAAAATGAATAAATTAATATGAATATATGTTAATCAATTTGATTAACAATTAATTTTCCTGACTACGTGTCATGGAGTTAGCATATGTGCTAATCACCGTTTATACAATGTATCAAGTAAACAGCACATATAAGAACCAAGTAGGTAGACTTGTTCGTGTTCTATTTCCTCAGCTTAGAAAATGGCACCGATCCCTTGTTCACAAACTAAACTAAATTTAAGTTCAGTCCATCTTTTTCTTTCTATTTCATTAAGGACAGAAGATAAATATTAGTTTGGTCCTGTCAAATTAGTCAGCGCCTGACGTAAATTGACGTATTTTTTAGTTAGTAGCCAATTTTTTAATCACGGCTAAACTGGTCTATGGAGTATCTTAGTTTAACAGGACTAAACTAATATTTAACTTCTATCATTTTCTCAACGAAATAGAAAGAAAAAGATGCATAGTTTGTGAACAAGGGATTCGGCGCCATTGTTTCGGAATGGAAGTAGAGAAGAATTCACATCATACGAGTATTAAGTAAAACCTACAAGACGATATTAGGCATGTTTTTGTAAAGTAATATCTCGGAGCCGTGTTTATTATTATTATGATTATTTCAACAAATATTTAGATTAGGCTGACGAATAAACAACATCGTGGAATAATAAATCACTCACATTTGAGAGTTCTTTCATAAATGGTACTTTATTTTGTATGTTTCTAGGTAGATTAACCAATTAAGCAAAAATCTACGTCTAAATGTATGAAATTCAGATATTTACTTTTTATCAGCTTGTTTGAGATTTGCTGATGCTATTTTAGGAAAGGTTTTATAGGTCAAGGCTAAATCGTAATGTCAGCACTTTCAACATTTATGCTGGTAGTAATCAATTAATTGACCTAACTTTTACGTTTACATCTACGCAGTGTAGAGTAGGTAGGTACTCTTGGTGAGCGAATGATCGCTGCCTGAAATATAGAAGAAAATCTCAGGATAAGAAATTCCCACTAAGTACTAACCGCTCTTATCTACTCTTGAGAAAAACAGGACTACAAAGCTTTCTCTAACCAAGTTAAGAAACCATTACAATATTAAATGCTAAGATAACAAAGTAATACAGCTTACCTACACTTAGATTTAATTACTAAAACAAAAGTTCATAATTCGTTTAAAGAAACTAGTGTTTAATTAAGGTAAAAGCTTTATACTTTTTGTCGTTCTAACAAAAATATGGCGCAATTATTATATTGGCAACACATTTTTATGGCTGGATGATTAGTATTTTGCGCTTGCATGCCCAACAGCGACATTTATAATTGTTAGATGAGGCAATAAGTGGTTATAACAGCGTATTATTAATGCCTTTCAATCAATTTGAATGCGAAATTAACTTGCGTTCACGGTAATGAAAGATGGATACTTATAAATTAAGAGAATAGGGTAGGTAATTCTAAATTGTATTGGGGCATAATCCAGAACAGTATTTTTCGTAGGCATCTTGCATACTTAAATACTTCTTTATTTTCTCTTTTTTGCTCGTCTAGGTGTTATCTCGATTTATCACACGCAGTCGACTCCCTCTTGGACGTGGGAGCTAAAAGCTGCGACACAGTTTTGTAATAAATTAATGTAGCTATTTACGTACGCAATCAATTTGAAAAATGTGTTTTTGGTCCAAAACAGATTTTTTTTCTACGTCTTTTGACATTTCTCGAGACCCTGGGGCATCGGAAAATGGAAGCCGCAGAGGCCCGTTAGACGTTTTTAATGAAATACGGCACCAACCGACGATTATCGCTGTTCGCACTATGCAAGTGCAGCTAAGGACAATCCCCGGTTGGTGTAGGACTATTGCAGCATATGGAAACAAAGATATTGGATTATGGGTTTGGGTGGCTAAAGTGGACTGGTAACCGAGAACTATGGAAGAACTATGGCCCCTGCCTGATCAATGATAATATAATATTCATAGATAAAATGGCAGGGGGTGACTTGCACACTCAATAATGGGCCCCCGGAAACTGTCGCTAGCACATAGTGACGTAGCGACAAAGGGGCAACATGTTCTGAGGTGCTTGAGGAGAGGAGAGGTATTAAACGGCTTTCAGAACAATCCCAGAGCCCGGAAGATGGTCAAGAACCCTACGAGCACTTACTGGAATACTTCTTTTCCCCGAGCACGTTTGCACTTGCGAATCTCCACTCAAGTCGGTCAATAAAGGCAAAAAAGAGTTGGGAGCTCTGTTCTTCGTCACTGTTCACTCCAGTGGGCCAATAAGGGAAACCAAAGATTAGGAAAAAGACTACTCCCGGGAGATAAGAGTCCGTGGGGTCGCTACTGCCCAACAGCTCGCCACGAGCTGTCCTGTGGGTTTCTGTATCTCTCTTGGTCTGGCTCCTCACCCTAGACCTGTGCCGGCAAGGTAAACCCTATCGGCACAGGCCTAGAGTTCGGAGCGCGCAAGCCACACCACGACGTCAACTTAGATATACGGCGGTGCGGTTATTATTATTAGAGAGAAGAAGTCTTCCACAATAAGTACACACTATAATAGGTACTTTTCTATCATCTGTCTATAAAGTTATTGTATGTTAGAAAAATCTAAAAAAACACATCAAGTGGATACATACAGACATAAACTCACGCCTTTTTCCCATGGGGGTCGATAGAAACTACAGAACGCCACCTTCCACGATCCTTCATCATCATCATCCACGGCCAAACTTCACCCACTGCTGGGCGTAGGCCTCTATTTTCTACAATCTTTACGTATACTCCTTTTGCTTCGTTTTCGTTTAGGTATGATTAGTCATACACTACGTATCTGACCTTCTTGAAGAACAACACCAATGAGGTCACAATATGTCCTTTTAGGGCATCTCCTGCCGGCGTTTCCATTTACATCTGCCTTGTAGATACCTTTTGTTACTTGTCTTTCATTCATCCAAGTGGATATTAGGTACTTATGTAACACATTAACACCCTCGGATTTATTAATCTAAGTAGCCAAAATTAACTCTGGCGGTAGAATGAAATGAAACTTTTCTGGTTCGATTCTTTTTTTAGCCTACAGTTGCAATGTCACCTTTAGAAAAGTTTTATGGCAATTAGAGCTAATTGTAACATTTGAAAGGCAACGGTAATTAACATTTAATTTATTATTGAATTGAAGATTTCCTCTTAATATTATGTTAGAATTGGAGCCAAATGAAACGTGTTTCTAATGAATGAAAGGTATGGGTACAGGTGACCAAGTTTAATTAATTCTTCTATGGATGGTAGTCTGATTGAGTTTTCTTCAGTGGAATACGAGAAATAGAAAATATAATACATTTAGTTATAGTACAGAATAACACCAAGTTAAGATCACATGCGGAGGTTAAAATGTTACCTGTATAGCTAGGTTAGAAAGTATTGTTTGCCAGTGAGTCCCAAACTAGACAGTTAGTCTGCATCTTGGGGCTCGGAGTAGGAATTCCAGAGCGGAGACTAGAGAGGTAAAATCATGTGTCGAACGGTATATCTGTTATGTTTGTGTATGTGTGGTGTGAATTAGCTATGAAGCAATGAAGTTTTTAATTATGAAAATAAAAGCGAAAACTTGAGCTTTTATTTAATTAAAAACTGCTAGCAGAAAAGGCTGTTCATATGAATTTGTCATGATATCCTAATACCAACAGGTACACACATCCAAAGGCGAATATTATTTAGTCAATAATAAGTTGCGGAAGATATTCAATAATAGAATAACCAACCAATTTATGTAATACCTTCTGCACACGTATACATTAATTATTCGAAACAAAATTAAACAGAGTTCGGTACAAAAATATGTATTTTTTTTACATGCGTTTTCCAATAACCAATAATTGGAGCGCTTCACCTTTTTGCACGTTGTTCCGGATATAAAAAAAAAAAAATGTAAATTGAATCAGTTTTTCCATCGTCGAATGCAAATTGTTATGTTCAGCGAAAGTGTGCGCTGTGAGCACGCGATAAGCTTACCTAGTTGCAACCACACTTCGACGCATGCAAGGACAAACTACGTAACTCACTTTTTGTCGGTTATGAATGACTTGCAATAGCAGTCTTAGCAAACAAAAATGGTCTTTTGTTTGCTCTCACCCCTATATCTGTTTTTGTTCTGTTACCTGTAGTTGATTTGCGTTACGATTCTAGCCAGTGGGAAAAAGTTGCAAGTCAACATCCAATAAAAAGTTATATTTAAATCCACCCAATAAAAAGTTTTTTTCCAGACTTAATTTTTACGAAGTAAACATGAACACACACAATTGAATTGTAGATTACAACGTAATTTAAATTAAATATATTAATAACATATCTATCCATTACATATTCGTTATAGAGTTATCTTTTTGTAACTTTCCAATGTTGGTTGGCGTTAGGACTTACCTAACAGAATTGAATACTTTAGAACTTTTCGAATCTTTAACGCGCTCTCCAGTAAAGTTACGAAAAATGAGTTACGATGTTCTCCCTTGCAGGACACTAAACTTGATATTGTGACTGTAAACCGCTTATTGTAATGCTATGTGGCTTCGAAGAGCACTTTCACGTAGAAATGTGAGCTTGAATTGAATTTTGATTTTCTGTTTCGTTTTCAAATGTCAGTTTTGCACGTTATGGTTAGCTTAGTGTGAATCGGTAGTTTGCTGGATCGAAGGTTTAAATGAAAACTTTTGTGAAGAAATGCTTTTTAATGAACTAGTATGGCTTTGCCTACTCCTGTGAATTTTACGAAGATAACTAAACAAGGAGGGATCCGCTGGATGCCAGAAGCACAGAACCGACCAAACTGGCGGTGATTGGGCATATGTCCAGCAGTTAACTTCTTTCATTTGAAATGAAGGTGATAATGGTATCGATGATCAAACAAGATCGGCCTTCACTTTTATATACGTTGTGAGAGCTTTGATATCTCAACTGTCACTAATGACACACAATTACTTATTATATTGATACCGATCTTCAGGAGATATCGCGACATCGGGGCCGATATTAAGTAAACTGCGAGAGAAACATCGTCGTCATTAGGTATCTAGACTGATATCAGTAAGACACTACCAAGCACACGACATAAGTACGTCACAGTCTAAAATCAAAAGTCATTTATTCAAACTAGGCTGAGAATCAGCACTTTTCGAACGTCAAAATTACAAAAGACAGTCCCCCAAAACGCCCGCCCTTCACCACTTCCTAGTGCTTTCTCTAAACATACCTACTGAGCAGTACACAAAATCACACATTGCAAGTAGTTATAACAACATGGTAATTAACAATTACCTAAGTTATTAATTAAATCATTGAAAAATTATATTAAAATAATTTATTGGCAAGCAAGCATACAGGAAATAAAAATAACATTAAACAAACCATTCACAAATCACAATTAAGAGTTCAGCAATTAATTTATATGATTTAAATTATATATTATGTCAGCAGGAATACTGACAGGCATGTAAAGACGCCAACACATCAAGCTACCCGAAACTGTCAAATTTTCCCAATCAATTAAACCTTATACTTTGACGATAAAGTTGAAAATCTATTAAAGAAATTTAACAGATTGTAGTAGCCTGATATGCTGGCGACTGTTCAAAGTAAAAATGAGCTTCATATATGGCTCTCAATATTATTTAAAAACCTGTTTTCAGTAACCGCACAATATTATCGAATGAAAGGACAACAAAATGACGCTATACAACGTGTAAAGTTAAATGCGCAAAACCTGAAAATAGTTTGATCTGAATAACGAGCAGAATTAATTGAACCACTTTTTAATATAGGTCACATTTTTCAAAAAATCTTCATTCAAAATCAAAATCAAAAGTCATTTATTCAAACTAGGCTGAGAATCAGCACTTTTCGAACGTCAAAATTACAAAAGACAGTCCCCCAAAACGCCCGCCCTTCACCACTTCCTAGTGCTTTCGCTGGGAAGAAGAAGTGGCGCAACAATCTCCCCAGCAGCACAGCTGTCTGTTCAGTTAGAAAATATACTTGACTGAATACAATACAAGGTATGCAAAGCAATTAACATTACAAGACACAGAACGCTAAATTAAATTATTTGCCATATGTCAGCTAGCAACGCCAATATACCAAGAAATACAATAAAAAACTATACGTACTCAAGCAAAAATTAATAAATGGAAATTAAATAAAAGCCTCCAGGTATAAAGGGCGTGACCGCTAACATATTTATGCAATGCTGGGTTCAGTTTACATAGCTGTCGCTTGAAGTCATAAATGATAAACTAGGACCATAAGGAAACTAAATAAACAAGTTATTAATAATGATAACAATGATAAAACCATGGTCAGCAAGACGACCAGTCACCACAAGCAGCACCCGTTCACGAGCATAACGCAAAGGTCAGCCATTACCCCCCTCGCCATATTTGAGGGAAGGAGACAACCCGACCCCCGACGCTACCGCAAGCAGTGACATCTAAGGGAGCATGACGAACTTGCTGCCGGTTGCTCAGGTAAGAATAATATGATCAATTGTCGAGGTCACTAGCTAACCACATATTGCAATCAACTCATTAGAAAACATTGCAATGGGTTGATTATGTCAATAATAAAATTAAAATTAAATTAAATTAAATTAAACTGATTTGACTTACACAGCCCAATAAAAAAACAATTGTATAATGAGCTCATATAACCTATCAGTAATTCTTTGTAAATTAATTCTGGAGAAAGAACATAAACATTGTCTTGAGTTAATCAGGGCGACCAACTATTCTTATCGTTTAAGTAGTCGTTGATAGAATAGTATGCCTTTGAACAAAGGTTAGATTTTACTTGAGCTTTAAATGCATTAAAAGGCAAATCTAGCAAAGAAGAGGGTAGCTTGTTATAAAAGGCTATACCAAGACCAACAAATGAGTTATGAACCTTATGAAGCCGGTGAAAGGGAGCACGTAGTTTGTCCTTATTTCTGGTGTTAACATTGTGAATATCACTGTTTTTAGTATACAAGTGTATATTTTGCCTAATATATAAGATGTTGGCAAAGATGAATTGTGATGCAACCGTGAGAATACCAATATCTTTAAAAAAATCTCTTAGAGAAACTCTAGCACCTAGCTGGTAAATTGCTCGAACAGCTCGTTTTTGAAGGACAAATATATTTTGTATATCAGCTGCTTTGCCCCACAGCAGAATACCGTAGGACATTACGCTGTGAAAATAACTAAAATATACTAAACGAGCTGTATCAACGTCAGTGTACTGTCTTACTTTCCTGACGGCGTAGGCAGCCGAACTGAGCCTTCCTGCTAGGCTCGATATATGTGGTCCCCACTGAAGTTTGGCATCTACTGTTATTCCCAGAAAAACTGCCGAACTCACAGTTTCAAGCGCCTCTTTATCTAAGACGATGTTGGGTCCTAGATTTCTAACATTCGGTAAGGCAAACTTTACACATTTCGTTTTCTTGGCATTGAGAACTAGGTTATTTGACGTAAACCAATCCGTAACTATTGAGAGTGCACTGTTTACGTCGTCAAAATCTTGTCTATTCCTATCTACTTTAAAAATAAGAGATGTATCATCAGCAAACAGTACAACGTCACAGATTCCCTTTAAATGGAATGGTAAATCATTAATATACACTAAGAACAAGAATGGACCCAGTATTGAGCCTTGCGGTACACCTAACTGAACTGGTAGCGCGGAAGATTTCACACCATTAACATCTACACATTGGAACCTATTATGTAAATAACAATTTATTACGTTGAGAGCTTCGTTTTGGACACCGTAATGACTTAGTTTACGCAAAAGCGTGTCATGGTGCACGCAATCAAAGGCTTTGGAAAGATCACAGAAAACTCCGATAGCATTTTGCGAGCTCTCCCATGCGTTAAATATGTGTTTCAGCAAAGCAACACCCGCATCTGTAGTCGAACGACCTTTTGTAAAGCCATACTGTTCATTATGAAGGAGGCTATTTAAATTAAAATGTCTTAGCAACTGCTTGAGTATTAATTTTTCAAATATTTTGCTAAATGTAGGTAAGATGGAAATAGGTCTAAAATTACCAACGTCGTTTTTATTACCTGATTTAAACAAAGGTATGACTTTACTACTCTTCATGAGGTCAGGAAAAATTCCTAAATCAACACATTTATTAAAAGTAACAGCTAGATAGGGGGCTACGATGTCTATTATATTACTTAAAAGTTTAATGGAGATGCCCCAGTAGTCACCGGTGTTTTTAGACTTTAGTAGGTTAAAAACATTAACTACATCATGTGGGGTTACATGTTCGAAACTAAATAAACGAATACATTTAGGTACACTACTATGCAAAAGGGTTTCAGCTTTAGACGGGGACGAATTTAAGGAGCGAGTCGTAGTTATAGGTATGTTGGCAAAAAACTCATTAAAAGCTTCAGCTACGTCAGCGGCTTTATTAACTAATTTATTATCTACCAGAATCTCAAGTAGTTTTTCTTGTTTAACCGATTTACCAGTTTCATTGTTAATAATTTTCCAAGTCGTTTTTACTTTATTATTAGAATTTTTAATAACATCGCTTAAAAATTTCGATTTAGCAAAAGCACTAATCTTTTTAAATAATTTTGAATAATTTTTGACATACTCTAGGAAAGGAGTGTCAAACCTGTATTTTTTCAAACCATATAACTCGTATAGTCTCGCTCTACTTTTATAAATACCCGGAGTAGCCCATTGGTTAAAGCCAACGGAGGATCCATTAATATTAATAGTTTTGGTCTTGAAAGTAGATTGGTACTCTTTTTGCACAACATCAAAAAGGGCACCATAAATTTCATTAGGATTCTCGTGTTCTACTATAGATGGTGTAATTCTATGAGCTATATTATTTTTAAACATTTTGCAACGGGCAGCTGTATAAGGCCTGCATTCAATTTTACGCGACTGTTTATGTAATGGCATGGGGAAGCTAGCTAATAAACCACAGTGGTCGGACGTTAAGTCAGTTAAGACTAATTTGTTTTTGGCATCAAAAACACTAAATATATTATCAAGACAGGTTGACGAAGATGCCGTGATTCTAGTAGGTTCAAAAAACAAGTTAATTAAATTATAAGACTTAAACAAATTGAGGAGTCTAATACTTAATGGAGTAACATCTAAAATATTAATATTGAAATCTCCGCATAAAATAATACTTTTGTTACTTGATTTCAACCTATTGAGAGAATCCTCCATTACCGATTCAAAACTAATAAAATCCCCAGAGGGGGGTCGATAAACGCAAATTATAATGTATCGCTCAAGTTCAACACAAGACAACTCTATAGTGCGCTCGATTGAAAGATTAACTAAATCTAAACGTTGCTTACATTTCAACTTGTTTGAAACAAGAACTAAAGAGCCACCGCGAATAGCACTTTTTCTCACAAATGCACTCTGTACGGTAAAGTTATCATCATTGATAAACACTACTTCATGTTCTTTCAACCAGTGTTCAGTCAAACATAACACCTGAACATCATAGTTCTCCATAAATAAACTTAACTCTAGCTCTTTGCCGGACAGACCCTGCATATTTTGATGTACAACATTCAACATATGTGGCTGACCCGTTGTCGCACCTAATAGTTTAAACTACAAGGTGTATCAAAAGTAGTGTTAGTACCACTACTAACAGTAATCGAAGGTACCCTACAGGTACCGGTGTCACTGTGTATGTTGTATGCTAAAAGATTAGCAATTTGTCTCCTACAACTAGGTGGCAAATACATAGTATAATTTGTCAGTTTGTAATCAGTAATGAATTGATTACAATCAAAATATAAAATAGCATCACTGTGATGACATGTCCTATTATAAATTAACATATTTAAATTATAAATGTGCCTATTTTGCTCATCAGACAAATAATGAGAATACGGCAAGGCACAAAAAATAAATTTACAATTATTGGACTCATTGAGATGTAACATCAACTGGACAGATTCAATTATGTCCTTTTTTCGTACAGTTAAACTATCCCCATATAATAATATAACAGTTGAATTGGGATTTATTTTTGTCAATCTAATATTACTAATTAATTGGCTAATACTGGCACCGGGTAAACAACGATTAATTACATATTGTGGCGAACACTGATTAAATATACTACCAAAACCTTGACCAAATTTGTCAGAAAATACATAAGTAGTGTTCATACTATTGCTATCATTATTAATACAGCTGCCTACTGACTGAGCTACTGAGGGTGTGGGTGGAATAACTTGAGGCTGGGGTTCCTGGGAGCAGGTACAGCTAAAAGAGAGGTTATTAGTCAGAGACTCATACCTCTCCGCATTGTACTTGACCAGGTCTGCCAACTCATTAGCCTCTTCCATGCGCTTACTCAGGTCTTGTTGAGAAGCCTCATATTTACTGAAGATGTCCTTCAGAGCATATTCCCTAACAAACAACTCATCCTGCAGGTGCTGAGTGTCAGTGTCATACCTAGTATTACATAATTCTAATTCTCTATTACAGTTCTTTAATGTATTAAATTTAAATTTTTTTGCCTCAGTTTTATATTTGATTTGTTAACTTTTTGGCATTTTAATGATTTTTGAGTTTTTTTAATTAATCTATTAATTTTAATATATTTTTTTATCTTATTATGACTAGTAAACAATTCGGTTTTATTGATAGTATCATTAGTTAAGTCTATTGTTACAATTGGCTCAACACATGTGGGTCCGGACCCGCTACCAACCAACTCATCGTAAAGACTGCAGGTGATCGCAGACTCTTCACGGGCTCTGAGAGATTCCAAATGGGTTATTGTGTTGTGGGCCCTGCTTAATTCTAGTTCTAGTTCAGATATGCGTCTCAAAGCCAGTTCGTGGGTGTCACTACATTCCTGGAAATTTGACACAAGTTGACGGAGATGTTGATGCTGGTCAAGTATGTCCATATGTTGTACATGTAGCTCAGCCAATTGGTTCCTCAACTCAGTGTTCTTGTCATTATAAACGTTGCCGTGTCTATTTATTAATAGGTCAAGCAACCCAATGTCAGTGCGGCGCAGCGGCCCGGTGACGACTCCTCCCTCGGTAAAGCGTCGTCGCAGACGCAAGAAACGATCAGAATGGTCAGTAAAACTAAAACAGCACATAAAACCTTTACAATTTTTTTTTAATTACTTATTTTCTCTCTGAGATAGGTTAATTGAATTAAAAATCAGTTGGGGTGTCTGAGGTTTGGCGCATTTAACGTTACACGTTGTATAAATATGTTCGCACAAAGTGCTATTCGTGAAAGAATAAGTGGTTTTAATTTAATAATGAAAACTGTTTAATAATCATAAAAGGTTTCTGTGGGAAGTTCTAAGCCGCTGTCAGTGGCTAAATGGTGATATGGGAAATTGTTTAATTGAATGACAATGGAAATGTTTTTCCTAGGAAAACTTAATTCGGTGAAAGCTTCTGTGATTTCAACAACAGTACGTACTTGACCGACTGTTATTAATATTTATTAAGTTTAGCTGGTATTGTCACTGGTGGTAGCTATAGTTTTCCGTGATAATACCTTCAGGTGTATTTTAATTTGATCTATTGTTTTGATTCTTTATTGTTTGCTAACATTTCAATATCAGCCGGTCGATTCTGTAAAAGTCTCACCGTGAAATCATAAGTGAAGTGAGCACTTAATAGTATTAATCCCTAGCGAATGACAGCTCACTCCACGCTTACTTCACCCAAGTTTTCACGGTGAGATGGTTACAGAATCGCACGACTTTTGTCCAAAATTAATGATTACCTTAGTCGAATGATGGCCTCGGGACAACTCCGAATTCCCGATGAAACTATAAAGACTTCATGTTTTCTAAGGAATTCTAAGTTCTAATTATTTTTATGATTAAAGGCACAAAGTAAATCCCATATATTATAGAAATGATGTTTCTGCTAAAAAAAACCGCATCGAATAAAATTTTAAATATGTATGTTTTTTCAAATATCAAGTCATGTCATGTCTAAATCGTATCTTCGCGCGACTGAAGGCAGACGCCACATAGTAGGTATTCGTATCTCTACATAAGTTTCAGTAGATATAAGTGAGATAACACACTGAACATCAATATGGCTCTCTTTACTTAGCCGCCCGTAAAACGCGCTATTTATTACATTTTTTCGGTAGAATACCGCCTTTCAGAGAAGAGTGTGAACAAATTGATTTGTTGCTACAGTAAATAATGTTGTGAGAATGTGGCGGGGAATTGCTGTAATACTATTATTTTCAGTTTACATTGTCCCACGACTGGAGAAAAACTGTCCCGAACTGTTCGATATTTCACGTCTTTTTGATCGTAAATCAATTCGGAGTATTTTTTGGATAGCACCTTGTCGGAATATATAATTTCCGTATCTTCATAATATTACTTATCTTCTACTAGCGACATGCCTGATTCGCACGGATTTTACGACTTGACAAAACATTGACATTTCTTTAATTCAGTTATGTTGGTTCCTATATCTGAGAAACGATCCGTTTTAGTTACGAATAGTAGTTTTATATACGAGCCGTAAACTAAAACCGTTCCTATAAAAAACGACTCGTCATGCAACTTACTGACGGCTTGCTACTAACGGATGGGAGGGTTACCGGTAACGGACGGTAAGCGTATTGTACGGAGATGAGTGTTTGGGGTGTTCCTATAAATATTTTAAACGTCAGTAAACTGTCAAGATTACTATTCGTTATGTCATTTGGTTACTCGTCAATTTCGGTCGGTTAGAGTGTGGTTAGGAGCAAAGTTTGTAATGTATTTCACTGTTTTCACTTTTTAATTTTGAAATGTCGAGTTCAGATAGTGATAGAGAAGTGTTCGATATTATATCAAACTCCAGTGAGACTGATTCAGAAGAAGATAATAGGCGCGTTAGAATATATAAAGAAAGAGTAGATTATTTAGGTAGGATAGGTATTGTACTACACTTTATAATTACTATACTACATAAGACATGTTATAACTATATAATTTTTGGCCACAACAAACAACCGTATTATCAGCGAGCTAATTGAATAACCGTATAGAAAAGATTCAGAACCGAAGAAACATTATTGATGCCAAATGTCAGTCCGCGCGCTGAACTTATAACGTTCCGTTCTGGTTGTGTACGCTGCATTCTATTGTATTTGGTAAGAAAATTAAAAAATAACACGCAGATGCCTGCGATCGTATAGTTATTTACACATCTTACAAAACTTATAGAACTATTCGTATGTAAATCTAACATATTTTGTCTTGATTTTTGTGTTATTAAATTTCAATTTTACTTAAAACGAAACGTGAGTGAAGAGGACTCGGTATTTTAATGACCAACAGATGTTCGTCAATAGCAGGTATAGATAGTAAATTGTGGAACGGTATTTACGACTCGTAGTCGGTTCTAGAAAAACGGATAGTAGCTTTTATACCATGACGATCCGTTGAATATAGGAACCGGGCATTAATGTATTAGGTATACACATAAACCTTCTGGAATCTTCTTAATGATGATGAAAACCACATCTAAATCTGTTGCGTAGTGTAGAAGAACAGCTCAGTTACATAGGCAGTAACGACAAATGATTTTATTTAAGTACCTACTTACCTACTTCCGTATTTGAATGATTATTTTGATTTAAGATATACGATTGATTGGCGAGACGAGCGCGAACACGATCAGTCGTATTTGGCAATTGTATTTCTATAGCCGCTTCCTAAATCAGGCAACGTAAAAATAAATGAAATACTGGTGTCTAGTCTGCGCCAACACCAATCAATTCTTTGCCAGGACCGAATAAATATTCCACAAGAAATAGAACCCGTAGAGGGTTCTTCGATCAACATCTAGTTTACGTTGTTGAGCTAATATATACAGTTTCAATCAACACGGCACTGCCGCACTGCGCGGCCGATATGGAAAAACGTTAGAATATTTTACTCCGCTACACTAAAATGTAATTGTGATTCTGATCTACTGAACTACAATGCTGAAGAGTAACTGTTATGATTCAATAGATAAGAGGTTTGAAATCATATACTAATAATTTAATTACGACGCCAGTCCAATTTAAGGTGATAATTAGCAAAAATATTATGTACCTCAAGTTTCGAACGTTCAATGAACGAAATGTCGAAGTGGAAACAGAAACAACACACAATTATATAAAAAAAAAACAACCGACTTCTAAAAAAACACTACAAAGTGAAAAATGATGTTAATTTTGGAAGTCGGTGTCGTTGGTTCTGCATTTTGGTTTTTTGACACCGACTTCCGAAATTAACATTATTTTTCACTTTGTAGTGTTTTTTTAGAAGTCGGTTGTTTTTTTTTATATAAAATTTTTTATTTTTCACTTTTTAGTTATATCTACCCCAATCAAATTCATATAAACACTAATTGCTATGTAAATATCAGTGACAGGAAGCTGCATCTGCGTTTATAGGGTACAGACGTGATGTTATGTTGTGCGATTGCGTAAACAATGCATACATATGCTATAGCAGCAATCGCGGTTGTTTTACTGGTATTAATTATTATTATAATAAAAAAAAATTATAACCTTTGTAGTGAGTACAGGCGTGATATTATGTTGTGTGATGGTGTAAACAATGCTTAGATATGCTATAGCAACAATCGCGGTTAATCTGCTGTTATTTATTGAAGAGTTCCCCCGATTTCTACAAGATCCCATCATCAGATATTGAAATGGTGACAATGGGACCACACGGGAAGCACCAGCTTTCAAATAAAAAAAGAATCATGAAAATCGGTTCACCCAGTCGGTTATTATGAGGTAACAAACATAAAAAAAAAAAAAAAAAAAAAAAAAAAAATACAGTCGAATTGATAACCTCCTCCTTTTTTTGAAGTCGGTTAAAAACAGACAAAAATCCTGAATATCAAATGAAGAAATAGATAAATTAATGGAGCATTTTTGTGAGAAAAAAAAGCGCCACTTATTTCAATTTGTGTCTGTTTCCAATTCGACATTTCGTTCATTGAACGTTCGAAACTTGAGGCACATAAAAGATCGGTGAATAACTTTATTTATTTTCTCGAGACCTTGACCCTAACCTAAGCATAATGCTTCGCTCATCCGTTTTTTTGGATACTCTCGGGGCGATAGTCTCGGCCCGATATCCGGTCGTGACCTATTCTTTGCGGAAGCAATCGCAAAGCAAAAAACCTTCTTCCTGTATCTATGTCTGTATTCCGTCAGCTGTAATCCGGTTCGCCATTAATTCGCGCCACGCTTTTTCAGAGCATGCCATTTTCCGGTATTTTCCTTTTTTAGCGAGTGGAAGAACGTGTAATGAAAATATTGAGACTAAATCTGCCGTCCGTCCGTTTCTTGTGTAGTGTTGCTCATTTGCCATGCTTTGGGTACAAGAATACTTGTGAAGTTGTTAAATTCATGCAATAAGAACACGTCCTTCATGACTCACGAAGTACTCCGTGTTCATTGTACTAAGCTCTCCATACTCTTCATTTCATGAACACAAAACGTTTCAGTTTGTGCGTCAAATGTATTCGGTACTCGAGAGATATTAAATGAGGTTATCGACTACAGTTTGGGCCTATTGTCTAATACCCGGCTTTACTTAATCTGGGATGATAAGGTGACATTGTAAGCGATAAGAAATTTTTGAAACGCAAGCAAGAGAGACTACTTTAGCGTTGGCCTGAAACATTCATTGGTAATGTTTTACTTGAGGAGATTTTTCGATTAAATGACGATTGATGATAATAACTCAGGTTTCTGATGAATAATAAACAATAAAACAAAAGAGCCTTGACCACGCTCGTAGTCAAGGCAAGAAACATTCAAAATTATTGTATGAGGAATTATCGAAATTTAGTCCACAATTTCACAAAGTGTGTATTTAAATATTGTTTCTATGTTAGTATTTCAATCTCGCCCCCGCTTTCCACCTACGCTATAACCTCGGTACATACTACAGAGTTCTCCTCGCTTCGACGTTAAAATGCATGGATCAATTAAGGTCTCGATAAACTCGCTTTAAAACCCTGTAAGCTTCGGAAATGTTTTAGAGTTAACCGTTAATTGCGGTCGACAAAGTTACAAACTACTTACCTATCCACCATCACAGTATAATATAACTTGTGTTCTACTAAAATCGAGGTATTATATCAATTTCTAAAACACTTTATTGACTTTTTTCTCCCTCTATACGTCAATATACCTACGCGATATACCTCCTACGTCACAAGACGAACATTTTTTTACATTGTAGAATGTAAAAAAGTGTCGTCTTGTGATAGTTTTCTTAAGTTCAAAGGTTCGATTTCAGTTTAGTTCTAGATAAGGCAAAAAGTTTAATTGAATTTTCTTTTCAAGTGTTTCACTTAGGACAGGATTTGAAGTTCTATAAATGGCAGGAAACTTGCTTCACATCGAATAAGTTCAAAGCGTAGTTGTTGACATACTCGTATTATAAATTAAAGTAACTTTTTATGTGTGTCTGTGTTATCGCGTCCATCCTACACGATGCGGTTTTCGCGATCATTTAAAGAATTTATTCCGAAAGTTTAATAATAATAATAAATTTATTGAAAACAAAAAACTCAGTTTACAGAAACTCTGTGTTCGATAACAACTGCATTAGTATAGAACTGTGTCGCAGTCATTAACGCCCACCTCCAAAATTCGTGACAAAAGCAAAGGTAAAAAACTAAAACTAATAAATAAAAATAAAATAATCAGTACTTAAAATTAAATTAAACAAAATTTTAACTGTGTAAATGTGTAAAAGACATTTACACAGTTAACATTTACACAGTTAACATTAATATTTAACTTACATATCTAAAATCTCGATGTTTAGTCATATCGTAAAAACCGTGCGAACCAGGGTCTAGTATGAAATTAAAATATGTTTTTAGATGGTAAAACTAAAATTAAAAATGAAAGCAACATTTGTTACCTAATAGCCTGCTAATAGCTAAATATTATACGCGCGTTCCCGTTTTCCAATTCAAATCAAAAATAGAAAAAATAACGACGACAAGCGCACACATATGAATCTGGATTATTGCATGAACATGAAAGCGCCCCACTCGAGTATACATTTCGTACTCGTATTCCACTCTATACTGAATAATCAATCTATCTGTGAATAAATTAAAAATGTGATGAGAAATACCATCCTATTTATATGGACTGAACAAATAATATCTAAGTGATAAAATGAAGGCGGGAGAGAAAAGAAGAATTTATTCATTCAAAAACTTTTCTGAATGAAGTGACTAAAGTTATCATAGCGTCAGGTACTATTTCTTAGGAACACGTTTTGCTTGAGAAACTATTCTCACACTTTCAGAGAGGTATTATGACTTCAGTGGCCATATTAATATGTATGTATTTAGAAATATATATATGTATGTTTATCAGTTATCTAGTACTCATAGCATAAGTTCTGCTTAGTTTGGGACTACATGGCGTTGTGTGAAAGTTGTGGAATATTATTATTATTAGGTATTAACACCAGCATGTTTCCAGTTCCATCTCACTCTCGCATTGGAATCATGATGGTATTAAAACGTCAAAGTTCTGTACCGAGATTTGTGTGGGCGGTCGTTAGCATCAGTACATAAATCAAATCCAATCTCTCGTTGAACGTTACGGTGAACTCTTGCATGCTTTTGACATCACATCTCGGAGGAGACAATTATTCCCAAAGTGAGGTATATACTCGTATTTGAACAGTTTCACATACGAAACAATATGGTCGGTTCTGAAAAATGTTTCCAACTGACGTTGTTTTTGAGAAAAATTGAATATCATGCTATCAAAGGGTAATACTAATCGTTTATTTGGCGCTCCCTGGGCAGTCAACCATGCTACTACCTACTGACTGGCATTTCTTTTACCACAGCATAAGCTAATATTCTCGTATAGCTTGTGCCCCGACATCAGCTCCCCTAACCCTTAACCAAGGTATTTTTATCCATCATCAAAATACCCGCACATCAATAACGCCAAACGTGTCATCTCTCCCTTTAGAAGTTGATCGCGAAATTTTTGTGATTGCACTTGTGCGCAAATCCATCTAAAAATCAATTTATAAATATTAGCTTCGTGTGAACGCTTTTTACCGTACCACGGAGGTTTTTATGTTCCCGCCTCATTTTATGGGCTACAGCGTTTTTGAGAATAAACAGATACTCGTAGGTGATGTTTTCCGATACATTGACGTTGGTTGGATATCAGTATCGTATTTATTACAGGTAATTTATTTAGAGTCTTACATACGCTTTGATGGGACTCAGTGAGGAAGATTTAAAATGTTCTTAATTATATGTTGAAGATGGTAGACTGGGTAGAGCGTATGTGGAAAAAGACAAACTGTGTTTAAGTAAGTACAGTACAGGAACGGAAGTATGTATACAATAGAAAGTTTAGCACATATCTTAGCATAATCAACCTACGATGTTCCCACCGCTGGGCTATACGCCTTCTCTGTCTTCTAATTTTTGGTTCTAGAGATTTTTCTTCACAGTTTTGAGAGCAGTAGTGATGAAATAATTTACACAAAGATAAGCGCCTGTCTGGGTTCAAACCTACGACTTACAACTTGTAAGTCCCGTGGCCACTGGGGCCCCACTGCTCTCAAAAAGTTTAGAATGTGATTATAAAAAGGGTCTTATTTTTATAATGTGAAAGAGAGATTTCTTAAGAAATAAGCATCACCTATGTAGGTACAGACGCCAGCATATCAAGCTACTACAATCTGTCAGATTTCTTTAATAGATTTTCAACTTTAGCGCTAAAGCATAAGGTTCAAAGTTGATTGGGAAAATCTGACAGTTTCGGGTAGCTTGATGTGCTGGCGTCTCTACCTACTTTCCTGCTCTGTTTTTTTTTCTTGTCTGTTTATATATGTATGTACAAATGTACATAAATGGTAAAATAAATAAAAAAATAAATAATGTCGGTCTAAAAAAACGTTATTCATTTATAAGTTCTATCTACGTAAGTTGAACCTTCTAATTATGACTAATACTCGTAGACATCAATGCTGACGGTCCATCCGATCATTAAATACACCATTCTAATTCATAGGCACTTAAACAGCACTAAACCCACTGAATATTTAATCAGGAACCAAACGGCTTGAAACTGTACCAAACAGACAATTAATAAGCAATACGAACATTATCTGTTATATACATCTAGTCCAGACTTAGTAATTAACAATGAATTATTAATAACTGACTAATTTGTATTGAGAGCCTTTGACACTTGAGCTTCGGCAGCAGCGTCTGTGGGTTCAGAATTATCGAAGCCAATAATGGCGCCGATTCCCTAGTTCACAAACTAAACTAAATTTAAGTTCGGTGCATCTTGTTCTTTTTATTTCATTAAGAAAATGACAGAAGATAAATACTATTTTAGTCATGTCAAATTAAGATACTCCATAGACAAGTTTAGACGTTATTAAAAAATTGGCAAGTAAAAATACGTCAATTCAAGTCAGGTGCTGACTAATTTGACAGGACTAAAATTTTGTTTGTTTGTTTGTTTTGTTTAGTTTGTGAACACGGGAAGCGACGCCAGTGTAAGACTACAGCTGCTCGGTACCTACTAAGTAACGGGGTAGAAGTTAAACATACCGACACCTACTTACTTACATGTTTTTTAGGATTATGACCAATTCATTTATTTGTTTGTCACAGGTGGAAAAACAGTTCTAATCATATATCATAATTATATAAATATTGCTGTAACATACCCCATAGGGCGTACAATATTTAACAGTCATTTAAAATCTATTTATATTATCATTAATATTATTATTCATGTCAAAATACATTATACATTACACAGATAATCTCGTCATATTCTACCAAATGGGTGTCCAAATATTTAATAGGTTGATAAATTTTATCAATAATAATAGGTCAAATTACGGATTTCAGTCAGAAATAATTTATTATAAATAATAATTGTATTAAACTACGATGTCAAAAAGTGTCATTTAAATTATAGTAGCATTTATTACATACAAATTCTTCAAATTGCTTTTTAAATCCGGCCAAATCTAACTCACTTATTTATTATCCCTATTTCTTTGTACCTACAAATAATAATTGTTTTTCGTAAAACATTCCATTTTCAAACATTTTAATTCGGTCGTACAGTGGGAGCATATACTACAAGATGTGTTTTTCCTTAAATATTGGTCTTTACCTATGAAATTGCCGTTCTGCAGTGCTGGCCATTTCAAATCAAAATAATTTTTGTTTGGCTAAGAATTCTAATTTCAAATTAATTTTATTTAAAAAGCATGGAATTTTGTTTCCAAAAGTAGTCATTTGTTTATTGATTAGTGTTACATTTTCATCGCATTTCAATCTTTTTCGTCATCATGGATACGTTAAAAATTCGAGTAATTATGGAATATGAGTACCGTCGTGGCAGCAACGCGGCACAAGCGGCACGCAACATCAACGACGTTTACGGAGCTAACACTACAAACCAACGCACCACCTGTTATTGGTTTGCTCGCTTCCGTTCTGGAAATTTCGACCTGAAAAATGAACCTCGTGGTCGTCCGAACACTTTGGTCGACAGTGACGAATTAAAGGCGATTGTGGAAGCTGATGATACACAATCTACGGCTGAATTAGCGACGTTAGCGTCAAAACAATATTGGTCCATTTGCGTCAAATTTGCAAGGTGAAAAAGCTTGACAAATGGGTGCCCCACGAACTCAATGATCGCCAGCGCGAAGTACGCGTCGAGACGTGCCTTGCACTGCTCAACAGACACACAAATGAAGGAATTTTGAACCGCATTGTTACCTGCGATGAAAAATGGATTCTGTTTGATAACCGCAAGCGCTCAGCAAGTTGGTTGGATCCTGGTTCAGCACCTAAACAATGCCCTAAACGAAAACTTACCTCTAGAAAAGTGATGGTCACTGTTTGGTGGTCTAGCGCCGGTGTGATTAATCACAGCTTCTTACCAAATGGGGTGAGCATTACTGCAGATGTGTACTGTGAGAAGCTGGCACATCTCCAACCAGCATTGGTCAATCGCTCGTCTCCGCTGCTCCTGCACGACAACGCGCGACCTCATACTGCACAGCAGGCGGTCTCCAAGTAGCAAGAACTGGGGTTGAAAGCTCTCCGTCATCCGCCCTACTCACCAGACCTTGCGCCTACAGACTACTACTTTTTCCAGAATTTGGATAACTTCCTGGCGGGAAAAAAATTCAATACCCGAGAGGCAGTACAAAATGCCTTTGAAGAATTTCTTGCCTCCCGTCCAGCTGATTTCTTTAAGAAGGACATCAATAAATTGCCACTGCGTTGGCAAAGATGCATTGATTGCATGGGTGATTACTTCGATTAATACAAATAAAAAATACACGAAAAAAATTCCTTTAAATTTTTTCAAACAAAAAGGCAATTTCATAGGTAAAGACCTATTATTTATTCTAGAAATGTTTCTTTTCTTTGACTTTGAAGCTGAACAACCATCATTCACGTCTGACAAGACAGTCGATTAAGTTTTTCTGGTCTCACCACAAGGGAAATCAAGATGAACTTAGTTTTTTCATTTGCTCACAGTTTCAATTATACTATGTAAAGGTGGCGGAAAAGGTGATAAGATGAAGTCAGTCTGGATAAACAAGACCGTTGCAAAGATGTTTCCTTATAACCAAGAACTGCCGGTCGATTCTGTAAAAATCTCACCGTGAAATCATAAGTGAAGTGAGCACTTAATAGTGTTAATCCCTAGCGAATGACCGCTCACTCCACGCTCACTTCACACAAGATTTCACGGTGAGATGGTTACAGAATCGCACGGCAGAACAATAATATTTGGAACTCAAAATAATAATGTATGAGTGTTTTGTAGATGTTTTATTTCATGGCAACATAGTGTATCACGTGTCAGATCAACGAAAAAGAAGATAACATGACGAATATTCCGAAATGATTTGTCATTGGAACTTTTTGTCTGTAAATAAATATTAAATAGGTGCTGCTAACTCTCAACGATTGTGAAGGGTTACTTAAGTTGAAGAAAAGGGTCATCTTTTCCGCTTATTTCATATTCAGTAGTCCTAATTCTTTTTCCAGTGATGTTCGAAGTATTTTACACGTAAAGTTTTAGTCTACTTATAATAAAAGAGTAAGTAGCAAACATTACGAAGATGTTAGGTCCTCAAGAAACTCATCAATTTGAACTGAAATACGGAATAATATAGGTAGGTACCCGTTGTCTACCGGCATCAATCGTGAACAGCCGGTCGATTCTGGAAATATCTCACCGTGATAACTAAGGTGAAGTGAGCTTAGAGTGAGCTGTGAGTCATGCTGATGGATTGACACTATTGGCGACTCACTCCACGCTCACTTGAACCAACTTTGCACGGTGGTTACAGAATCGCACGGCTGTTCTTTATCATCAATGTACTGAGACTAAATTATTAGTTAACACTACGCTACCTAAACACGTATCTTACTGTAGATTAATTTGTTTAGTTTGACTCTGTGAAAGGTGTTACTATGAGTTCTGTATTACTTGTCCTCAGTCACGTTATTTGAAGTAAGTTCCTCCTGGTTCAGTGATAACTTGTTGTTTGTGTAGTTAGACATTTACTAGAAGAAAAAACTTTGAAGTTCCCTATAAGACTTGTGTTTAGCCACAATCCATGCAGTTCCGATTTTTCTACATCAGTGTCATAAAAATAGCTTAGTACCACTGACGCACAAACTTTTCTCACCAGTATAATACTCGTAATTGCTTCAACCGTTTTAAGAAGAGCCATGCATATTTTCACATCCAGAAATCTCACAGTCTTATCACAGCGGATGCATGATGTATTCTTATTATCCTGTTTTCCATAAGAAAAACGATTTATTGCGTTTGTTATTTCTCGGTGTCCGACAAGTGTGAAATAAAGCTGATGGCAAGACGGAAAGTTTATTACAGCTAGTATTGGAAACCCGGTCGAGTGTGAACTGCGAATGTCGAGTTCTGTTCTGTTATACCTCTGTAGGCGAAGCTCTAGAGAGCATTGCGAAGAAAGGGATATAGTTTCTTGTTTATATTGCTTTTGTACTGACTCAATTTAATCGGGGTTTTTCCATCAGATTTTTTTTAAGCTGCCCGGTATCTCTGCTTTGGTCCGTTTTATGGCAATAGAGTCGTTTCTTATTAAATGGGACTTAAAACATAAATACAGAAATATACTACCCATATGAAGTGTAACTACTGTGCACCTTTGCCAGAAACTTTAGGTGGAAAACGTCGCGCCAGAACTTTCCAAGGATAACAATGTTATAAGTTTCAAACTCAAGTCAAAACACAAGACAATACCTGTTACCTTTCAACAAAAACACTATTCAGTCTTGTGGTCGTCAGACGTCAACAAACATAAGTTTCCATCAAGTATAATGACCGCTCCCACGGGCGTGATTGTCTGGACTCCTACCCATTGTAAAGGTAGCGTCAAATTCTTTAATCTAAGGCCACGCTCGCACTGGAGAAGTGAGGGCAAGGAATAGATAAAACGATTCGCTCCCAGCATTTGCAGTGCGGTCTTTGTCTGCGATACGAATGGAACAAATCTCTTTTATCTTCCGATAAAGAGGATTTATATTAGACGTTTCGCTTTACCAATGCAGCTGTGAATTTCTGTCAGATTTAATGCAGACAAAGTATTGGACTTACTAAGTTCTATTAAAATGTGAAGTAAGATCGCCATTTAATAACTGATTTGTTACTAATGCAGTAAAGAAGTAAATATTTATTCAATTTTTAGGGTTCCGTACCAAAATGGTAAAAAGGAACCCTTATGGTGAGACTCAGTCTGTCTGCCTGTTCGTCTGTCACAGCTGGATATCTCTAGAACTAATAATGCTATCAACTTGAAATAGTTTTAGGTGACGTTTGCCCAACTATTTTGCAAATAAGAAAAAAATAAATAAAATGTATATATATTTTTTTTAGATGAAAGAGCGCTGTTTGCACATTCTCAAACATTTTTCATTTTTTTTAGGCCGCATAGTTTTAAACTTTTGATGAAAAAAAAACACCGTTATACCCCACCATTATGTCCGAAGTTTGCATAGAGAAAAATCTGAAATTATTCTGTGATAGAAGTTTATATAATTTAGTTTATGTGATAACAGGAAAAATAAAATGATGTCTCTAAATCGCACACTTTTTTTAGAAATCATCAACATAAATTACATTAGTTCCACTATCGGTCAAGAGATGGTGCTGACCTAAGACTGCAATATTCTACACCGCAGTGTTAAATTCTTTTACGAAAATAGACCTTGCCAATGAAAATTTAATATATACGTAGGTAGGTACGGAGCCCTCGGTGCGGGAGTCCGACTCGCTCTTGTCCGGTTTTTTATCCATTATTTCCATTTATATCATGTTCCTATGCTTTTAATGACTCAGAGTTACTCAAAGTTATTCGACAATCTTCTAAAGTGGAAACCGTACAGATCGTTACAATGTTGACACTATCAATTGTTTTAATTGGTAACCGTTCTTTACCCTCACAATCACATAACGCCTAGGAGACGTCGATCCCAGCTGTCATTCAAAAGACTTTGAAAGTTTTTATGCCAATTGGATCATTCGATTTCGTCTTTTTCCAATGGCACAGCTAATAGGTCAAGGCCCAACAAGATTTGAATCAAGATTACTTAGAATCGAATCTGGAATCTCCATGAATGAACATTGTTTTGAAAAGTAGTCCACAATGAGGATAATTTATGAGCATTGATAGCATCGCATGTTCAGGTAAGCTTACTGCCTTTTCTAGACTAGGCCGAAACTGTTTTAATGAACTAAGTTAAACACCACTTACTCCTTAGAACTTGTAGCCGTTTTATTATTTTGATTGTATTAACTAGGTACTAGAAATCTATTGTAATCCCTAAATATTGTCAAAATTATCATGAATAATATTTCATGATAATTTTAACAATTATCATTATTACTAGCGACCCGCCCCGGCTTCGCACGGGTGCAATGGAGAAACACTGATAATTTTAGAGCCATTATTTCTCGTAAAAAGTATAGGATAAAAAATGGTTATTGTGGGTTATCCCTAAGAGATAGACATATACCATCGCGGACTTTTTTGTAGACCTTTTTAAGGTGTACAATACTGTAGTACATTATTTTGATCTATCTCGACGGGTTCAGCCAGCGTTTACAATGTAAGTGCAAAAAAATGTGTTTATTTACGACATTACATTAGAAACCTCTACAATTATCAGTGTTTCTCTACTATATTATGCATGTATTATACATATAAACCTTCCTCTTGAATTACTCTATCTATTAAAAAAACCGCATCAAAATCCGTTGAGTAGTTTTAAAGATCTAAGCATATATAGGGACAGGCAGACAGGGAAGCGACTTTGTTTTATACTATGTAGTGATAAATCTGGAATTACAAAGGTTTTTCAAATGATAAATTGGGTTTCGATATGACCGAAATTTCATGTTAAATCTCTCAAGAATTGTAAACTAACAAACTTATCCCACTTGAAAACTTGCACTTCGTAATAACACTAAATCAATTTCCCCTTCTTCTTCTTCTCGTGACGTTGATTTGTGTATTATTTCCCCCTATACCACGAAGTTACCTACCCAAAACACCAATTCTACTCCTTTACGTAATAAAGCTATGATAATAAAACAATAATGGAAGGGCTCATCGTATAATCTAGTTATAATACAAACATTTTTGTTCTGAATAACAATGTACCTACTCAAACACGACGAACTTACTCCTGTAACGAACTGAGAGAAAGTATTCATTCAGACATCTAGTATTTGTTATGTTCAGAAATAACTCTGCTGATAAAACAAGGCCTGTATATTACAACGTCTGACACCAAATCAAACGAAGCACAATAGAAAAAACACGCACACTAACACACACACACACACCAGACCCACACACATACATACGAACCATATATGTATAAGTACCTAAAATCACCTCTCTAGTTTTCACTCTGGAATTCGTACTCCGAGAGTCCGAGCCCCAAGATACAGACTAAGGGCGGTTTCACACTACGTCCGATCCGAATCCGTGAAAATACAGATCTAGAAAACTTGGACCGAATTCGGATATTGCTTTTCGCACAACCTCCGATCCAAATCCGTGATTCAGACGTCATTTTACGCAAAACCGCAACAGAGCGTTCACATTCGGCGGAATGCAACTGGGATTCGGTTCGGACGCAGTGCGCGACTGTTCATACAAATAATACTATGGCAACTGCGGTCCGTCAATAATCTCCGAAATGTAGATTCACGGATTACGGAGAGAAATCGGATGACAGAAATCGGATCTAGTGCGCAAACTACGATACAAATAGTTCTACGACTTCTCCGGACCGTATTTTCACGGATTCTGACTGGATCTACTCATGTCGCATTAACTTGCTATTAACCAATGAACCTGCTTACTGTATTACCTGGACAATCAATATTTTCTATTTCTATACAGATTGACATTCATATGCCATCCAATGCTGTTTTCTCAGGGATTGTATCAACAGCCATCTTTTTCGATGCATGGTGATGGAAAATTTCCAAACTGTTGAGTACACTTCGTACGGAGTTACGAGTTTCTGTTTTGTTGTTGTTTGTATAACTTTCGCTACGATACTGTCTTTTGTCGATACTTCAAAAGTTCACTACAGTTGATAACCTATCCGAAGACCTGTTTTACAGCGAGTATGAAATCTCAGTACAACGCCAGGGTGTCGCTATGCTTTAATATTATGGAAGCCGAATTGGTCATCATTTTGTGGAACAAGTATTGTCTAAAACTTAGGTAAAATAAATTAAATGACTTAAGAGATATACCTTGGATGGTAGACAGAGATATTAATTTATGAAACAATTTATATTTCAGTTTTCTACTATACAAGACAAGTCGCAGGAACCAAACTGTTTGTATCGGAATTCTTCGAAGAAACTGGGTAGACACAACCCTAGCTCGAATATCACGTACGAAGTATAAAAATAAAATATGTTTGGTTTTCATTACATATGTATTTCGTAAAACTGTTTACAACGAAATATAATATTGTGCCTTATTTTGATTTCATACATTTCCAGATATTTATGTGAATACTACAACCTTTTCCAAAACAGGTTTTGGCTCGCAGTAGTGTGTAATAATTTCTCTGTATATCATGAATTGATTGCTCTTGAGTGACTTGGAGACTTCGAAGTAAGTGACTTGGAGACTTCAGATGTAAGCCATCTTTGTTGATGTCACTTGGGATTTGATCACGGGATGTTTATTTGTAACGACACGTGTGTTATGTGACTACGCACTCTGCTGATCGCCTACGTAGCTCCCAATAGCGTGAAGCAAACACAGCAACAAAGTCCGGGCTTACACGTACCGCATCGTCAGCACAAAACGCTCGAACGACGGAAATGTAGTTGGGTTAAGATTCCTACATTCACTTTTGTATCTATGTTAGAAAAATTGGCATGTTAATTAGAATATTAAGTTTTATATTAAATTAATTTAAGTAAAATAGTTTTATTTTTCGTCGTACTTTTTTCGTGTAAAACTTGCCGAAATTTAATAGCAAGTTACTTCGAGTAACAATAGTTAAAATATTTCTTAGGTAGCTGCTCTTAAATCAACGTATTATTTTTGAACAGGAGAATATGACGCAACATTTTAATCGTGAATATATCATCACCATATCTGCTAGAAGATGAGAATGAAAATCGGCTTCCATAGCCGTCTGAATCGATATGACGGAATATTGCCTTTACAAACACGACAAGCTATTCAATTGGTAATCGCAACATATCGTTGTAAGTGTGATACAAATATCTTTCAATCTTCTCTATTGCAGATTCTTGAAATCGATTCACCAATAAAACAGACAATTCTCCTTCTTATTCGTGAACCACAGCGATTATGTGGACTTTGTGTCTCTGGGGTCCCGGGAGAGGAAACAATACGGCGAGGAGACAAAGACCATCTTGTGTTTACGACTGAGTGGTGGTAGTAAAACTCTCTATGTATCTAGTTATACGATTCTTGTAGATATTGGCCTCTATTGAAGACTATGAAAAACGGGTTATACACACGATATACATATTATTATATAAGTAGTGTCGGACCAATGTATATGGATTCTTTTCATTCATAGTCTTAAAAAATTGTTGATACAGAGTCACTGACTAATTACACCCACCGTACTACACCGTACAAGTTACTAGAGCTACTACTAAGACCCCAAGGCATATTGTTCCAAAAGTTGTACGAATAACCCGAGACACCTCCTTAATGAAATCTACATAGCTTTGGTGCAATCTGTTTTGATGTACTGCATCCCCATTTGGGGTGGTGCAGCAAAAACTAAATTCATTGATCTTGAGCGGGGTCAACGTGCTCTAATTAAGATGATGTATTTTAAAAACATGAGATTTTCCACCCAACACCTCTACCAAATTAGCAACTTATTATCGGTGAGAAAGCTATACATTATTAGAACTATAATTAAAAAACACAAATCCCTTCCTTATGACCCTAACTTAAATTTAAAAAGAAGAAAATACTTAGTAGCAGATGTTCCCCAAACCCAAACTAAATTTGCTAGCATCCAATTTAAAAAACGGTTTGCTCAGCTTTATAACAAATGTAATAGGGAAACTTACGTATACAATAAAAACTAAATTAATGTAAAAAAAATTTAGCTCAATGGATAAAACCGCTTAATTATGAGGAAACAGAGGCATTATTGTTATAAATATAATATGTCTCATTCGCTCATGATATAGGTCCTCCCACCCACACACATAATGACATAACACACACATACCACACATTCAAACACAACACTGATTACAACAACCCAATCACAATTACACACAATCACACTATCACACACAACTACACTATTACTAACAATTTGAATTCTGAAAGCACTTATTAGCCTAACTTATAAATTATCCATAGTTTTCGTAGATTAGATTCCTTTATTATATATATTTTTTTATTATTGTTTTAAATAAACAAGTTTATAGTTAATACCAACAATGTATGGAAGAGCGGAGTCTCCTAATACAGGCTTTATTAGCTTAAAAGGAGGCTCCAATCACTACCTAGTAATGTAAGTGAACTTGTTAATACTAATAAACATTTTTTCATTTCATTTTCATTAGAGCTACTAGAAGTAGAATCCTTGTAACCAAGCGTTGGCAAAATGAAACTATAAATTGTTGTTGAATTTTAGTTATACAAATTATTATTGCATAGTTTAGATAAAGCCTGACTGAGTTCAAACATGTCCTGAATACCTTCTAAAGAAATAGTTGGTAGACATATTTAAAAGTGTTAGCCCAAAAACCTACTGTTGTTTGGCCCAAGATCGTAAACATACAAGTCAGACCAGATGCTGTTTACCATAAAGTGAAGATAAAACTTCTGGAGGCCAGACATTAAGTCTCGTCTTTGAATTTAACTGTCTTTTTAAATGAGTCATTAAAAGTATAAAATCTACATTTTTTTTTTTAATATTTTCGTTCATTAGCATACAAATATTGTTTTTCACAAGAGGATGAAGCAAAAAGAGTTTTAATATTATAGCACGTGATATACAATATCAAATTAAATTTGCTAGCAAAACTTCACAGACTTGACTTGCGTAATGATGATATTAACTGCTGATTAATGGGCTTAGCGGCGGCTGGCATTGTACTTATCTACGTGAAATGATGTATTTTTCTTTTTTGTTATTTCGTCATTGCGTCTGTGAAGCATAGACAGCTAATTTAAATTTGTCCCGATATTTATGTTATATTTAGAAATCTACAAAAAAAAAAAATAGCAGGTCTTCCAGTGAAACGAGATCAAACTATATGGATACTAAGAAAGCCAACCAATGTACATGTTGTATATGTGTAGCTACTAATATGCAGTGGCTGCTCCACCCGTCATTCGCCAATAAACGTCAGTGCGTATTCAACCGCTAAGTGTTTTACTTGTCCCCTGGCTCACGTACATTACAGTACACAATCCGCTTACAAGTCAATAACTCGTCAAAGAGGCTATAGATAAAATTCAAAAGACACAAGGTATGACGAGTTCAGGAAATTAGTTCAGTAAGAAGACCTAGTTAACTAATGTGCACATATACAGGTTGAAATTGAAAACATGCGACAAATCGAAATGAGAGATTGTACTCATCATTGTGAACAACTTATACTATGAGATAAAACCTGAAATCGCGAAAAAAAAATCAGCTGTTCCCTAGATTTATGTTCGCATAACTCGTCAAAATGTAGGGAACAGCTGATTTTTTTTCGCAATTTCAGGTTTGGTCCCATGATAAAAGTTATTCATAATGATGAGTACAATCTCCCATTTCGATTTGTCGCATGTTTTCAATTTCACCCTGTATATGCACAATGCACACTCACACTATTACACACACACTTAATAAGTCGCTCGCACACATCACACAAGTGCGTTCCTTTTGTATTTTCTTTTTACTTTATTTTTTGTTTTATTTTATTTTGATTTTTTGTTTTTGCATTTCAGTTGCATCATAACGGGTATGTTATGATGTTAAGTGGAAGTGCGGAGTCACCTAACACAAGCATCTTCTTGCAAGGTGATCTCCAACTCATGACATGTGGGTAAATCATGTTATGTAATTGCAATAAACATTTTTTATTATTTTATTTTATTTGTTTGCGCTAATGAAGATATTTAGTTAGATTTCGGGAGCGGAGCGATGGCCAAAATGAAACGGTAGGACCCGTTATACTAAGAGTTTATTAGAAATAACGATCTGAGCTTACAGAGTTTGATGCAAGACTGCTTATCCTATCTAGTCTAATACATACTTAGAACTTACAACTAAGCTGGTGGTCACTGGCGCCTTCCCATTACGCCATGTCTGGCTTATAAGGGCAAAAGCGTAGCGTACGAGCTAATGGCTCTACCACAGCGATAGATAAGGTGAGTTCGGAGAATGTAACTAGATTGAAATCCTACAGAAGTATACTGGCCGGTATTTGGAAATATATTTTCCTTAGCCGATGTTCACGATAAGAACTAATCATAACCGCTGTCCGGACATTAATAAATTATTTACCACGCTAAACTTCTGCATCACAACTACGTCACAACGTAACCGTTTCAAATGTTTTATTGATGAGCACTTCACTTCATTTAGCCGAAAAGCGACGCTAAAACGAATGACGAGGTTCACGGTCCTTAAATCTTTAACATCGGAAAATTATAACTGAACGGATATTACCGACAAATTGACTGGATTTCGGGTAATTAATTGTAAGCATGAGATAACCGAAATCTTACTTCTTTGGAGATACAGTGTTTATTCCCATCGGGTTTTTTCAGTATATGTAAGAAAAGGCATTTTTTTTTATTCAAGGCATGATAAGTTATCTTATGTAACCATGCGAAAAACTCATTTACATTGCAAGGCAGTGGAATTCTTTAATGAATGGCAGCAAATTTCTCAACTACGATTGAAGAAATCGGTATCAGCATTCGGTACCTATTTTCTGCACAATTACGTGTGCAATAAAGTGTAAAATAAAATAAGTACCTAAATACATTTTAATACAATAAAGAGTACCTATCATATACAGTGATGGAAAAAATGAGATTTGAAACAATGCCTGAAGTTTAACTAAAAGAAAAA
This sequence comes from Eremobia ochroleuca, assembly GCA_949629135.1. Taxonomy (NCBI): domain Eukaryota; kingdom Metazoa; phylum Arthropoda; class Insecta; order Lepidoptera; family Noctuidae; genus Eremobia; species Eremobia ochroleuca. Next base: position 16,724,789 of record OX451400.1, on the reverse strand, counting down.
CAAGTCTTTTTGAAAACACCGACAAAACAATGAACAGCAACAAAATTAATATTTGCAGGTAGGTATCTAAAATTCATCATTTTCTATGAGAGTAGGTACTCGTACTTTGCCGACATTAATAAAACAGCTAATCGCAGGTATGGCCCCGAGCTAGTGATGTTTATGCAAATACCTTCAGAAAAATAATATTTTTGCGAAACGAACGTATTTTTTTCAACGTTTTGCTTTCTTTCTGAGTGAGCCCCCCGTTCAACTTACTTTGATAACTCGCCGAAAATATTACCTTTGGATGACTGAGCTCTTTGTAAGAAATATCCTTTCAGTTTTATTAGGAACATTATAGGTTAATTACAGTCGGTCGATTCTGTAAAAATCTCACCGTGAAATCATAAGTGAAGTGAGCACTTAATAGTGTTAATCCCTAGCGAATGACAGCTCACTCCACGCTCACTTCACCCAAGCTTTCACGGTGAGATGGTTACAGAATCGCACGGTTCTCGTTGGTAATTGATATTTTTAAAGGCATAGACTGATTTTTTATACGGTCTAGTCGATACTTGGTATGCAGGGCCCTAACCGAAGTGGCGGTATTTGGGGCAGACCTATGTCCAGCACTGGAAGTGTTTTGGCTGATATGATGGTTAAAATAATGTAGGGTTGAATTAGCACCAAATTCAAAGAAAGTACAGACGCCAGCGCATCAAGCTACTACAATCTGTCAGATTTCTTTGATAGATTTTCAACTTTATCGCTCAAGCATAAAATTCAAAGTTGATTGGAAAAATTTGACAGTTTCGGGTAGCTTGATGTGCTGGCGTCTGTACCTTAAAATAATAATGAGGCGTTATTTTTCAGTAATGAAGTAAGATTTGCATTAGAATATGTATAAAAATAAATGTGAAAACTGTGATTCTGTACCTACATACCATTGAAGCTTGATTAATTTCTTATTGTATCAAATTAGAAGAAATCCAATAAATAAATCTGTATAAAGGTTCAGTCGCATTCACAAGATAAATGTGTAAAACGTTCAGTGTAATCATATAATGGTGTTTACACGAAGCGCGGGCGTTGACTGAATGTAAATTGTCCTGAAAAGTGAAAAAAAGCGATCCTTCATATTACTACACTTAACGCCTACAACACTATACCAACGAGACCTTCCCGAAAAAGGCTGAAATCTAATAAATATGCAAATGGCGGCAAGTTTGTGTAGGTACTCCTACTCGCCATATTCTCAATTAAAAATCGTCGCACCCTCTAAATTGTTTACTTCAAGTTGGAGCCTTTCCAATTAATGCTTGCTAAGACTGAACTAATATTTCATTTCATTTTGGTGCTCAATTAAATATTTTTAATGATAAAAATGTGAGTCTTCGACGGAGTCAGACGAGATTATCGAAAATACAACACATACATACGTAAACTCGGTGTGAGTTTACGTATGTATGTGTTTACTCAACAAATTGTTTTTATCATCGGAAATAAATAAATAAATTATGATTATAATGATTAGACGATGAGTGGATGAGACAGTAGTTTCAGCGAGTCGGCACGAGCGTAGTTTTCTAATAAGTTGCGGGCTAGATTCCAAATGCACTTTAGGCTCAATTGGCAGGCCTGGTGGTCTAGTGGTCAGTGGCCCTGACTGCTATGCGCAAGGTCGTGGGTTCGTTTCCCACCCAGGACAACTGTTTGTGTGATGAGCACGATCATTTGTTCTGTGTCTGGGTGTAATTTATCTATAATATGTATGTATTTAGAAATATAATATATGTATGTTTATCAGTTGTCTAGTACTCATAGAACAAGCTCTGCTTAGTTTGGGACTAGATGGCGTTGTGTGAAAGTTGTGGAATATTATTATTATTATTATTTATTAATTTACACCGCCGCGGATGACGCGAATGGACGCGACTTTTTGCAACGAAATTGTACATAAATAAATAAATAAAATAAAAATAATTTACTTCAGGCAAGACCCTTATTACATAAAATATCACAATGTTACTGCTACACAGAATACTCATAGCTCTGAAGAAAATTTCAATGCCTACAAATAAAATAAATTCATGAATACAAATTAATAAGGTCACAGAATTAAAATTAAAATGAAATGTCAATGCAATAAAAATAAAGATTAAAAGATACAAATTGTCAGGGTCACAGAATTCAAAATTAAATCAAAAGAAATTAAAAAGAAACCGTATTATATAAAAGCAATACAATACAAGTCACAATGCCAATCGCCTTAGTCTAAATTTAGGTTTGGACCTACCGGTCGATTCTGTAAAAATCTCACCGTGAAATCATAAGTGAAGTGAGCACTTAATAGTGTTAATCCCTAGCGGATGACAGCTCACTCCACGCTCACTTCACCCAAGCTTTCACGGTGAGATGGTTACAAAATCGCACGGCTGGAGTGCTCAACATGCAGCCTGGTCCAGTACCGCATTATTGGACAATCCAGGTACATAGCATAATGAACTTTATGTCAATTTGTATAACATACAAACTAATACGAGCGAAAAAAGGGTCACGCGTCTTCCGGGGAATCCTCGCGCATTCTCGAGAGTTCCCCTAGCTACTGTCGATGCCATCTGGGGAATCCGCGGGAAGTGGCGCGAACGGTGAGTCGGACGGGTCAGTCACAGTAGTGCGGTGTCAAGCGTCTACGAAACAGGTTGTGTGCATGCTATGCAATAAAAAATTGATTCAGAGGAAATGTTGATCTATTTGGTGCCAAAAAATGATTGTTTATATAATGTAAAAGCTAAAAATTACAGAGAAAGAATACAAGAGATAATATAAAAATAAGACCCAAGTCAACCATTCTTGTCAAGTAAAAGATCTGGACTAACAACTGAACGTCCTTCAAGACGCAGTCGCGCGAATTCGCTGAAATGCGCGTGGATTCGCGCGCCTTCTCGCGTCATGAGGCGAAATTGACGGTTCCAATCCATTCCATTCCGCGGCGGTGTAAATTGAACCTTAAAGTACAGACGCCAGCACATCAAGCTACCCTTTTGACAGTTTCCTGTCAAAATTACCCAATCAACTTTGAACCTTATACTTTAGCGATAAAATTGAAAATATATTAAACGAATTTGTCAGATTGTAGTAGCTTGATGTGCAGGCGTCTGTACAAGCCTAGCAATAATGAAGTCTTTCTTCATTTTAAAATTCAATAAGGACTTGTAAACTGAAGTTAGGACTACTTAACTCTAAAAAATAGTACATTGATTTTTTTTTAATTTTTTTTTTATTAAAAAAAAAAAAAAAAACGAGGTGCTTAATTAATTGTTCACCGAGAGGAGAAAGTGACCGATTACCGTCAAGGGTGTCGTTTGAAGCCCGAGCCGTAGGCGAGGGCTTTAAAACACCCGAGATCGGGAATCGCACTTTCTCTCGAGTGATACATACTTAGTGCTTTATACTACACCTACGAGGAAAATAAAAAACGAAATCTTTATTTTACTTTCTACGAAAACTAAATCCTCAAACAACACACAAATTGGAAATGGCGCCAATGGCATCTGCAATTTTCACATGTTCTTTTTTCAAATTGTTTATCCTGCCGCCGCAGGGTCGCACTGCCAGCCCGACACCATCCAACACACAGCTAGTGGCCAGTGTCATTTTGCGAACTTGGAGATAAAAACTCACTGTAAAAACTTTTTGGCTTTTGATATTTAGGTTACCGGCGCATAGTCTTACCCAAAATTAAAAAAGAAAATCCACGTAAGAAATGGATTTTCATACACTTTTCTCTCCCGCTCAGATGCGTTTTCTCCCCGCATATTTGTTCGATATGCAATGACGTACTTTCTACCGTAAATTTGATAAAGTATCAAGGTACTTTCCAAGCAGGTGTAGTATAAAAGAAACCTCTTCATATAGAAACACTTTTCCTATTACTTATTATCAGCTCATAGTAGGTGACACGCAATAAAAGGCGACTCACAAGGGATATTATTAAATAATTACCCTACTTCTAGGGCATCCCAAGGTTTCATTGATTTTGCCACATAAATATCCGAAAATATGTATATACCGTTTTATATAAACCTTCTTATTGTAAATATGATTAAGGGCAGATTTTTCCACCCCAGATAACTTTTATTAGAGGATTAAAATTGATGTTTGACAGTTTTTGTATGAAATAACTGTCAAAAATTCAAAATTATTCTACGAATAAAGCTATGTATCAGATGATTGAATAATAAGTCCTAAAACATTTTGTTGGCTTCGACAGGCTTTTTCTTAATTTTAAAATCGCAGGTCTGCTGGAAGAAATTTCTTAAGAAACAAGCAGTACCTTTGTACTCAAATTATTACTATGTCATATCCATATGTTTTTTATTGTGTGTACATAAATAATAAAATAAATAAATAAAGTGGCCTTAGGGTCGTGTTTTAATTTAGAACAAATACATGATGTAGGTTTACATAGAATTAGTAAGTAGGTATAATAGGTACTACATTGTAAGCTTCTTGTTAGTTCGGTATTTATTTCACTTCGTTATTTGTGTTTGCAAAACATGAATATTTCATTGGAGATTATTGTTTCGATACGATTAATATAGATATTTATTATATCGAGAAAAGGTATCCGAACTAGGCCAGCCCATCTGCGAGTAATGTGTTCTACTCACTGCCACTAAGTTTGGCAGTTTTTCAATAATCAATTTACATTTCAAGAAATACTGATTTAAAATTTACACAGAATCTTAATTTGCAATATTTTAGAAGTGACAGCAACATAGAGTAAATAGCAAACATAGAGCTGACGACCCAAACGTCAACGACCAACGAAGTGTCTTTGCTGAGCGGTAGTTAGCAGAATTATCGACTCATTCGTATTTGATAACCTGAACAACAGAAGGGAGACATCTCCCTTCTGTTTGTGTGTATTATGTATTAACTATGTATTTCCCAACTATTTAGTTATTTTGGAAGAAATCTAAGTCGCGCGAGAGGACTGACATGAAGAGTTTGCATGAATTTTTTTTATTTTCAGGATTCCTTTGATTTTAAGAGCGTTACTCCAGAGCGGCGCGCTGAGCGGTGGCGTGAATCCGCGCCGATTATATAGCAATACTAAATAATTCATAATAAAATAAACATATAAGTTATTAAAAAAATATTTGAACCATGTTTTAGAACATAAATGTCTTAATTTACTAGGTCTAAAAGAAAATATAAATATTTCAGATTTCATCCTAAACTAACACGTTTAATATCTCGAAAAGTGGCTACAATTGACACTTTTGAATATACTTTTCTTGAATGAAAACTTACAGTAATCGTGTTTTTTTTTCAGCCATGCACTAATAAATGTTATTATTTTTTATAAAGTAATGTTGTTATAAGTTTGTCGTATATGGTTTTACTAATATCTCGCATCTGCTTAGACCGTCGATCGCTAGTTTAAAAAAAGGCTTGCATAAAAACGGTTCTGATGAGAGAACTATACAAACAATTGAAAATGTTTTTCAGCCATGCACTAGATTATCAAATTCCCAATAATATGACGTCAATATCTCATCTATAAGTTAAACAAATTATGGTTTTATTGTCCGTCGGAAATCATCAATTTTGAATCTCCAACATGGCTCTAACGGATGAACCCTCTTAAATTCTCGATCTGATTTTAACATATGGCATTTGTAAGAGAAGTTACATAAACTTAATAAAACAATATAAACGATAGCAATAAACCACATTCAGTAATATTAGATTCAGCTCTCAGCAATCAAGTGAAGCGCGAAGTCTCCAAGACTTCATCAGTCCGTCGCCGGCGACCCCCGCTGTGTGCTCCGTCTTATTTTGTTGACCAAACCGCTCGTAATCCGTCCGGGCGTCCATTTCCCAGATTTGTCCCAGTTTCACATAATACACGCTTTTGGAGTCACTCCAGATCTAGGTAAATGCTTCTGGGGAAGCTTTATCGTGACAATTTATTGTGATTTTCAACCTTAAACTGTTTTGTTGACCTGGTTCACATAAAGAATTGGTGCTTCAGTTGATAAAGCTTCGGTTTGAAGTTATTACAATGCGGGCTGCATTTTTCCGTCTTTGAAAATTCTGTAATCTGCAAAGCCTGCAAAGGGCGATGTGTTCCGCTCCAGATCAGAGAGATAATATACTGGCAAAGAGATTTTTGTTTTAACTACGCAAGCCTTTGCTCTTCATGATAATGGGAAAAGATGAAGAGCGTGGAGTGTTTATTTATTAATTTTAGGATTACGCAAGGTCGTGGGTTCGATTCCCACCCAGGACAAATGTTTGTGTGATGAGCACGATCATTTGTTCTTTGTCTAGGTGTCATTTATCTGTAACATGTATGTATTTAGAAATATATATGTATGTTTATCAGTTGTCTAGTACTCATAGCACAAGCTCTGCTTAGTTTGGGGTTTGTGTGAAAGTTGTGGAATATTATTATTATTATTATCTTATGCCATTATTGAACTTGTATAACAAACATTATCACAACAACAATATATAATTAAAACAACAATATATTATACATGCTTATTAGAGATTTGCATGTATCGTTTCACTAAAATTATACGGAATATATTCAATCAAATCAAATGTGATATCAATGTCTTCATAATTAAAAGTCATCAATTTTATGTTGGGGTCGGCTTCCAGTCTAACCGGATGCAGCTGAACACCAGTATTTTACACGGAGCGACTGCCTATCTGACCTCTCCAAACTAGTTATTGGGTAATAAGATACCCCTTGGTAAGACTGGTTGTCAGACTTTCAGGCTTCTGACGATCGGTAGGTAACGACTGTCAAAGATCCAAGAATTTCAGCCGGAGCCAACGGCTTAAAGTGCTTTCCGAGCCATGGAGGGGTCCATGGCTCGGAAAGCACTTTAAGCCGTTTAAGCCGTTCTCAGTATGTAATATGTAGCTTAAAAAAACTAAGAAACACGCTTATCCAATCTATTGAACTCGTCAAAACCAATCATATGAGGTGTACTATTGTAGTAGTCACTGAAGAGTCCCACTATCCACCTCCTGGCTCCATCATCAGATCAGCTCCAAGATACCAAATTATAGTTTTGTCATTCAAATTACATAATAAATAATACATACAAATTTTCATTTCTATACACGGAATGAAAAATTACCGTGCTCTTCACTATAAAGTGATTGCAAGTGACAACACCAGAAAATTTTCTAAGGGAGATTAGGAAAAATTCACTATTAACTAGTCCAATAAATTTTACTGTGCAGCATATAAATTTTTACCGTGCTAGCATGATAATTTTCCATTACCACTCTAATGCACTCAGATTATGAGACAGCACAGTAATTTTTCTAAGATTTTTCTCTCCGTGTACGACAGTTGGAAATAGGTTAAAATTGACTTTTAAGATTTTATTACATTGTTTGTTAGTTAGTTACAAGTGAAGCTAACCTGATCGATCAACTCACGTGGCTGTTGTTAGGCACTTAGGCCACGTTCACACGGCGTCATTCAGTACGTTATTTTGCTGTATAATTTTGGGATCACATGGTAGTTTCACACTGCATTTGTTTTTGACTCTGTGAACAGTAAGATGTTGACGTGTGATCTCAACTTTTTATCGTAAAATATCTTACAGGACGGCACCGTGTGAACGACCGCTTAGTCACGAGCCTCTCAGTCCCAATGCTTTTTAATTTTGACACCGTAACAAAATTAACAAATGTTCGAGTATTCTTCAGAATAAAAATAAGAACGCTCTGTCATCATGACGAAATTAGAATGCTAGTTTGAATCGTCAGCTTTATTTAGACAAGCTTAAGACATCAGAGGGGCAATTCTCGTAATTTTAAGAACGTACACGGTCTGCAGGATAATTGCGTAACACATTATCAGTAGCAATGGGTCTCATTTTGACAGTTCAACAACATTCATTGCGTTATTTACTTTGTTGAGCAGACACATTTTTCGAAAATAGGGAGCAATGGATTAGCAATATGCTTCAAAATGATTCAAATTGAGAGTAATAGTGTGTTACGCAACTAGGGTGTATCTCAGTCTCAATCTTTCAAAAATACCTCTAATCTCCCTACACTTTGACAAGTTTTTGACATTTGTTTGTCGCTGAGACGAGACAGCGACTAGATTATGAACGTTTTAAATTACGAGAATCGGCCTTCAGTTAATTGGTCTATTACTGCAAATGGCAGATAAAATCGAGAAAGCGATTTGATAATTAGGCTTCCCCTCGTAAACGTTGGAAATGATCCTTGATGGGGGACTGTTTCAGAAAACCTTGTTAACCTTCTATCTGTAAAAAGGTTTAAGTATAAAGAAACTGCGTCAACGCCGCTTATGTTGGGTACACTGTGTCTCTGTGAAAATTGTCATGAACATAAGGCACATAAAACTTTTCACACAGCGACTTTAGTCCCCGGCGAGTCACAGGCGATTTCTAAATTGCACGTCCACTCACAGATTTTGACAGCCGATTTGAGCATCCGTTTTAACAATCTATCATCATAATATCCAAGCGACTAGGGAGAATGGTTGTCTACCACCACCGATAAAAGCCTAGATACAGTGAAATTCTATCGGCGATAACGATGATGGAAACGTAAAAAAATATATAGCTTTATTTTTAGTATTTACATAGTTTAAAAAGCTAACAGTCTTAAAATATTAATATTAATATATACAAGTATATAAAAAAGATGGCAAATAATCAAAGGGCATCAAAAAATTCGTCCGTATCGCTGTCAATAGGAAACGTGCCCAAAAGGCTGGCAGCATTGCCACGTTGTATGGCAATGCTGATTCTTTGGCCAAAAAATAGGCCAGCCTCTGGTCACGTGAAGAGCCGACCATCCGCTTGGCTATATACCGAAATAAAAAAAAAATATATTGAATTGCTTATGCTACCGGAAAGCTTATGTCAATCCTGTTGAAAGTCGTTGTAGAAACAAGAATCTGTCACGTACTTTTCGCTTGTATCGCACACTGTGTTTGCCATTTTTCAATTTACATAATTCAATTTACACTGAAAGTCCGTGAATTTCATATAAATATTCGATACAGTCCTATCAAATATGAAATTCGACTACAAAAGGGAAATAATGGATGAGCGCATTTGCGCGTAAAGGCCAGTATGGAGTGAACATTTGTATTCTATTAAGGGCGGTTCCAGAGCCTTCTTATAACGTCAGTGTAGGACATTGATTGAGTGATTCATGGCGGTTTCTAGTCTCAATTTATGCGGCTAGCGGATTTAGCTGTAGAAAGTAATGTAGTTCCTTTGCAGTCTAGGTACTTATTTGTTTTCTCAATAGTTTTTTTAAGGTACCCAAAGTGTTTAGGAAATTCTTACTTCCGTCTTTAACTAGATATTGAACTTGAATGTATATTTTAAATTATTCGGTTTTACTTTCATACACATTACATTTTTACATTACATTTTTATTACATTTTTTTTAGGTACCCAAAATGTTTGGGACCTTCTTACTTCCGTCTTTTAACTAAATAGTGAACTTGAATATTATTTAAAATTATTCGGTTTAGTAAAACCGAATAATTTTAAATAATATTCAAGTTCAATTCAAAGAATTTATGAAGTGAAAAATGTAATTACCTTCATTGAAAGTATTCAATGAAGGTAATTACATTTTTCACTTCATAAATTCATTATTTCGTGAGATCAAATTACATTTTATTAATGTAAACATAAAGGTCTTGACCAGGATTAATTCTGTTTGTCTTGTTTATTACTTAGCTACTGTACGAAGTATTAATGAAGGCTGTATGTGTTAGTTTAGGGTCCAAGAGAAACTATTAGTGGTACTGCTACTGGCAGGCAGTGATGGATAATGTCATGAAGTTGATGGATAAACGAAGACTTATTTTCTTTTAAACAAAAAACAATACCTTGTTTCCCTGTCCCTTACTTACCAAAACCTGCCCATCATTGGTCCTCGGGGACTTGGAAAATCGTTGTTATCCCTTTTTATCTAAAAAGGGAAATAACCTAGTGGATTTTACACCCGAGCATCGAATATCAATCTTGATAAGTCGATTCTGTATTGCGTGATTATTTCACAGATTTGAAAAAAAAAAAAATATCTTATTTTAAAGGATTCTTAAGCATGTGCCGATGTGTTAAGAGTTTTCTCAAACAATATTGCCTCACTTAGACGTTTGCCAAATATTTTTGACCGAGATAATTTTTTTTTTCCTAGATCGATGTCATAGGAAACCATTTATTTTGTTCAGCATAACGCTCGTATTTTTATTAAACGTCTCATCTGACTCTGCCTGTTCATTTATCAAAATATTTTTCGTTATCGCTTTGTTTTTTGTGCTTCAGCAAAATAGAGATTGGCTCTTCGTTTTCTGGGCATAAGAATAGAAGAGAGAATAATAAAATCAAAATAGGGAAATGTAAGTTATCAGGAACACATCCTCATCTGCCTATGTTTTGTCAATATACATAAGAAAGAAAGAAAGAAAGAAAGATAGAAACATGCGTTTATTTTCATCAGAACAAATTAAAACACATTTAAACAGAAAGCAAACAATATTTATAATGCCAAAAGGGCCTCAGCTCAGCGTAATATTAGATGACAACACAAGGTATACCACCTGATGCTGATTTTCAGCTGCAGCCCACGAGTGCCATACGGTCGAATAATAAACACATAGGGAAGTACAGCCGTGCCATTCTGTAACCATCTCACCGTGAAAACTTGGGTCAAGTGACCGTGGAGTGTGTCGCCATTAGTGTCAATCCCTAGCATCAGCATGACTCACAGCTCATTCTAAGCTCACTTCACCTTGGTTATCACGGTGAGATTTTTCCAGAATTGACCGGCTGTTGTCCGTTTTAATAAATATAGAGAATAATCTATCATTTGAACTGAACTGGATGCACATTATTACCATTGAATATTAGTAAGTAATTGCACAGGTAAATTAGGCAAGACAATCTTCTCCTACTCTACTGATTATTCATTGATGTTAGGTCTATTATTGCTTCAAAAGGGCTTCAAATGTATGCCTGATATGCCTGATAATTAGTTAAACCTCATTTAGTAAATTGACCTGATCATGAGAAGCCCAAATAATCAAACATCAACTTCATATGCATCAAGATTCAACTAATAAAAATAATCATAATTGCAATAACAACCATTCACTTAGTGTTAAAACCTTATTGCATAAAACTATTTTGAAATAGTCGCAACAGGAATTTTATTGTGGCTCAACGCAGATAACTTTTACAAGAACGACTAGCAAAGAGGCACCTCAGCAGTGCGATTCTGTTACCATCTCACCGTGAAAACTTAAGTGAAGTGAGCGTGGAGTGAGCTGTCAGTGTCATCCCACCCGATACTAGGGATTGACCAAGCATACATTTACAATAATAATCGAGATTTTATTAATATTTTTATGCTAATTCTACTGATAATTTTATATAATTTCAACGCTAGTACTTTAGTTGTCAAAGCATTACTATTTTGTGGGGGTTTAAAATAAAATAGCAAAATAGAAACTCAGTCAGAATCTCAATGTTGTTTTTTTTTTCCTAGACTAGTCCTGACGAGTCGGCGTGATAACTTCACTCTATTCACGACAATTCGAGAATCGTGTGAAGTGAAAACGCCATGCAAAACAAAAGTACGTGGGATTATACGTGGGTCTTGACAACTAAAATACTAGCTTTGAAATTATATAAAATGATCAATAGAATTAGCGTAAAAATATGATTAAAATCTCGATTATGATTGTAAATGTTTGCTTGGTCGATCCCTAGCATCAGTGGGAAGACACTGACAGCTCACTCCACGCACGTTTTCACGGTGAGATTTTTACAGAATTGACCGCCAGATTATTGTTAAATTGAGCATAAGGGATGGACGATGAGGAATTTGACCACTTAATTTAAAGTGAAGCACTGCTATTGCTGCTTCGAAGGCTGTGTACCCACAGTAAGTATTGTTGTGGTACAAAGCCGTTATGTATCGCCAAATGGCAACAGCACCTAGTACTAGTATTATACTATATCTCTAGAGATTACACTTATCTCTTTTCTACGGTGCGGACACATTTAAATGTTAATAGATTTCAACATTGCCTTTCCATTTCCACAGAGGTATACGTTCTTCACCACAGCATCACGTCATCTCTATCAAATTAGAACTGAAGGAACCCCGAAAACTTGGTGAATTGTTTCGTTATCAATCGCAAGATTTGGAATAAAAGTAAAAGCTTGTAAAATAACCTCCAACTAATCCTGTTTACTTAAAAGAGACAACTCCACGTTTGTATGGCAAGTATAAAATTCTTGTTCAAGGTCTTAAAAGTGCATGTTACTAAGATAACATTGCAAGCTGCCCTTAGGGAGGGCTCATTTACGTTTTACAGTGTACCTACCTGATGCTGTTACACTTGTAAAGTACCGTCCCCACAGAGCCGTTACGATAGAAAGTAATTGAAAAATAAAATTCTGCTAAATTAACACAAAAGAAAAGTATGCCGTAAATACCACCAACAATTTATAGCAGTACTCAAATTGGCTCACTAGAAGAGTACTACTTTCTAAATGATTGGTGACAGTGGGCATAACAAACATAATACTATAAAACTGCAATATTAAGTAAGATAAATTCTAACAGTAACGAACACGATAGCTCCTTTACACTGAACAGTATATCAAATACCATCCATTAAGGTCCATCTATTGAAACTAGAATTCGACTCCAAAATCCTAGGGGATCATCTTAAATAAACAAGTTCTAACATAACACGGTATACAATCGCTCCCTCAGGTTATGTCTGCTAGTAACTGAAGCTAGACTCCGTAGTTCAGTCTCCTCGGGGAGACTCGCGTTAAGAGTTACCGTCACACCGTGTTAGCGATGCGAGTAGCTCGGAACTGACGGTCGATTCTGTAAAAATCTCACTGTGAAAACTTGCGTTGAGGGAGCTGTCAGTGTCAACCCACTGATGATGGATTGACCAAGCAAACATTAACAATCATAATCGAGATTTTAGTAATATATTTTATGCTAATTCTATTGATCATTTAATATAATTTTAAAACTAGTATAATAGTTGTCAAAACATGACTATTTTGTGGGGTATTAAAATAAAATAGCAAAACAGAAACTTAGTCAGAATGTCAATTTTGTTGTTTTCTCTTTTTTTTTTCCTAGATTAAAACCCCACAAAATAGTAATATTTTGACAATTAAAATAATAGCTTTGAAATTATATAAAATTATCATTGGAAGGAATTAGCATAAAAAAATATTTTTGACACTGACAGCTCACTCCACACTCCCTTCACCTAGGTTTTCACGGTGAGATGGTTACAGAATCGCACTGCTGTTCCATTATTTAAATAGTGCAGGCGCGGAGTTTCAATATTCTGTGTTTATAATGTAGTTGTAGAAAAGGTTTATGTCATCGGGTGACTGGTTACGGTCAGCTGTTCTCGCTAATGTTGTTCTATAGAAAAACAATATGTAGGTTATCTTGAGGGGCTGTATAAACATGTCTGTAAGTAAATAACTTAGTAAGGCATAAAAATATTAATTTGTTGGCTTTCATGCTTACTAGAGTACACTCGAGCAGACTGTGTCGTCATAATACCTAATTATGTCGTAAGTAATAAATCTAATGCAATATAATTTCGTATCTAATGTCCAACAACACATTGTGCAGTTAATTGGCTATACAGGGACTTACTTTTGGAAATTAATTTCAATTACGCATTATAAAAGTCTCTTTGATATTAAACGCATTCAACGGGCCGTATAACCACAGTTTTGGTAATAGGTAAATCTGGGTCTTGGCTTGCCAATTATCCAATTTACAAAAATATACAGGTATGCCAAATGTGAAATACAAAGTAATAACCAGGAAATTGAATTGCTATACAATTACGAAACTTAATTGTTGTGTCTTTGTGAATAAATTAAGTTAATAAATGGAATATTTCCAAACTTTATCCAATTTTAAAAGATATGTAAAAGTCGGTCTCACCACCGCGTGAAGACCAAGAAGGTTGCGCTAAAGTAACGCGAAAATTCAAATTTTCTTACGTGTTTCGCAATTTACTGGAAAGAGTCATAAATACTTGACCTAAAATGTCTTGATTTCATGAACCGGTTATTCAATAGAGTAATATGAACATAGAGAGTTGAATGCATGATTTTAATTAATGTAATTCTGTAAATGCATATTTGTTACAGTCGCGAATCACATTTTGATCAACATACGACCTGGCTGAACTGCAAATCGAAAAAGCGTAAAAAAATATAATAATAATAATAAAACCATTTATTTTCAGGTAACAAAGACCAAAAGTATAAAAAAAAGCCAAAAAAAACAAACAAAAAAACCAACAAAAAAAAATTACATATCTCCCAAACTATAACACTTTAGGAAAACTAGGGTTCAATAATTAGAGAGAATTTGCTATGGCGGGTCCAGATCCAGTCACCCTGTATATAACAATATAACACGTATGTTAGTAAATCGCAGGTTCCATTAGAGCTTTCCCTTAACACAATAAGCCCGATGAGAGGCAGTTAGGCTAAAGCATTAGTCCCTAATTACAAAGCCTGAGCCCATTGAGACGCCCAGCACAAGGGAACAGCTTAGACCTTCATGTTTGTAATTATGTGAATGGAAATGCGTGTGACGCCCTTTTGTAGGAGTAAGATTTTTTTTTTAAAGTGCTTGTTCTTTTCCTTTCGGGGAATCCAGGAAGCTCTTAGTGGCCAGCACCCCACACAGAACTACAGACACTAACGGGAACCCACTCACACGCACACGTATATTTTTACATACTTTTCATTCCTGTTATTGCATTTTATTTAGTTTTTACTTCTTTACAATTGTATTTTGTAGCACACACGTTTGTCTATTCCTATGTTGACATTAGTACCTAAGCCAAATAAAATGGGAGAGGGCGCTGACTCCTGACATACAGGTAGGTACATCTAGTTCAGGAGTCAGAGGCTTCAAACAAGTTTCTGTAACCTATTATGTCAATAAAGAATTATTATTATTATATTATTATTGTTTCATATATTCAAAAATATGTCTGCTCAACAACATAAATAGCGCAATTAATGTTGTTGAACTGTCAAAATGAAACTCATTGCTACTGATAGTGTGTTACGCAATTACCCTGCTGGTCAATTTGATCGTGCCATCAATTAAAAAAAAGCAGTGTTCCTGAGATAAAAACAAATTTCCTTTTAGATACAATACGCTTAGGTATTCGCAATAGATTATTGCAAGTTTTATCGACAATACTCAATCAGTTGGGTTGCTTAGTCAGTACGTTTTTACGTGACAACGTAAACTTTCACATATTTTGGGAAAATTTTGGAGGAAACTTATTTATAGGACTAAAATTTTCTTACTTCAATTCCTAGGTACAACCGTACAACTTATGTATATTGGTACCAAATGAGCAGCAGACCAAAGTAAATATCTAGAAAAAATATTGCCAAAGTATGATTTAATGACGAACTTTGATTAATCATAATAATCGTAACGTATTTTAAATAGTTATGAATACGTTTTGCCCCGTGGTAACCCCTGGAATCTAATTCTCACTATTTCAACCCTAGATTTATTTAACTAACAAGTGACCAACTATAGAGAGGGCTTCAGAGAATTGTTAGACAATTTGCCGATATATCGGCTGACATTTGAGATTGATGCCGCGACGTCCCGAGACCCGGATTGGACAGCTGTTGGAATACTTATATTGTGTGACGATTGCTCAAAAGGGACGTGTAATAACTTCACACGATTTGGTAGCTTAGTCCCAACATTTTGGCTTTTCAGCTTATTGCATAGTCTTGGGTATTTCTTCTTCTTCTTTTCTTTATTGTTACATGAGATAGAAGCCAACTGCTGAAAATAGACCTTTTAAAATACACACAATATGTCTGTTTTAGTTTTACTGGCCATTCTGATCGTTTCTTGCGTCTGCGACGACGCTTTACCGAGGGAGGAGTCGTCACCGGGCCGCTGCACCGCGCTGACATTGGCTTGATTGACCTATTAATAAATAGACACGACAACGTTTTTAATGAAGATTTTTTGAAAAATGCGACCTATATTAAAAAGTGGTTCAATTAATTCTGCTCGTTATTCTGATCAAACTATTTTCAGGTTTTGCGCATTTAACGTTACACGTTGTATATTATAACAATAGGGTTTGGGGTGACGATAAAGACTCGTAGAAATATTGTACACTTTCGGTGCGCAGCCCAGTTGACGGATGTCACACGACTCTGTCAAAAACGGGGCGCGCGTCGAATGTCTTTTTAAAGGAAGCTTCTAGAATGTGCTAGAAGCTTCGACTCACTGTCTTTGGCCGGGCGGGAACGAGAGGCTGCCTGAAGCGCGTGGATTGTGGCGGGAGCGGTTAGAAATACCTTCCTTTGATAATTCGATATCACGAGTTGATTATAATATTTCTTATATAAGGTTTCTATTGAAATGTCAGCCACAAGCGACATCTATCTTTTACAAATATGGTTATCACGTACAGTAGATGTGCCTTAGGATAAGCATATATCCACAGTCTTCTTCATTTACTGCCTGTGTTCACGAAATTGATTTCTATCACGAATACATTTAAGAAAACCTTCTGTCTCCCGGCTTTAAAGTAACATACACATGTACAAAGGATTATGCTCATTTTGTCACCCCCTCCTATAGCCATTTGCAATACGCCGTCGGATATCTCTTTTTAAACTGAATACAAGTTGAAGTAACTCGCGCCTAATTTCAAATTCCCGTTCAGAGTTGTACCAAAAATGTCAGTTATAGCATATAGTATATAAAAAAAAAGAAATAATAATAATTAATATTAAAATACCTTTCTTTAAATAATGAATATAAACATCGTAAATGATCGTGGATAAGCCACTACGACATGTATGTAGGTATGGGAAAAGTTTTATGCGAGAAAGTAAGAAATCGCATAAAACCGCTCGGTTGATCCAAAAGTGTCTTTGAATCCTTACACGAAATTGCATCGACTGGCAACATAACAATAAAATGTAAGAACTAACGTATTTTCTAGCTACTAACGTATCTAACGTAACTAACGTATTTGGCACCTGTCATTTGAAATGTTATAAAATATTGTGTAACTCTTTATATTTGGTCTATTTTCTCTACATGTCGCTGGACTGGTAACAATATACAAAGTTGTAAGTCATCATAATCAGCCTATAATGTTCCCACCGTTGGGACACAGGCCTCCTCTCTGTGAGAGGGAGTGGGCCGTAATCCACTATGCTAGCCCAGTGCGGGTTGGTAGATGTCACATGTCTTCGAATTTTTAGTTCTAGGACATGCACCCTTCACAGTTTTGAGAGCAGTGGTGATGAAATAATTTGCACAAAGTAAAGCGCCTGTCTGGGTTCGAACCTACGACCTACAACTCGTAAGTCGCGGCCATTAGCACTGGGCCATCACTGCTCTCAGTTGTAAGTCATTGATTATTATTTATGATCAATCCTCTACCCATCACTTGCAACATATTATAATGGTCTCTTAACTTAGAGACAGCTTTGTAGTCTGTTTTTCTCAAGAGTTAAAAGCGGTTAGTAGCAGGAATTATTTTTTCTGAGATTTTTTCTGTATTTCATTCAGGTAGCGATTATTTGCTCCTTAAAAGTACCTACAGGCACAGTTAACACGTAAAAGGGAGGTCAATTGAATGATTACCTATTAGATACCTATAGATGGTAATGTCATCAGCTGACATTACAATCTATCCTTGACCTTCAAAACCATTCCTAAAATAGCGTTGAGTAATCTTAATAAAGCTGTTTAAAAGTAAATATCGGAATTTCATACATTTAGAAATAGGTATTAACCATAACCTATTCAGTACCTAAACTCTTACATAATAAAGCACTATTTATGAAAAAACTCTAAAACATGAATGATTTATTATTCCACAATGCTGTTTATTCGTCAGTCTAATCTAAATATTCGCTGAAGTACGTACGTAGGTTGGTAAGTAGCGCCTAACCGTTATAATAACAAACAGGACTCGGAATATTACTTCACAAAAAACATGCCTTATACCGTCTCAGTAGCTTTTGCCTAATATGATGCAAATTTTTCTCCACTTCCATTCCGAAACAATTTCTAAGCTGAGAATATAGAACACGAATAAGTATACCTACTTGATTATTCTATGACTGTGCTGTTTACTTGATAAACTGTATTAATGGTGATTAAGCCTATTGCACGACTCATAATGCGAAGCATTAGAGAGCGTTTTACGATCGAAAACATTTTTTTGCCACCTTTCTGCAATATATTTATTTATTTAATACTTCAAGCACATAAATATACAGAGGCGGACTTAATGCCACAGGCATTTTCTTTAATTATAGCTTATTTTAATTTAAGTATTTTCATTTCTGAATTGTTTTTTGTTTTTTTTTTTTTAGTACGGACGCTTTTAACGTGCACGTCTTTCTATATCGTTCTCACATGTATAATTTCAACTTGAATGATGTAACCAAAATTTTGTAAAAAAAATAATTATTATGATTTCAAAGAGTGTCTGTGGAGTTTTTTGTCCGTTCTTCTCTACAGTTATCGACTACGATTTGGAATGGGCAACTAGCTTCATCTTTCTGACTGACCGACCCCTTGACAATTCAAAAGTGCCTGTAATTTGTTTACTTAAAATAAATGCTTTGAGTTTGAGTTTGATTACTGTTTCCATCGCTGGAAGAACGTACCACAATTTTTCGTAAACAAAAATTTGCAATTTATTCGCATAAACCAGTAATAAGTAATGACTTCCTCGTTTTCAGAATGAAATGTTTGTGATTTCCTCATTATCTTTTTAAAATATTCGTTGTTCGCATGTATGGGTTAAAATATCACGTGTTGAGAATAAGCAAATAAAAATAAGCGAAAATGAGAAATCTAATATTTTCATAGTACTATGAAAATAACTGTACAATTCCTCTGTATATTTTACAATATATACGAGTATCATCACGGTTTTCCACGAAAACCCGTCACTCCGTTATTCTTTCATTTCACACAACAGAATGAAAAAGTAATACGTACCCAACGGAACATTGTAACAAAATCATTAATTGTTCTTAAATTTAAACTTACAAAAATTGTTTTTCAAATACATATATTTTATAAATGGAAAATAATTAAGGTGTTGCATGTCCACATGACGCCAAACTAACAGTGTTCAAAAGTTTTGAAGGACACGGCAACACAAGTAGGTACTCTCAAATAGATCAATCACCTTACTTCGGTATCCGAAACCTTATCCTTAACATGTCTCACCTTTGATGGTGTTTCAAACTTTCTACATTACCCGTGCCCTTTTACCAATTAGTTACTGTCACTTATTGGCTATATACAACGTGTAACGTTAAATGCGCAAAACCTGAAAATAGTTTGATCAGAATAACGAGCAGAATTAATTGAACCACTTTTTAATATAGGTCACTATTTTCAAAAAATCTTTTTTTTAAAACGTTGCGGTGTCTATTTATTAATAGGTCAAGCAAGCCAATGTCAGCGCGGCGCAGCGGCCCGGTGACGACTCCTCCCTCGATAAAGCGTCGTCGCAGACGCAAGAAACGATCAGAGTGGCAAGTAAAACTAAAACAGCTCATAAAACCTTTACAATTTTTTTAATGACTTATTTTTTCTGAAATAGGTCAATTGAATTAAAAATCAGTTGGGGTGTCTGAGGTTTTGCGCATTTAACTTTACACGTTTTCACTTTTGGAAAATTAGTTACTTGACAAACGTGCGCCTGATGGGATTTTCCTTCGGCAATCATCATTTCCATACAAACTATTATCACTATTGAACCCCTTTAGGAGTTGATTTAAAAAAAAAATAGTATCGTAATTTAATCGTAATTTAATTTTAGTATCGTATTTTTTCATAATTATTATTATGAAAACCAATAAGACAATTATAGTATCAATTTTATCGCGCACCCGATAAGCAACCCGTTCACCGCTGAGTTCACAACATGAAGGAAGTTGGCAACGCGTTGAATTAGCGGTATTTACCTAATTTTGACCGTTCCTATGAAAAAAAAAAAACCGACCAAGAGGCCGCTCAACCGGAAATTTAACAAAAAAGTAGCGTTGTTCCGATGTGCGCATCGTCCAAATCTCTGCGAGGAGATGGCGACGGAGACAAAAAAATTGTTCGGGAACTAAGTTGCTCATGGGCGCCCTCCCTAAGAATGTGACATGCATCAAGAACGCATATCGCGCTACTAGGACATTACCTCTGAGCATGGAACATCCCCGTAAAAGCTACTCAACTGGCTACCCTAGTTAGTATTCAGTTCCGTAAAAGACAAGAGTATGGATAATCCCTGCCTGTCTCATAAATAGACGCGATTAAAACCCACTCGAGTCTCACATTACTTCTAATGACCGCGATTTAAACATAATTGAAGCATATCAGTTCGCCTGACAGTCTGACGTTCTAAATTAGCATCGCGTATTATGAGACTAACTTTATAATTTAAATTGTACGAGCGATTTGAAATTATACTGATTCTTAATTTATATTATCATGTGTGGTATTTTTGGATTTTAGGCGTTATTTTTTTTGTGGTGCCAGCAGACTTGATAAATGCAAACATACTGAAAGTCTATGTGGAACGTCTATAACTAATTGTAAGTTAAGTGATGACCGTATACGGTTTATTTCTGAAAAATATGCAATTTTTATGCATTTCACAAGTTTGTTTTATGAGATTTCAAAAAGTGCACTTCATTCAGTGGCATTTCTTGTTGTTTTAATCTAAATTAGAAATATTTAATTCTCTGACAGACAACGCATAGCCTAAACCGCGAAATCTAGAAACATGAAATGTTATAGCTATAAGGGTTTCTTATAACGAAAGCAAGCACTGAGGAAGGACTGCGGGTGTTTGTATGGAAGTTCGTATTTTTTGCCGATGGGATATACCATCGGGCTACGGCTTGTCATGTTAGTAGCACAAAATGTCACTGCAATTTTCCACTCTTAAAAACTGTGACAATGTACTGCCAGCGCTCACGGTACAAGCCCAAAAAAGTTAATAACGATCTCATATTAAAGTTGCAACACCAACACGTAATCCGAGCACTGAAGTTTGCGTCATCGACGACAAAGTTACAAGTTATACAAACTAAGTTAGAACCGGTTGAAACTATTCAACAAATTATATTTCCCGTCATGAGAAATCTTTTAGATAAATTGTCTTAGTACTTTATTTGAGTTTATCTGGATTTTATGTTGATTTGGTGTTTATTAAAAGAAAATAAAAAAATGCAGTTAGTGACAGGGAAGAAAAGAAGTTATTATGATGGGATTTGTTTTGCCGATAGCAAGAGAAATATTGTGAACAAAAGTAAATTCATAAGGCAAGGTTTCTTATGAATAAGTGAACTTAAGATTTATTTTTCATCCCATTGTTGCTTGTTCATTCAAATAAACAGTTACTTCTTGGTTCAGTACCAACATCAGTTTGCCGATTTATTGATTTTATATAGAACTGTTAAAGTATAACAGTTTCAATTTGAACTTATGTATGTAATAAGTATGTATGTAATGAATATCTCTAACCTTACAAAAATAGTAAATTTAACTAGATTTCACGATCAGAACCAGTCCGCTACGTTTAAATAACGTCATGTGACGTCATGTGATGTTGGCTTCAAACATGGAATACGAATACGTCCGGCCGGAGGGAAATGTGAGACGTATGAAGCAATATGCTTGGCTAGAACTGAAACTGTACACTTTTTACATCAAGCTACTTTAGCTTGATGTAAAAAGTGTACAGTTTCAGTTATGCAAAGGTTTGCTAACTTGAGCTTGCAGTACAATTTCCTAATCTTTAAGACACTAAAAAATAAATTTACTTTTAAAATTACATGCACTATTTTCAAGAGTCTACCACGTCTTAAAGTTTTGTAGCAAGCTTTTTAATTTCCCTGGAGAGTTTTAAAACTCCAGCCTTGCTGTTTATGAAAAATGCATACTGAAAACTGTTTTACTAGCATTCTACACACATATTATAAAGTTTAATCCTGTGACGAAACTTTTACAAAATCCACATAAAGAAATGCCAAACAAAATAAGTAATGCAGTTGGTAAAATCCAATCTGACACACAATCAAAACAAAAGTGAATGTCAGTCCCACACAGGGCCAATCAGTAACTCGTCGAAACATGTCCTGTTTCAAACATGTTTCACAAGCTTTTATGTATTCTTTTCGAATCAATAAACAAATTCGGAACTAGTTCAGCGAACTATTGGTTTCCTACGTCCGAGTTACTGTAGTGCGATTCTCTAACCGTCTCACCGTGAAAACTTAGGTGAAGTGAGCGTGGAGTGAGCTGTAGGTGTCATCCCACCTGATATTCGTACTAGGGATTGTCCAAGCATACATTTACAATCATAATCGAGATTTTAGTAATATTTGTTATGCTAATTCTATTGATCATTTTATATTATTTCAGAGCTAGTATTTTAGTTGTCAAAACATTATTATTTTGTCGGATTTTAAAACCAAATAGCAAAACAAGAACTTATTCAGAATCTCATAAGTGTTTTTTTTTCTTTTTTTCTTAGACTATAGACACGATTCACGACATGTCGTGAATCGAGTGAAGTGATCACGCCACATAAGTACGTGGGATTAATTTCTATGGTCCGACAGCCAGGCACACCGTTAGCGCTCGATGACTTGAAACAATCGATTATTTCTTCTAATTGAATAGATTTGGGTTAATAATAACGCTGAAATTATATAAAATGTTCAATAGAAGTAGCATAAAAAATATTATTAAAATCTCGATTATGATGTATGCTTGGTCAATACCTAGCATCAGTGGGATGACACTGACAGCTCACTCCACGCAAGTTTTCACGGTGAGATTTTTACAGAATCGACCAGCTGTTATCATAGTCATACCGTGGAACAAAGCGAAATAAAACATTTCTTCGACGTAATGATTACTTTGTTGAATCAACTAACTATTCAATATAAAGCCTACAGTCCCTATGTGAATTGCTCTTTGTTTAAAATTGTCACACAATTCGAAAATATAAAATTAAAGCAGTGTACGAACTCCTCCGTTCTAACGAGACTTCTTTGGTGGATATGTGCTTGGCTTGAGGCCCAGACATAGTAGGCACGTTGTGTTATGAAATGTGTGGCGAAAATATAAAAGTTCTACCCTCAATGGAAACATTTTCAATAACCTGCCCCACCCTGACCACAAAATACTTAAATGTCAAATTAGTCTCTGGGATTAAAAAACGAACTGTGGTTGTCTGGAATTTTTGGTGATCTGGACTTATGCAGGCTATTAGGCGAAGCCGTAAGGCACATATTCCTGCTTTCTCAAGGCATCATCGTTGGGGTCGGCTTCCAGTCTAACCGGATGCAGCTGAATACCAGTATTTTACATGGAGCGACTGCCTATCTGACCTCCACAACCCAGTTACTGGGTAATACGATACCCCTTGGTAAGACTGGTTGTCAGACTTTCGGGCTTCTGACTACGCGTAACGACTGACAAAGATCCATGAATGACAGCCGGGACCAACGGCTTAACGTGCTTTCCGAGGCACGGAGGGTTCTCGGTATGTAAAGATGGTCACCCATCCACAGACCAACCGCGGCAAGCGTAGCTTAACCTGATCGAGTGACCTGTGTGGCTGTTATTATTTAGCCACGGGCCACTTTCAATGTAGCAGAAATAAATTTGTTGTGTGACTTTTAGTTGTGCTAAATAAAAGTGTATTCTGTATTACAAAAAACATTTATGTCATAAAGTACCAGCCTTGCACCCTACGTTAGTTTATGAGGATTTGATAAAAAAAAAGCGCTGTTTCCTAAAGTGTGACGCGGCGGTCACACGTTACAAAACAGCGCTTTTTTTAACCAACAACCCTGATACCTTTACGAAAAATAAACATAGATTATTGATGACGGCAAAAACGTTGGAAATTTTAACATTTCACATTTTTCCCATTCACTTTGTCACGCACAATCTGTTAATCCTCGTTTCGTTCAGGAGCTACGTTGACAAGCGTTATCTAAATTAACCGGCTCACATCAGCATTCACCGGTCGGCGAATGATGGAGGTGCAATCGCCGCAAAAATGTGTCCATTCCGTAAAGTCCAAATTGTTACTGCTGCATTCTTGGTGCCCAAAGATCATGCTTAATGGAAAGAAGAAACAGCTGAGTGATGAGGCACGGAGAGGTCTCAGAATGTAAAGGTCACCAATCCTCGGAAAGTGCTTGGCAAGCGTACCTGATCGGTCGACACGTGCGGTTGGTATTAAAACGACAAAGTACTACACAAAAAACACAACCTAGATTTTATCTAAATTGCCCGGCACAGGTCGCTACCCACCAGAGCTGTGAACATTCCCGTTAACAGTCAACTGCAGGGGCGTCGCACCCTCCTGTATTTATCTCGTTTACTTCAATTTGCGCCGCAGAACAGCGCAAGGAAAATCATCCTTGATTGGTATAATGAGCAATTTTATGCTTGTCTGCATCCTTGTATATTTCTGGTTAGGACAGGGATTCATTAAACGGCTATTAGGTCAACTTGAAGTAACTTGATGTTATAAAAATTTCGTTATTTTTCAGTACCAGAGTTGCATAAAACGAACTTTTCTCTGAAACTGACTGTTTCGTATATGAAAAGAATTCTCTAGACGTTATTTCAAAGTGAGTTTTGTTGTATACATATTCCGTTGGGTGAAGTAGGGACAGGATTGTCAGATACAAAGCGAGCGATCAAAAGACGAGACCGCTGAAGTACCGACACTTAACTATAAAGCAATGTACAAATAACTGGAACGAAATATAGAGCAGATATAGAATACAATAAAACAGACTAACATCGAGTTACGCACGTGACATTACAAACAACGATTTTGTGTAACAAGACCTTATAATTATTGGACTATACTATTCTGCCGAGCCACGCTCAAAAGCGGTATCTAAAAAAAAAACGTGACTTTTATTTTTAGTGCATCGGATAGCTTAAAGAAATACGCATCCAACGAGCTAAGCCAAATAGCGGTATCTTATTTAAAACATATAAAAAACCCTTAAAAAGTTTTCCGTATCACAGTTTTATCTCAAAGCACCAAGAATAAGAGAAAAACTTCAATTTTCTCAAAACTAGCCTTTCCTGAGATACCGCTTTGCGTTTAGCACGGCAGTATTGTCCTTTACCAAAGTTATTTCGTGGTCTACATACCATGCAGTATTCAAGCAATTACTTCTCCTAAAGATCTTATGACCATAAACCTAATTAATGTCGAAGGCTATTAGGGCTTAGCATGTCTGATCAATTACGAGTTGAAGGCAGTGACACAAAATATTATATTAAGGGACAGAAAAACCCAAAATACATATACACACGTATATGTCTTAAGAAATACCCAACTATTCACACATAAAGGACATTCTGCCTGTGAAGATCTCATTCTGTATTCTGTGACTTATTAGGATAAACTAAATATAATTGGGGATGAATATACAGAATGACTGGATCTGAGAGTTCGCATATAGAGGAGGTCATTTATTAATTATTGAACCTTACTTTCCCTAGCTAAAGTTTCATAGTTGGGAAGATATGTCAATTTTTTATACTTTATTGAGATTTTTCATCAATTTCACCTTCAAGCATTCATAACTTTTTTTATTATTTGTTGGTAGTCATAAACATTTAAACAGTTATTTTGTTGGTTTTTATGTATTGTATGTAAATAGTTGTTAATATGTTTTTAAGGAAGTTTGCTCGAGCTTAATTAAAACAAAAGTAGGTAATAATACAGGTTCCCGTTTTCTCAAGGTACAATCCAACATTGCTGGATCATGAAATCTTAATGCCCCCAATTTTTTGAAGCTTTGACAAATTGCCCAAAATTTTCTGAAGCCCGGTAAAACATCAATCTGCATTTTTATTAGTGACTGGCCAGATATAACTTGGACGTAGAGGGTCGTTTAGTTACTCGCCAGTTACGATGCAACTCAATATAAGAGGACTTTCCGAGAAAAGGAATCGCGTCTTTGAACGTTTTTTTTTTAAAATGTTGTAATGGCTTTGCTGGTGCGAGTAAGCTCCTTTAACCCTTAAATGCATAATGTTGCCACATGGCAACAAAGTACGTCATTTTTTTAAGAATGTGATAGCTGTGAGTTTCTGAACGCACCTCTTTTTGTCAAAACAATATATTTACTCTATGAATATTAATAATAATATATTTATTTTTTCTAAATTCTATTGATTAATACCTATACAATATGCGTTTTTTGCAATACGATATAATAAATCATGCATTTAAGGGTTAACTTTTTATTTGTTGTTTTTAAACTAGTTTTATGTTTCTTTTCTTTATCAGTTATAGTAATCTTTTACGTAGGTTTAACAGTTTACAAGATCAAAATTCACTTTTATGTAGAAATGTAATAAAGTTAAGAAATAAGTAAATAATAGAGGTGACGTTAACTTTAAATCACTCGTTAGCCGCTTCACTCATGCAATTTTCTACAGTCAAAAATCGTCATCGATGATAGACAGATGTAAATCATAATACTCACACTAGAATTACTCGTCAAAGGCTCTTGTTCACAGATTAAAGTCAAGAATTGAGGTCCCGAGGGCTCCCGCCAAAATACGACAAATGCCCGCCAATAAGTGCGCTCGACTTGAGTGTGTGACTCCGACAGCTTGAAACGCGTCCAGGGATCTGTGGTCAATATTTATTGGTGGCGTTTGTTCTGTGTGTTATTTATATGTTACTTTGTGGTTTACTGTGTGTAAATCTAGTACTTAAGCAAAAATAATTGGCCTCGTATAGGAAAAACCTTAACTTTAGATCTCACTTAGAAAGAGATTACGTAGAAGGCGATTGAGACGTTTTTAATATTATGTTTAATATCAAACCTTCTTGGTAGCTACATTCAGAATTTCATTCAAACTACATCAAGATTTCAAATAACGGACTGTAACACCTGAATATACACCTTCATACACCAGTTACAATAATAAATACGTTTTCTTTGTTATGTTACGTTGTTATGTTCTTGAGCATGAAAAGCATAAACATGTTCATTTATATACACAGACAAGAGTGGGCGAAATAACCTCTACACACATTACACTCAATACTATATTACACTCAAAATATCCAACATAACTAGACAAGTGGCGAAAAATGGAACTAAATTCAAAAAGGTACTGAATTTGACATTATATTGACGTTTGCCTTGACAAGCAGCGCCAACCCGAGGTTTCAAGCTGATATACTGGTTTGCCATTTCTAATTTTTGTTCTGTCTAGATGTATCATTTTTAAATGATTGGTAGATAATCAATATGCATATCCATCGTCTGATACGGCCACACACTAAATTGCAGTTAAAACATTCTTGTCACTTTTTTATTTTTGTTTCGCGTTCTGAGATAAGGCTCGTGCAGACTGGCGCGACTTGTCGCGCGACGTGGCGCGGGGTGATTCTGCGATATTATCGCGCCGCAACACCTTTCACACTAGAGCGACGCGAATCGCGGCCGCTATCGCGATATCGCGCGCCGCCATACAAAAGGAACATTTTTTATAGCGTCGCGGCCGCTGCGCGAATATCGCCGCGATATCGCCGCGTCGCCATACAAAATGTTCCTATTGGAGTCGCGGCGCAACCATGTTGCAGCGCGACAGGTCGCCCCTGTATGAATTGTCACGCGCGTTTCCATAGAAATTGTTCTACGGATATATATCGCAGAATCGCGTCGTGCCTGTCTGTACGAGCCTATAAACGTTATTCATTCTGTGTGATATTTACTGAATATGGAATTCTTTTGTGAAAATTCACAATAGGATATAGGTACCTACCTGAATAATTATACGGAATTCGTTTCCGTGAAATGAGTATAATAATATACTGCTTTTGTTTTCTGACAAATCTGAATGAGCTGTTTGTTCATAAATAAACTACATTTATAAGTGAACTGCATTAGAACTATGACACTGGTAAAAGATTCTTTGTGGAACTTGCCTTGTCGGCTGAAAACTTATATTAAAGCTTTACTCAACGAACTGCTACAAAAAAATACTATTATAGTTGTTCGATTTTATTTGGCTGACCCCCTGCAAATGGAAGTCGAAGTGGCTAAGAATGGACACATTGTATACGCAAAGAGGCCCACCGTCACCGTTGTGTATAGAACCTACACAACCAGCCGTGCGATTCTGTAACCATTTCACCGTGAAAACTTGGGTGAAGTGAGCGTGGAGTGAGTCGTCAATAGTGTCAATCCCTAGCATCAGCACACTGACCTCCATATATACAAGTACGCTGGACCTAGCCGGGCCGTAGTGAGGCGATTTGATTTTCGTCATTTTGGCGCTGATCGCAGGAGTGGGTGGGAACGGAACTAATAATAGAGATGGGACAATGAGAAAAAATACATCGATAAAATGCATTTTCGACCATCAGATAATACTATTTCTATGTTTCCGATAGATACAGATATCACCTCACCTCTTATTTATGTATCAACTAAATTAATACGACACAACAAAGAAGCTTAATCGCGTTAAACCTCCAAAAACACTTTAAAAACACGAGAGACAATCCAAACGAGATAGCGGCCATTTGCAAGTTACGTCAGATTTAGTTCTCTTCCCACGCAATGGGGGCGCTTCAAATAGGTACACTAAAGAGCTGTCATTTCAAAGGGTATCGTAAGTCCAGCATACTTGTATATATGGTCAGTGCATCAGCATGACTCACAGCTCACTCTAAGCTCACTTCACCTTAGTTATCACAGCAGTTGCAACTTTTGTCTCCACTGCAACAGTTTAATTTCGCTCGCTAAATGAAATTGCTTTCCCCGCTTTTTTCTAACGATTATGGACAAAAGCAAAACTGTCGTTTCGATGCAGCTGTAGAGGGGCTTTTCACTTTCCGATAGTGCTTTCAAGGTTTATATTATTACTTTGGTTAGCTCTGGCTTTGCAAATATCTTTATTCTGCCTAGGTAAGTATATGATGTGCAATTTGCTTGCATTTCTTGAGTAGAATTTGTCAAATCAGTTTTTATTAAAAAAAAAAAACAAATTTAAAATAAAAACGCGTTCGAAAACCCAACTTGACAGCAACATATTGTTCCTGGTTATGTTCCGAAACAAAAATTGGCAGCAGCCATTCGCTAAACAAACATAAAAAGCTAGTCAAATGGCATCTCAGCATTTTTGTGAGGGATCGACGGTGTTTTTTTTCTTTTGAGTTGATTACGATCATTAAAAACTCATTACAAAAAAAAAGTAAACATTTTCATCTTGATATTGACTTTTCTCAGCGGGATGAATTCCATTGTTTATTTGTTGATCTTTAAATTGATTGTCACAATTTTATTTATAATGACATTCATCCTTCTTTACGAGATTTATTTTTGAAATTATTTTAACAGGTTCCCTGTCCACAAAGTAGACACAATAGTTAAACAATGAACATGAATCATATGTGATTCATGGGACAGGGAATGGGTTAAATCTGGAATTTGCTTTTGTCGTGGAAGATTTTTTATTAGAAGCTTGTGTCAATTGTGAAGAATTCGTCACAGCCGACGGGCTGTATAATTTTATTTTGCAACATCTAGGCCTAAATTTTCATGTATGAAGACCCAAGTTTTACCTTTAATTCCATCTTGCAAGTGTTGTGTTGTTGATTTTTTTCAATACTCTTCTCTACAAAAATCGGCGATTCGTGACTCCCGTTAAAAAATAAACCGTGAATACCTTTTTGTTATAAGAGATTCTGCCTGCTACTGGGGTTCTTATTGCCCTAAGTTTCGCCCGAGAATTTTGTAAGCCATATTTTCAGGCTCACCCTCCCACCATCTTGCTCCAGACTGAATTGCAGTAGAGATCGAGCAGATTCGCGCGAGCAGATTTGATTAGATAGAATTCGGTCGCGTGACCGAACTAATCTTAAGCCTTAAAAATATAATTTGATATAGGAAAACCTAAAACATTTCTTACTTCTCTTTGAATTTAATAAACCCGTCGGATTAATGTGACAAATTACCCGCAAGTTGTATTTTTCTACATTTTTATATGATTTTTAATACCTTTTTTATATTTGGATTGTTTTATCATGATAAATTATATGAGTTCAGTGGCGAAAAAGATTTTGTGTTTTTCTTTATTTCGCTACACAATGTTATATCGTTGTGCGATTAATACCGAACGGAACAAGTGTAGAACAACTTTACTTTTCCAAGTGGTTTTGTTGGCTTACAAACTTTTCAGCTGCCAATAAACAAACATTTATAAGCTTTTCAGACATTTCACCCGTAACTCGCGTTCTGCATTTTAGTACTTTTTAAACAAATTAAAATTGCCGTAATTTAAACTTAACTGGTAGAATTCGGGGGTACAGACTCCAGCACATCAAGCTACCCGAAACTGTCAAATTTTCCCAATAAACTTTGAACCTTATTCTTTAGCGATAAAGTTGAAAATCTATTATAGAAATTTGAAAAAGCGTAATGTTTATATGCATATTTACATAAAATTTCATAAGGTTAGGTTAGAAATTATCTATTACAGATATAGAATATTTTAAAAGAGTCAGTTTGATATCAATTGTGTTATTTTACGAGTTACCTGAACATTATTTTGTTTACGTGACATTTAGTAAGAGTTTATTCTAAACCAATACTCAAACTGATTCATAAAACAAAACATCATATTAAAAAAAAAAAGGAAAAACTACATAGTTTAGCTTTTTATCAAGCGGCGTAACATCTGTGACTAATGCTAGTGCTTCGCGCTGGATGTAAACACAGCGCTGCAGCGGCTTAAACTAAAATTACAATAGAGAGTTCCGATTCAATCAAATAAATGATTCAAGGTATTGTTAGGTAACTTCATAAAATATTTATATCCTGACTGGCAACTGTTGTCCAGTCATAAGCACTAGCATAGTATAATTTTACACTTCTTAACTTGCTTTATTAACTTAAAATCGGTCTGTAACTGTTAGCGATCTTTATTTTGATATATTTGAGGTAGCTAAGCTAGACAACGCCTATATATTGGGGTCCAGAGTTGTTATACATAATGTTTTTTACTCATAGGTAAATAATTGCTAACGATGTTAAAGAACTAAATAAAAAAGATAAAAATATCAACGTTAATATATGAAATCAAAGTTAGTAAAAACTAAAAATATCTCCATTCTATAAAATTTAGAGCCTCAAATATCACAAACAAACTCAATCGAAAAGAAAATGGAAATAAGACCCAATCGTAACGTAGAAACGTAAAAGAACAAAATAATATAACGACGTAAGTTATGTCCGAAAGTCTTATTAACATAAACCCAATTCTTGAACGTATACCTACCGATATTCCGAAGCAAAATTGTTAAATTACGTTTAGGTACCTTACCTACCAATTCCATAATATGAATTTATTAAGGTACCTATTTCCTATTTCGGTAGTCTAAAGAAACGACACGCTGTCCCTCGTACCACCGACTTTATTAGATTTTTTCTCTTTTATCCACTTTATATTTAATAATAAAATTCTTTATTGGCATAAACTGGGTTACAGAAAAAGTTTGACACCCTACCACCAGAGTTACATAAAAATAAAACTTTGCGATTACTCGTTTGTTTCATGGAGAACAAGACACAGATAGCTTAGACAGCAAAACACATTTTTATTTAGCAAGTCAAAAACAAAAACATATCGAAAATGAGTCAAGTTTTGTACAGTCAAGTAAACATCTAATGGAACGCCCGAGCCAATAATGATAAGATCGGATTACAATTTCCCTAAAGATAATAATTAATTAAGTCGACAGCACTAGCCGTGCATAAAGTACGGGCCATTTTGAAAATGGAGAACATTCTTCTTAATTAAAATTAAAACTTGTAATTGGCCCTATTTCTATTACTCTCAATCGTGCAAAAGTGTTTAGCTGTAAGTTTTCCAAAAACTGTAAGATAAAATAAAATAAATAAAATAAAATTTAAACAAAACGGAACAAAATTATATTGTATCAGCAATGGAAACGGTATAAAATGTATTTTCTCTCATACCGCCCATTGGTGACACAATGGGCGGTATGAGAGAAAACACTTTTGTAAATTCTCCATATTTATGTCTGTAATTTATATGGTGTATAATAATAATAATTTAAAGAGTATTCTATTCTATTCTATATTCCTCTCAAATTTAATTGGACCGAGAACAAAATAGACACCAGAATGATCTCTTGAATACAATAGGAATTGGCTACATAATACATATAAATTTTAGGGGCAGATGCTTTTAAAAAATAAGGATCGTTCGTCACAATTTTATTAAATGTATTGTTAGGTTCAAGGTTCGGCATTTGGAAAACCCATCCGCCTTTATATAGTTATTGACATTAATCTGTTATCTAAACTCAAGGATCAACTTACATAAGGAGAATCGGGAAAAATATATGGAAGCTGGTCCAAGCACCAATAACACCACAAATTGTGTCACTAGATAGTTATTTTATTATAAGAATAATACAATAACTACTTTGGAGGCTCATTTCAAATCACTGTGTGAAAAAAGTTATTAGGATGTTTCGTAGGACTGACCTGGACGCTTGATAACGAAACCCTTGCATAGTTAATTACCTTTAGTGGTCTTAGTTTGAATATATGCAATAACAATACAATGTTGCGGTGACAATACAATAACATGGTATATGGCCTCGTCATAAGGTGAAATGCAGGCAGTGGGCAGGCAGGGGTGGGTGGTGGCAGTGGGCTGGCCATGTCTGTCGAAGGGCCGATGGCCGGTGGAGCAGACGAGTCCTGGAGTGGAGACCGCGTATCGGCAAGCATAGTGTGGGACGCCCCCCAGCTAGATGGACGGACGACCTAAAGTAGGTAGCTGGGGTATACTGGATGCGGAAGGCGGAGGACAGGGTGTTGTAGCGCAGTCTACACGCCGCAAGGAAAAGCTTCGAGCTTCCACACATCGAAGCGTATGTTTGTAAAATACGTGATTGCATCCCTTTGAAATCTGTTTGCCAAAAGACTATCAGTTATTTAGTTTTACAGAACACACTGTATACATTGTATAACGCCTTTATGTTTAAGTATTGTTTTCTAAATACACATAGTTTTACACGTCACATCAAATCCTATATCACCGATAAAGTAGTATGCCGAGTATACAAAAGCTACGTCGAGATTGACGTTTATAGAACGCAATTATTAACTCCAGTCTATAAAATTCCGAGCCGATAATTTTGAAATCTAAGTCAACAACAAATCGAATACTAATGCATATTTATTTTCTTTTAGGCCGAACATACATTATCTAGGTACATCTCACAAACCCAACCAATTAACCACGAACAACTGGGAACATCGCCTTTTGTGCCGTAAATAATTTTATTTTCTGTTGTATGAATTCATGCCAGTTGTTATATTCTGCGTACCGAAATATGAAAAAAATGTCGAAGGCTAGGACTACACAATGCGCCAATTTTTGGCTTTCGATGCAGATATTTTGTGACAAACATTATACAACTTGCCACAGGTGGCTTTAACTGTCTCACCAGAAACAGTATTTCAAATAGCTGTTGGCACTTAACATAAAATTCAATACAAACTGTGACCACTTCTTCGGTAACACGGAAACATAAAAAATACAACACATAAAACGTTTCGCTGAAAAACATATATATTTCAGTCTTCCAATCGCACTGCGTTTATGGGCCATTTTTAAATTACTGTGTACAGCGGCAAACAAACACGTACCAACTGTTGCCATTCATTCTCTCTCCACAGGTCACCTGCCCACCCCTATTTCACTTACGAGCACTTTAGCGCCACGCTGCACGGCTTAAGGCCAGAATTTCCCAATACTCTGGAATACGGCCAACGCATCGTGTTCCCGTTTCATATTACATTTTTGCTTTGCGACTACCGTCACAGAATTCGTTTAAAGCGTTGTTGTCTGAATAAGCAAGCTTATGTTTAACATTTTAGGAGGATATAGATTGATTTTGGTTTACCTCTCATGCCTTACTTGATCACTTTGTTTAAAAATGTAGGCGGGATCGTTAGCTGCGACCCACATCCACGGTACGGCAAACTATGTAACTGCGTAACTAACGTGGCAAACGTCTCAGTACACAACTTGTGTAGCAATGCAGCAGTGGTCGGTAGACTTTATAGCTCTCTTTCCCAAAAATCAATATGGTAGATAGTTAATGCCCAATCATTTGCCATAATCCCTTTTCATCTTTCACGTCGCCCACGGGATTAGGTAGCCTATTTTCGTCTGAGGAAACCCTTTCGCAGCGTAGGAAACGATTTCTTTCTGTGTGACGTGTGTCTACCTACGAGCTTTCGTAGCGGGTCCGACATCTCGTAGCACCTCGTAGACAGTGTTACGCTATTTATCACGAATCGCAGTGAAGAACTGCAATATTTTGAACTGTATATTTCTTCAGTAAAACATACCTGAAAAGAGAAACATTTAGGTGACAGTAAAGTGCTCTTAGTCATGAAATATGTTCTCCTGAATAACATTTTAATAATATATTTCTTACTTATTTTAAACGTTATTTAAATTTGTGTTGCCGTGAAAAGAGCGTTAGAATCTAGTTCCAGACAAAGAGGCCGTATTTAAAGGTCTGGCGGTATAATAAAAAAATATTAAATCAAACTGTTTGTGTTGTATCAGTTGACTTCGTTACTTCATAAACTATGAGCTCAAATCACTCGGAAGCAAAACTTTTTGGGTTCAAAGCCAGGCATAGGTCGGAAGGTTCTAAGTAATAAACTTTTAGGGTTCCAAGGTACAAACGCCAGCACATCAAGCTACTACAATCTGTCAAATTTCTTTAATAGATTTTCAACTTTATTCCTATTAGTATTAGGTTCAAAGTTAATTGGAAAAATTTGACAGTTTCGGGTAGCTTGATGTGCTGGCTTCTGTACAATCACGTAGTTAATGCGATGGTTAAATGTCAATTAATGTGCAGGTAAGTTTTCCCCTTAAAATGCTTTTAACATTGATAGCTATAATAAAAGTGTAAACCTAAGGGTAAACCATTGAGTACGGTTGTTTGTCTGTCTGTGTTGTGGCCTTTTTTTCTGAATCTTTTATTACTATTGGGTTAAAATATGGCATAGTTTTTTTACTATCTCTCCTTCGTAATTTTCTCTCCTAAATTAGGCTTAAAATAATAAAAAAAAGACAATTTTATGGTACTTCTCAAAAAGGCTGTTATGATCATAACTTTACCGTTAAATAATCACGCGAGCGTGCGAGCGGACGGACGTGTTACGGATTGAGTGTGTCACTAAATTACGAAATTTTATAGTTTACTATTCGAAGTTTTAAATGGATACGAAATGTAGCGGCTGTGATGCTGTTATGGATGATTCTTTGTTTATGGAGTGTTCGCAAGGAAAATGTAAGAAGACATTCTATTTGAAGCCTTAACGAAGCAAAAAGTTGAAAAAGTTGATTTCAGGACAGCATTCGTCCAAGTCGAAAATGACATGTTACTTAAAAAGTTAGCAAGAGGTTGGTTTTACTCCACACTCACTCCAGTTTTTGCTAGTTATTTGAGGGACAGGCAACAATATGTGGAATACGAAACACGTGTCAGATCTATATTTCACGAGGCCCGGGGTAGGCTAAGGTAGTCATTCAAAAAAAAAAGAACAAAAGGATGTTACTGAGGAGCTATTAACCTTTTGACCGCCACGGACGGCTATAGCCGACAAACGAAAACGTACCAAACACGCCACCGACGTCTACAGCCGTCAACAAAACGACATTTTTTAAGTACAAAATAAATATACTTAATTAGAAAAGATTTATTTTGTACTTAAAAAATGTATGTGTATAATTTACCTGCGCAATTACTTGCTAATACGAGCATGTCAATGGTAATAAAGTGCATTAAGTTCAGTTCAAATGATAGATTCTGAATACCTACATTAGCCCGTATACATAAACGTTCTAATTGCTAAAGTCAACCACATGGAAAATTGCATTTTTATGCAATTCTCCTATTTCGCAGGAATTTCGTCATTTGCAACTTTAACTCATTACATTTAGGTACTTGTAACATTACAAAGTTTGAATGTGACTAAAGTTTTGAGCCAGCTGCAATGGAAGCTCATTTTGTGAAAAACCTGATTTTAAGCCCCAGAAAATGTTACACTGTAAGCACATAAGTACTAACCTAACTATTTATTTGTGCTTTTGTTTATATGTAATTAGGGATATTTTTACATAATTTTATGCGTATTGCACCTACCACTGTTTATCTCCGCATCACCCAAGGGTTGACTGGTTGAAAATATCTATGACATTAAGTCCGCATATGTAAATTTATGTGCTTGAAAATAAATAAACCTAGGCCTCGACCTTGACCCTAGAATCTAGGTAAAAATATCAATTAACTTTCGGTCTAGACACCTAAGACAACACCCTGATGTGTCAAAGTTAAGTAATGGAGGATTATAGTGACTTAGAGAGTATTCTATTTAAGACTAAAATGTGTGATACAGACAGGACAATTTTTAAATTAAGCCTTGTATCTATAGTGAAAAGAGTTTGTCGTAAGAAGCCAACGTATTTATTAATTTCAATTAGATTTCAGTTAAGCGTTTTATTAAAAAATGTATCCTATTTTTTACTGAATATTTAAGTAACTAACAATGATAATTTCATTGATATATTAGCCAAGTCCTGGCCCGACAGTCATATAGCAACTTGTGAATTACGACTGCGTCTACCCTGTTAGCTCATTCTTTACCAAAAATGATTGTTGGATTAGTGGTTTTGTTGAAGTTTTATGTATGTATCATCAACTCAGCCTATCGCAGTCCACTGCTGGACATAGGTCTCTCCCAGACTGCGCCACAACACCCTGTCCTCCGCCTTCCGCTTCCAGTCCAATCCAGCTAACTTCTTCAGGTCGTCCGTCCATCGAGCTGGGGGGCGTCCCACACTACGCTTGCCGATACGCGGTCTCCACATGTACGGTGTATGTATGTATATGTTGAAGTAAATGTAAGAAAACATATTATTGATACGTAGTGAAAACTGCACATTGAGAATAGCAACTGGATATTCTAATAGAAATGTAAGTGCCAAATTTATAACTACAGCCAAAAGGCTGTAGTTACAAATTTGGCACTAACTACTAACGCAGTACTGAAAACCTTGAAGAAAACTTCAAGGTTTTCAGTACTGCGTTAGTAGTTAAGGAATGTCTCAGTAATTTTATTTCACCATACCTAGGTAAAAATGTGGGCATTAAAAACGTCTCATGTCCCATCTGCAACACACCATTTAATCTTTGTCATCTATTCCTTTCGGGACACGATTACTTTATCTGCCACACTCAGAGACTTCACTTAAAATTAATCATTCATTAACTTTTATTAACCAACATATCTTGGCACAAATGTCAACAAAAATGTTTTCAATCTGACATATTTTTGATTGACTGCGTTCCAATTTATACTTGTCAACTAAAGGTAATGATTGATTAATTTTAAGTAATGACTCTGAGTACCGGGGTAAGATCTAACTATTTACCTCAGATTGTACTCGTATAATAATAATATAATATATATATATATATACTCGTATAATACGCACTGTGTAAGTGTGTACCTGTGAGTCCATTGCTAGAACCATTTCCATTGTTCTGTTATATTACACTTCACGCATAATCTATCTCTGATCCCTGGCCCTGACATCAAGCAATGGACAAAATTGTCAGCATTTTATATGCTTTGACTACTTTGTATGTGTATATTTTATGTTTTTTTTTTGTAACGTGCGTTTTGTTTGTGCAGAATAAACATTTTTTCTTTCTTTCTTTCTATATAATAAAAAATAAACACTCTTCAATTCTTCATTAGTAAGCTCCTCACTTGAGAACAGCTGGAGCGATTTGGCTATTTTGTTCTTAAAAATGTTTGTAATAGTCCGATTTAGGATTCTTTGTGAAGAAAAATTGGAAAAGTTTCAGAGAATAAGTTAAAATTCGTAAAAATTGAAAGTACTTTTCCAGTGTTTTTTTATATGAATTATTGAAATTCGGACATGCCAACATCTGTTGGTTCAGGTATTTTAGAATACCACTATAATATCACACTAACATTATAAAGGCGAAAGTTTGTGAGTGTGTATGTATGTGTGTGTATATGTTTGTTACTTCTTCACGCTAAAACGGCTGGACCAATTTTGATGAAATTCAGCACACAGTTTATAACCAGGATTAACACAGAAAACTTTTTATCCCGATATTCCTACGGGATCGAGACTTGTGCGGATGAAAGGGTGCAGCTAGTAATATTATAAATTTGAAAGATTGTGAAGGTGTTTGGATGTTTGTTACTCAATCATGCAAAAACTACTGAACGGATTTGGATAAAATTTGATAGTTTATAACCAGAATTAACACATAGGATACTTTTTATCCCGATATTCTCACGAAATCGAAACTTATGCGGGTGAAACCACGGGGCGCTGCTAGTATGTGTAATAAAATGAAAG
Organism: Eremobia ochroleuca; assembly: GCA_949629135.1. Taxonomy (NCBI): domain Eukaryota; kingdom Metazoa; phylum Arthropoda; class Insecta; order Lepidoptera; family Noctuidae; genus Eremobia; species Eremobia ochroleuca. Next base: position 16,686,128 of record OX451400.1, on the reverse strand, counting down.
CAATAACGACAAATATATTGATAAATGAACAGGGAAAGTCAGATAATACATTTAATAAAAACGAGCGTTAAACTGAGCAAAATAAATGGTTTCCTATGATCGATGCGCTGTCAAAAATATTTGGCAAACATTCCTAAATGAGAAAATTTCGTTTGGGCAAACTCTTAACACAACGGCATAAGGTTGATTATCCCTTAAAACAATATATAATATTTTGCAAATCTGTGAAATAATCACGCAATACGGTATCATCTTATCAAGATTCATAATTCGAAGCTCGGATGTAAAAACAATTAGGATAACAACAAAAAGGGATAACAACGATTTTCCAAGTCCCCAAGGGCCAATGATGGGCAGCTTTCGGTAGGTAAGGGACAAGGAAACAAGGTACCGTTTATTGTTTAAAAGAAAATAAATCGCTTTGCACTGAAAATTATGGTACGTAAGACGATCGTTAAGTGAAAAGGATTGGAGATCCTTTTTCTGTGTGATAAATTATAAAATGCTTGTAGAATGTATGACACGATAACAGTCTGAAAAGGAAAACGCTATTATATATTATTTGCTGAAGTAAATTTTTTTTTTTTTTTTTTTTTTTTTTTTTTGTCTCATAGATAAAAACGAGTATAAAAACAAATAAATGACACACAATTTGTGTACTTCGTCTCCGTTTATGCACAAACTTCATGAAAGTTGTCACTCCAATTCAGCCTATAGTTTCTCTTGTGGGAACCTAACCAAACACATGATTAAAATTCAGACCCAATCACATACAGCCTTCATGAATACTTTGTAAAGTAACTAACTAAACTGAAAGATAAACCGAGACTGATCGCGGTCAAGACCTTTATATGTATTTAGAACTCATTGCTTGAGCATAAGACAAGGGCGACCATAACAGCTGATAATTGCTGAAGTTTTCCGAACATATTACCTTTGGCTGCCAGTGATTAAGGAAAAAATTGGGAAGCATAGAAGGAAAGGGCCGTTTTTCTAGAGCATCTAGGTATAAAGGGTTCTTTATTTATTTATAAGACCTTAACCGCTGGATAAAAGATGATAATGGACGTTCCTATTCGATCTAACTGCTTACAAGTATCTTTTACCTACTGATTATCGATTAAAAAGGTTAATTCTGTGGAGGGAAGAGGATTTTTCCATTTTCTCAAATCGAATTTGAAAATTTATCTCAGATTGGAATATATTATGACCCTGAAATCGGGATTTGAGTTATATGACACTTATGTCTATCCTTGGTTAATTCGAATTGTCTTTTAGACCAATGACGATGCATTGTATCCTGCAACAATCGAAGACCTCGATTTGTTCAAAACTTATCACGATTGTTCACTAATGCGGTGTGACATCCTTGCCACGCGACTAAAGTATCCATTCAAATATTTTGTTTGTATAAACGAAAATGAAACTTATGTATACGCGTTAAGGTTCAAGAGAGTTTATAGGATGGTAATTAGGGTTGGTACTTTTAGATAATAAATAGACCTGTGTGATCAATTGCGAGCTGTGTGTCGATTCATAAATCAAAGTAACCATGTCTGTTTCTGTAAAATCGGTTGCATTATTTATTATTTATTTAGTGTTTGTGGTTTCTGAAGACTGTGACGATTATGGTGATGTTGTAAGTAGATATTAAAGTCGAATATTTATTTCTTAAAAAAACTCAACTATTAGTTTATATTTGATAATATTGTTTTGAATGTTCAAGAGTCGTAATTTTTATATCTCTGGAGTTTCACTAAGTACCTCCAATCAATTTTATAAGTATCGGTTTTGGATATTTCATCTATCAACTTAACTCAGAACAAAAAATCTATTTGGTTTGTGTTAGCTTGGTTCTTCCAATAGTCAATAATTAGGCACAAAATATCCCGCACATAAAAAAATAATCGTTATCAATTACGAACTTCCCATTGAACGGTTGATTTATTTAAAAATCTAATAATGAAACTGTCAAACGAACCATACTAGCATGACTTCATTAATTTGTCCCACAATAGAACTTTCACTATTGTTATAAAAACCATCGAATATTTAATATCCGTATTAAACAAAACTATTGAAGCGTTTCTAACATAAGGCCACTATAAGTTGACCCGTGTCCCCTCTAGGTGCTAAGTAAATGTCAAATAGAAAGGACCACTCTATACATGTTCAGGGTTCTTGTTAATGTGGTTTGAGTTTCGACATCTCACTTACCTGGTGAAGTTATTACGTGTATCTGATCATTGAGATAAAAAAATGCAAATATAGAACATTTAAACACGACTTTAACAATTGATTTGTGTAACGTACATCTTTATAATTATATTTTTTTTTTTTGTAACGTACAGTCATAATGTTTCCCATAAAACAAACTCTTATAAATTGAACAAAAGTCCACATAGTTTTTAAAAACAATGAAGTGAAGTGAGCGTGGAGTGAGCTCTAAGTGTATAGCATCTGCCACCTGATACTAGGGATTGACCAAGAATACATTTACAATCATAATCTAAATTTTAATAATATTTTTATGATAATTCTATTGATCATATTATATAATTTCAAAGCTATTATTTTAATTGTGAAAGCATTACCATTTTCTGGGGTTTTAATCTAGAAAAAAAAAAGAAAAAAACAACAAAATTGATATTCTGACTAAGTTTCTGTTTTGCTATTTTATTTTAAAACCCCACAAAATATTAATGTTTTGACAACTAAAATACTAGTTTTAAAATTATATAAAATGATTAATCAATGAATTAGCATAAAAAATATTATTAAAATCTCGATTATATTTGTTAAAGTTTGCTTGGTCAATCCCTAACATCAGTGGGAGATGACACTGACAGCTCACTCCTCGCAAGTTTTCAAAGTGAGATTTTTACAGAATCGACCGGCTGTGTCAGTTGAAGATTCTAACAGTATTTCAGTATTCACACTGACCTCAATAAATTAATAGTGCAGCTCAAATCATTACCATCAGATAACTCACAGGGTTCAATTAACCAATTACACAATCATAACTGTCATTCTGACATACCTGAATTCCATTGCTATTAGAGTACGTAATAGTACAGTGCACCGGCTGAGCTAACTCGGTCACAATGACCGAGGTCGGCGCGAGCGCAGATACGACCATTTTACATAATTTCATATACGCGATACCTCGTGACAATTTTCTTCTATTTATTTTTTTATACTTTTGACAGTTGTAGTGAAGGGACATGTAATCATAGTGAGAAGATGAGGATAATAATAGTGTTGTTATTCAGTTGTGTGCTTATGTTTGCCGATGCGCAGGATTGCAAAGTTGGCGGGAAAAAGGTTGGGTGGATCCTTCAGTGATTTGTTTCGAGAGTGACTGGATTCTTACTTTTTGATTTTGTTTCTCGGCGTTTTGGGAAAATATGTACCCGTTGGATATCAGTATTAATCATATTTTGTACAAAGCATACTTAATCATAAACAATCACTACAAAAATTGGAACAATCTCATGACATTTAATTTTTTTTATCACGTGTACTGTGTACGTATGGTAATTTTTATTAATCATTTGTTGTACAAAACATACTTGATCATAAACAATCACTACAAAAATTAGAACAATTTCATGATATTAATTTTTTATCAAGTGTACTGTCTACGTATGGTAATTTCTTCTCTTTTCTTTTATACTTACATTTTATTTTAAACATTACTTAAAAAACAATTAATATTTTTGTGTCCAATCAGTTCCGAATAACCTATTTGCCGGTAAATTAGAACAGTAAATTGTTATACTAATCAACAAATGAGAGCACGAATTATTTCATTACTAATTGCCATTTGACTTGAGTTTACGTTTTATTCTATGCTTTTACAATCTTTTTATGCGATTTAATCAAAAGTAGACAAGCCTGCTGACAGCATCGGAACATGGTGATTTTTAGAAAGTGTTATTTCTGAATTTAATAAATGGTTATGTCTGTTATTACGTCTAACGGGACGAAAACGTTCGATAACAAAACGTGTGGTTATGTGAGAAACGTAAAACTGCTGATTTGGTTGTCATAGATACGGAGAAAAGAAACTTTAATTTTAATGTAAAGTTCCATCTATCCATCTGTTTTATAGAAGCAGCATCTAATGGGAACTGACTACTTGACCAAAATGATGTATCTTAGTACCAAAAATCGAACATGAACCAGCAAGTAACCTCAAACTTATAAGTGCCTTTAAAATGTAACTACCAATCCCTATCAACAAAATTGTGATTACGAGTAATATAAAGTGGACCCCCGACATGTCTATTATGTATTATTGTATATTTTTTTGACAATCTTCGCTAAATTCTGGACAATAGGGGGTCTTGCAGTAATCCATAATCCGAAAAATTCGACAGTTCGATACTGCCCTGCAAAACGTTTGTCGGATTACCGGGGGTCCACTGTATACTGACTCCATGTACAGACGCCAGCACATCAAGCTACTACAATCTGTCACATTTCTTTAATAAATTTTCAACTTGCTCGCTAAAGCATAAGGCTCAAAGTTGATTGGGAAAATTTTACAGGTTCGGGTAGTTTGATATGCTGGCGTCTGTACCTTAAAACTTATCAGAACAAAAAGATAGCTTATGAGTTAGGTAAACGTGGGAAAGCCGTTGAAACCATATATGAATTTAGCTATATTATTGTTATACATATACGTAAAACACGTATCCAGATGTTAATCACACATTAACACAAAACGTTCTGTCCGCAGTGTGTCGACCACGAACAATGTTGCGGAGGATGCTGCTTCTATGGCGAGTGTATAGACAGTGAGTATTACGTGTTTATGTAATACATAGTGGTATACGAGGTTGCAGGAAACAAAAGAAAATCGATTTATGTCAATACGAGGTTGCAGGAAACAAAAGAAAATCGTTTTATGTCAATACGAGGTTGCAGGAAACAAAAGTAAATCGTTTTATGTCAATAAGTCTTTCATTTAATCGCTAAGGGCCGGTTTTTTGATCCGTAAATTGTTAAAAATTTTGGCAAATTGAAACCACATTTCGCCAAAATGTAACCATTAGTTACTATTTTTAACAATTGGTTGAAATAACTACGGAACAAAAAACCGGCCCTTAGTATCGTGACCGGTTGGTAGATTTTTAAAAAGCAGTCATGTTACTTCTCCTTAAGAAAACTTGACTACTGTCGCCGCCGCCTATGCACGTGTACTACGATGTTGGTCCCATGGACAAAATTGTTCAGTTTGATGGTCCGTACCACACCCTTAAATTTGGCTGGTCTTTGAAAAATAACACTGTATAGGTACAGCGTGTAACGGAAGGGGGGTATCAACCCTGAAGGAGGTGAATGTGCTCATGAAACTCAACAACTTTCCCCAAAGAACATAGGTCGAAATATGAAAAAAAAATTTGGCCCTCCCTTACAAAACTGACTACCAGCTGATTGATTTACTATGGGAGGGCCAAATTTTTTTTTCATATTTCTTTCTTTGGGGAAAGTTGTTGAGTTTCATGAGCATTCACCTCCTTCAGGGTTGATACCCCCCTTCCGTTACACGCTGTATACGACACACAGTTATGAGACAACTATTATCAAGTTACGCCAGTCTTAAGCCTCGAAAATATATGTTTAACCTGAAGTTAAAGGTTTTAACTTTCTAAATATGATAACTGCGTTCATTAGTAAGTTTCAAACCAGTAGTTTGCTAATGATATGCTTTATGATAGTATCCATTATGAGTATGATGGAGTCATGAATGGCATGCTGACAGGCTGGCATTATGCATTCATGTTAGGTAACATGATTATGCCGGCATTATGCATTAGTGCGCTCATTAAAATCATTTGTGTACATGTTTCACTATCTGTGTTGGTCTCAAGGTCTTCAAACAATAGAGTTATCAAATTAGAAACAATAATTACTGACCTTTGTAAACAGAACCCTCGAAGATTTCTCAGAACGCTACCTTTCTTCTGCGGGGTTGGCAGGAAAGTATATAATCTTTGTCCAAATAATCATGGCAGCCATAATTACGAGCACTAGAGCGAACGACGTTGCAGTCACAAAAAATCTCGAAACAAAGTTTTTTGAGAAAATACTGCATTGAATATCACGTGCGGAATTATTAAGTAAGTACCTAATTTAGGTACCTAAAGCTTAAGTTTAACATGCGCTATTTTTTCTTCCAGCCTACAGATCCTGCCTCTCATCGATGGATGTTTGTGAAGACCACGTCTGTCTCGGAGAAGAAGAGTGCATAGTGTACATACCGCCGGAGTGTCCGGGATGTGAACCGTTGCCCCTTTGTAGAATGCCTGATGGATACCTGTAACACAAGCAGTCAGACAACGAGCTTCATACAATCTGTGAGAGAACATACAGTCACGAATGAGAATTTTCCAACTTAAAAATAACGATACGTTTATGGTTGTACATAGACGATAGTTAATTTATTAGAGTAAAATGTTGAAATGCATATAATAAACGTTATTATTAAAGTCGATATACAGTTTTTTAACATAACCATAGAAGGAAAAGTATTTTTTTAACCACCTTCTAAACCTCTGCTGGCTATTTTTAGTATAGTTTATTGGTATAACTGCGATTAAGGTGCTATACGCAGTCAACAAAAAAGAGTCAAATACAAAAAACAAATGAAAAAAAAACTTAATTTACTTCTTCAAATGATAATTTGATCATTTGATATTAGATTATGGAGAATTTATGAAGTACAAAATGTTTCAAATGATTAATAATCAAAATATGATACGCTTCCTGTATTATTTATTCAAAGAAGAACCATATTATTTTGAATATTCATTTAACATTTCTTTACCTTTGAAAGTAAGCCTCTCTGTGGTACAGTTTATTTTTTGTAGTGTTAACCTTTTCTATATATGTAGGTAACATATATAGAAAAGGTTAACACTACAAAAAATAAACTGTAAACAAACTACACTATATTGCCTACAGTTAAATCCAATGGCCGCATATATTGAGACTGTAAGCCACCATAAATCAGTCAATCGATGTCCTACACCATTGATTCCCAAAGTGGTCCAGGTGGACCCCCAGGGGTCCACGAGAGACTCGACGGGGGTCTACGTTAGATCCAATTTTCAAATTTTTATCGAGTTTTGGAATATGGTAGTAATGTAGCTGCAGGGGGTCCAACGGAACCAGCAAAATTATTAAAGAAATCTATGAGAAAAAAAAGTTTGGGAGCCTCTGTCCTACACTGACATTATAAGAAGGCTCAAGGAACACCTTGAATAGAATACTAATTTTAACTCCAGTATGGGGTTGGCCAGCGGAGCTAGCAAGAATCTATAAACATTAGTAAAGTAAACGAATTGGAATCGAAAATATTCGTTCGATAGTCATGTTTGTTTGTAAACGGCTGAGCAAATTGGAATGAAATTTATCTGGCCGGTATATGAAACAGTTCCAATGCGAGTGAAACCAAGCTCAAACAGTCAGACGGACCGAGACTTTGTGTTTTTTGAAAAATATTGATCGAAGACGTCACGTCGTCAAAAATATACCATGCTAGCAGCAAGTTTTGAACTTCCCATTCCATAATTAAATAATACAGAAATTTTGATTATTAATTTTACAGAAACTGATATCTCATTAGAGTTGACTGAATATATTACATAGTTATAACTACAGTGAAACACTCCATACTCTTCATCTTTTCCCATAATCATGAAGATCAAAGGCTTGCGTAATTATTATAAAACAAAATTCTCTTTGCCAGTATATTATATCTCTGATTTGAAGCGGAACACATCGCTCTTTGCAGGCTTTGCAGATTCTCTACAGAATTTCTGATGCCAGAAAAATGCAGACCGCATTGTAATAACTTAAAACGGAAGCACAGATTCTTTATTTGAACCAGGTCAACAAAACAGTGTAAGGTTGAAAATCTCGGCGCGGGCTTGCAGACGGCGAGCAATGGGCAGTTCGCCGTCTGGTAAGGACCAGGCTCGGGTCGACGGCGCGTTGTGTTCCACGCGCGCCTCAAAGAGATGTCAGCAGTGACGGGGCCCACTGGGGCCGATGCTTGCCAGGGTCGCGGGTTGTTCGAAAGAGTTACCGTGGCCCTTGGCACAGGCAACTGAAGGAACACGGGTGGGTTTTAGTCAGTAAATGTCTGACACACCCTCCCGTTCCGCCCAGAACGGGAGAAGTTATTTGATAATTTCCCACCCAAAAAAAAAAAAAAAAAGGTTGAAAATCTCAAAAAATCGTCACGATAAAGCTTCCCAAAAGCATTTACCTAGATCTGGAGTGACTCCAAAAGCGTGTCTTGGGTGATACTGGGACAAATCCGGGAAATGGACGCCCGGACGGGTTGCGAGCGGTTTGGTCAACAAATTAAGATGGAGTATACACCGGGGGTCGCCTGCGACGGACTGATGAAGTCTTGGAGACTTCGCACTTCACTTGATTGGTGTATCTAATATTGCTGGATGTGGTTTATAACAGTCGCCTGTCGCTTATTGCTATTCTTTTACTTATTTTTGTATTTGCTCATGCAACAAAAAAGTAAATAGATCAGAATAAAAGACAAAGCCAACTTTAATAATGTGCATTCTTGATGCATTTTTTTTATTCTACCATAGTCCTCATCGTAGAAATCTTCCAAAATACATCGTTGGGAACAGTGATAATCACTACAGTCGAGTCGGCAGAAAGAGGCTTCTCCCTTTTGTGATAAAATAGTGGTTGTTTAGGTTATCAAAGACAAATCAGTCGTCATTCACCAAAGATTCCGTTACGTTAACGTTTGGGTCGGTTCAATGTTTTCTGTGTGACGGTGTTGTAATCACTTCTAGAATATTAAAATTTTAGTGCAAGGGTTCTTTGTGAGCGCTCAACAAATATTTCTAGAAGTGTAAATGAATGGGCAAAACACTGAACTGTGAACAAAGCTCACAGCACTTAGTTGTATTGAATTCTTAATAACCCATCTAGGTATATTTAGTCAACAGGTAACGCTACTGTCCATTCAGACTTTCATTTTAGAGAAGGTTTATCCAATAGTAGGTTTTTCTTGAAGCAGCATGACAATAAGAGTAACTAAATTAATCAGTTTAGGTTCTGATGGGAAACTCAAATTAATAATGCTTAGTATCAGAAAGGTATTATGTATTATTTGACATAATTGTGTTGCCTATATCAATTGTGTCTAAACAATAATTTCCAAGAAAATATTTATGTTTGAAAACTAGTAAAGTCAAATGCAAACATTAATGGAATTACGAAGTGAATGACTGTGTGTACATAAATAATAAAATAAATAAATAAATAAATAAACCCATAAAATTAATTTGTTCCAAATTCAAACACGTTCCTTGGTATTGTTAAATTAAGAATAAGCCCGTCGGAGCCAAATATCATAATGATATTTCCAACAACAAGGTTTACATAAAACGGTAGCTGTTTTCGGGTATTTATATGGACATAAACAAAATTAGTCGACCGGTAGACGAGCTTTATGTGACAAATTATGTCACATGTGTTATGACCGGTATTGTGTCGAGAAACCTTCAGATGTTCTAAATGTAGGGCTAGTATTAAATAATATCCCTTGTGAGCCGCCTTTCATTGCATGTCACCTAGAAAGAACTGATGATAAATAATGCTGGTTAGTAAAATTGTTATAATTTTCCAATGTTGAAGATTAATAGGGCCGAGTCTCGTGATTCGTTTCAGCGTCGCTTGTCGGTTAGATGAAGTGGAGAGCTCATCAATAAAACATTTGAAGCGGTTACGATGTGACATAGTTGCGAAGCAGAAGTTTAGCTTGGTAAATGATTATTTATTTATTAAAACTTTACGCACAAGTAAAAAAAAAAAAAATACTGTACAAAGGCGGACTTAATGCCTGAGGCATTTTCTACCAGTCAACCTTAGGGTGATGCAGAAACAAAACATGGCAGGTGCAACCTACGAGATAAATAGCTAGGAAATTACTATAAAATACAAGAATGAATAATAATACATAGATAGATACATAAAAAAAAAAAAAAAAAATTTCAAACTATTTATTTCAACATGCATACATCAAAATTTATTATTACATGAGGATAACGCTCAATCTCTTTTAGAAGATTATGTGCGCTATCGGTTTGGGTTTAGGTGTTACTCGCTCACAGTTATTTGTCCGTTAGTAGACCCACACGCAGGCTCTTCCCCCATTCCAAACTTTTCAGTGGTAAAATAGACTTTTAGGATGTTTTTCATTTGTCGAGATTTTTGGTTTTCTAACTTTTTGGCTATTTCCTTAGGCAAGTTGTTTAGAATGCTTGGAAGAGCATACATATATACATACATACTCCACAACGTTGGCGCCGTCAGCTACGGAAAATGTATTTTCAAATATCTGCCAGTACATTTCTTTAGGCTGTCAATCTTCATTTCCTAGCACAAATGTAAAACCTTGCTTACAAGGTTCAGTTTTTCAATTTTCTTTTCTAAAAATGAAAAGGTGAGAAAGAAGATGTATTGTGTGAGGAATTATATGAATGAGCAGGGAATTAATGATAGCATGACAGTTGACGAGGGGAAATGGAAGAAGAAAACTTCTTGCGCCGACCCCGAGAAACATGGGACAAGGGCAGAAAGATGATGAAGTTTCAGAAAAAAACTTAGTCGGCTTACTATCTCGTATTGGAACCAGACACCTAGAATAAGTCATACTGTAATAAGAAAATTAACCAATAAGCAGAGGTTGGTAGGTATAGGGATTCCTGTCCGTATTGTCACACGTCGTTGTCGTTTGATTAGATAATCAAACGAATCTGGACAGGAGATCATGTTTGAACAACGAGTTTTGATTAGATATCACTGTGTTCCAAGGCGTCACGACACGACACAACACAATAGTTCAGCTTAACTTTTAGTATCCATCAATCGGGTCGTGGAGGTTTTCATTGCACCTCTCTGGTTCAGCCCGTATCTCATAAAATATGAATGATTTTACCGTACCCTGTACGCCATTACAAGCTAAATATGTATGATGTTTAATTCTGTCTCTAATGTTACCAGCTCTTCAACTTCTGCTATTCACCCGTTGTCCGGTGAAACAACCGTTTCGTCCACTGAATAACGTCACCTCGAATACTTATCTGCATGTTAGATGGACTGGGGTGAGGGGGACAACGAGTCACGTTGTATTGAAACCCATTGTCTTCTATTGCTTCTCATTGAAAACTCAATGAGAATGTGTTTTGATATGCTAACCACGAGAATAGCGTGGTTTGTACTGATGTTTATTTTAAATAGGACTAGCGTTCTGATTTATTTTATTAAAATGTTTAGTGTGAATTATTTCTGTCCAATGTTGAATTATTCGATTGTTTCACAAATTGTTGGCGTTGATGGTTTATGTTTATCAAAGCATGCTAAATAAAAAAATTGACTAACTCAAACTAAGTTAGTAATTGTTATTCTTGCCTAATATTTTCTAGCCCTAAGATCTATTGCGATGATTTTGGATTTCACGACAATTTTTTTTCGTGTTGTTGTCGGTTAAAACTAACTTACTAGGTCCTTGCAAACAGATAGTATCCTCATAGACGTAATTTTTCCTCCCATCCCCACTCAATACATAATTCAAATTATTTTATTTCACATGCATCTGGCTTCTGACGTTTCATAAGTGTCCACACTTATGAAACGTCAGAAGCCAGATGCACGGCTCCAATTGGTCGTTTCAATAATATGAATATCAAGTTAAATTATCCAAGCATGTTCTATACAAAACTGATTGAGAAATCAAACACAGAAGCGTGAAGCCGCTTGCCACTTAGTTTAGAAACTCTTAGAATTAGTTAACTAAGTCTTCTTACTGAACTAATTTCCTGAACTCGCCATAATTTGTGTCTTGAATCTCGTCTGTAACGTCTTTGGGGAGTTATTGAATCGTAAGCGGATTGTGTACGGTAGTCGGGAGTCTGAGTATCCATGGAGTTTGGTATATCGGTTCTACGAATAATATTGCGTGTTTTATGTGTGTTGTGTTGTATGAGTAAGCTGTCCTTGTTGAGCGGTATTTCTTCCGGCTTCTTTTAAATATAAAGTCAGTTAATTATACGTGTGTGAATGTGTGTTTTTGTTTAATTTACTTTAATATGTCCCTCCTTTTTTGAGGTATTCCACTCAGAGCACTGATTTTAACCGCACTTGGACGAACCGCACCTGAGCACTTCCAATAACCGCACTGAAACAACATTTTTTAACGTGTGGTTCGGTGGACAACTTTATCAATATTGTTTTCAGTTCCCGTACGGAACCTACGTTAAATATTTTTTTAGTGATGGGATATACTTTTTTTTTGTTTCAGGCATTATCAAGCAAAACATATCGATACAAATAAGCAGAAGTTAAGTCTTGTAGCCGTGTCTCCGGCGTAGCGTTGAAAAAAGCAGGAAAAATTCCCGTTTCTTTCCAATTCCGTTGTTTTTTTCAATGTTTCATTCGAAAGTTTCAAGAAAATTTGTCAATATATATTTCATGTTTTTTTTCAATAAAACCGAAAAAAACCGAAAAATATGAAAGAAACGGGAAACTTTCATGTTTTTTTTATTCAAATCCGTTCTTACTATATTTCACTTAAGATATTCTATGCTTTATCTCTTTCCATATTAAGGCGGCACCCCGACCAAAACGCCGCGGAAGCCGTTTTTGTGCAGTTTTTCGAAGCTATCTACTTCTTATTTAAAAGAAATATTAACAAAAAAAAAATACATTAAATTTCTACATAATCTTGACTCCATAATTGTAGTTTTTTTTTTTCTTTTTAATCAGTACATCTTTAATAAATCTCCTTACAACGAAACTCCAGAAATGAGAAATGGTGATTGATAACATGTAACCTCGTAAAGTAGACATTATTTAATTTTGCTACTGACACTAATCGATAGACAAAGACGAAAGGACGCTACTCCGCCATCTTGGATTAGCTATCGTTTTCATAGTTTTCGAGGGTGTTAAGAGCGTTAACGCCAAATCCGCGGCACCAAGTTTAGGTAATTGCAGTGCTCTTTGCACTCACACAGATGCGCGCGTGTCTGTGTGCGTAGAGTTGGTGTGCTCTCTGTCATTATAGTCAAACTAACCCATGTTGATCCGTTGAGTTATGCATAATGATACTTATTTAACCGTTAGTTGATTTTTATTTACTATTCTTATTTTTATTACAACCTTGTGAAATAAATAGGCAGTTTTGGATACTTTATAAAGTATATATTGTAGAAGATAGGAAGATGCGGAGGGGGAAGACCTATATAAGGCGGTGCGCAGCTGGCACCGGCCTTTTTCTGCTTCGAGACATCGTGAGAGTAAGATTGTTAGGACGTCACTCTGTCGGTTATTTTTTATTGTTACGTCATTAATTGTGCCTTTATTTGCTACTTTGTGTGTTCATTATTTTTGTTATTAGGTTCTTAAATATAAAACTGTTGTCGGTTCGATTTGTTTTTAAATTTATTTCCTGCAGGTATTTGTATAAATCTTTTTAAAAAACTCACTTCTGGTTTTATTCACAAAATCAGAAGTGGGATAGTTCCCATTTCTCTCTGCCCACTTTGCTATTTGTCCTTTTTTTTTGTTTTGTTACGATTTATTTTGCGTTAGTAGGTAGTTGGTTTATTTTACTTATCGTGTCAAGCGTTGTTAATAGTGATAGGTTTGACTGTTCATTGTTTGATTAGTCCTGTCTGGCAGTGGATTTATCTGTTAGTGTTGTTTTTTTTTATTGTTGGTGGTACGCGGGGTTGTTCGTTAGTCAGTTGGTTTGTTGTTTTCGGTTATTTTGTGTTTCAGACGTTAGTATGGCAGACCGAAAACACGATCATAGTCGTAGGCGTTGCAACAGCCGCGATAATAGCCTGCGTCGCACCCAAAGTTCTCACCGCGATGGTCGTAACAGTCGCGAGCGGTCTTCAAATGAAAACGACATGTTAAGGCTCGAGATACAAGCAATGAGGTCTCGCCTTAAAACACTAGAAGATAAAACGAGGGCTTCGCCCTTGCTAGTACGTTCGTGTGATCGTGATAATACTTTAGTGAAAGATAGTGTACGTGATCGCAGGTCATTGCGGCGTACGCGAACACCGTCGCTGGAACGTAATACGTCACGATCCCCAGGCCGCATAGAATCGCGTAGTGTGCGTCGTTCGTCACCGCCGGAGCGTCGCCGCCGTTTGGTTTCACCTTTGCCTAGAGAGGTTGTGTCTCAACGTACGTCACCGACTCGCGGATATAACTGCCATCGTCATTCGCGTTCTCGCTCTAGAACACCGCCATTACGTGCGTCGCGACGAGTGTCTGAGCCGGTGCGTGTGTCGGACCGTTCGGTTAGGGACGCGAATAAGTTTTCGAATTCAGAACAAGCTACGGTAACTGATCGTATTGTGGATGCGATTCGGTCAATTAATTCGGTTGGTAGATCTCAACATTTTTATATTTCAAACTTTGATCCTACCTTACATAATATTGACGATTGGTGTGCGGAGGTCGATCGCGCTCAAGTATTAAACAATTGGAGTGATTTAGAATCCTTGTCGCGTATCGGTAATTGCCTGAAAGGTGATGCTCAATCATGGCTTAACGAATGGGTAACTGATGACCGTTCGTGGAGCAATTTTAAAAAAGAATTTAAGCCTTTGTGCCCTAGAGTACCCGACGTCGCGAATATTTTATATGACGTAATGACCAAAAATTCCGATAACTATTCTACTTATGCGGATTATGTGCGTCGTTCATTACTGCGTCTACGAATAGTGCGGGGACTTAGTGACGAGCTGATTTCGGCGATAATAGTCCGTGGTATCACTGATCCTAACATAAGAGCGTCGGCAACTAACGCTAAACTATTGCCTAATGATCTAGTTGAATACTTTTCAATTTATGTTAAACCGAGTAGTAGTAGTAGTACATCAAAAAGTGCCCCGTTTCGTTCTATGAGAAATAATCAAACTACAGATTTTTCTCGTAAGCGTAATCTCAACGATATTAAATGTTTTTCTTGTGGTGAATTAGGACATAGACAGGCTTCATGTAATAAAAAACCGAGGATTGATCAACCGCCAGGCGGTTCGTCAAATAATTCGATGACAAATTCAAAATCTGATTTTGTACCAATTAGGTCCGAACCTTGTACTTTTTGTAAGAAACAGGGTCATAAAGCCGAAAACTGTTTTGCTAAGCAAAGGTCAGAAGCTGCAAACAAAAGTAGCGTTAACTTCTGTAACGAGTTCGTAAATACCAAGAATAGAGACGTTATTGTAGCAATTATACAGGACGTAGCGGTCGATGTTTTGATTGATAGCGGGTCCACTATATCCTTAATTTCGTCTTCATTGCTTAAGCATTTTAATTGTTCACATAAGCCAACGCTTCGTGTTTTGAAGGGGTTAGGTACACAAGAAGTAGAGAGTACAAGTTATGTGACGTTACCTATAGAATTTGATGGCTTAACCCTCGAAGTAGATTTGTTCGTAGTGTCTGCCGAATATATGAACACGCCGGTCATAGTAGGAACAGATGTTCTTAATAGGGACGGTGTTAGGTACGTTCGCACCAAGAATTGTCAGTCACTTACAAGAAGTATAAATAACTTGCATAGGGTAATGAACATACAATCTGAGACTTCAATTCCAATCAATACGCCTCTGATTGGCGGTCACTTAGACAAGTTGCTAGAAATAATTAATAATTATTCTCAATACTTTATTTCTGGTACTGCCACATCAACCGTAAATACAGGGTGTATGTCCATTAAACTAAATACTAACACTCCTGTTTACTATCGGCCGTATCAACTTTCTCACGCCGAGACTCTTCGCGTTCGTGACATAATTAAAGATTTGTTGGACAAAAGAATTATAGAGGAGTCGGAGTCTGATTATGCGAGCCCAATTCTTCTTGTAAAAAAGAAAGACGGTACGGATAGGATGTGTGTGGACTTTCGTAAATTAAACGAGATCACAATTAAAGATCGTTTTCCGTTGCCACGTATAGACGACTATATAGACCGTTTGGGACATAACAAATATTTCAGTTCCCTTGATATGGCAACTGGATTTCTTCAGATACCATTGGATCGAGACTCAGTACCGCTTACAGGGTTCGTCACACCGGAGGGACATTATCAATATTTGAGGATGCCCTACGGTTTGGCGAATGCTCCAGTGGTTTATCAACGTATAATCACCAAAACACTTCGCGAACTGGTTGAGTCTGGCGACGTACTTATCTATATCGATGATATCTTAATAATGAGTCAAAGTATCGATCAGGGCTTTATATTGCTACAAAGGGTTCTTGACATACTGACTAAAGCTGGTTTTTCTATTAATATGAAGAAGTGTTCGTTCTTGGCCACCGAGATCGAATACTTGGGTAGAACAATTTGTGAAGGTCAGGTTAGGCCGAGTCATGAGAAAGTAAAGGCTTTGATTGACTCAGCCGAACCACAAAATATAAAGCAGGTTCGTCAATTCATGGGCTTAGCTAGCTATTTTAGGCGGTATATAGCTGGATTTGCCCAGAAAACTGCATGTATTGCAGCACTAACTAAAAAGGGGTTACATTTTAATTGGGGAGTTGAACAGCGGGTTGCTCGTAAGTACATTGTAGAATGTCTAACGAATGAACCAGTACTTGCAATTTATGACCCTCTGTTACCTATAGAAGTCCACACAGACGCGAGTTCTATTGGGTATGGAGCAGTCTTAATGCAAGTGCATGAAGGCTCTCGCAAGCGAGTGGTATCTTACTTCAGTAGGCTTACTCAGGGAGCTGAGAGCAGATACCATTCGTACGAACTTGAGACTCTTGCGGTGGTAAAAGCTCTTCAGTATTTCAGGCATTATCTTGTGGGTGTACGATTCACCGTGGTCACCGACTGCAACGCATTGAAACTTACACAACGTAAGAAAGATTTGTTGCCAAGGGTGGCTCGGTGGTGGGTATACCTCCAAGACTTTGATTTTAGCCTGGATTATAGGAAAGGTAGCCTTCTGGCTCATGCCGATTACCTAAGTCGGAATCCGGTCAATCTGTGCACGGTTCAGAAACCTTTGAATTGGGCGCAGATTGCCCAGGCTTCTGATGAGGAGACCCGGTCTCTTATTCAAAAACTGGCGGATGGTCAATTGGACTCCAATCGTTATGTTTTCAAAAACGATATCCTTTATGTTAGATTTGCACCTACAGGCGAAAATCCCAAATTCCTTTGCTATATCCCAAAAGGGCATAGACTTAGCCTTTTACGAATTTTCCATGATGAACACGATCATCCTGGGGTCGATAAGACCGCTGATCTTGTCACGAAACACTTCTGGTTTCCAAGGTTGAGGGCATTTGTGCAGAAGTATGTGGTACACTGTTTAGTGTGTCTTTCCCATAAAAAAGTCCCCCGAGCTCCTTTACAGCCCATTCACTCTTGGGAAAAACCAGGTTCACCTTTCGAAGTAATTCATTTAGATTCCTTAGGTCCACTTCCTGAAACCAATGGTTATCGCCATGTTCTTATAATTGTAGACGCCTTTTCTAAATTCTGTTTGTTATACCCTATGTACCGACAAGACGCTGAAGAACTAAAACGTCATTTCACTAACATGGTCTCCCTCTTTGGAACTCCTAAGCTAATAGTAGCCGACAGAGGTCGCATGTTTCAGAGTACCGATTTTCTGAATTGGGTCAAAGACATGGGTTGTGACATTCACCTTATAACCCCTGAAATGCACCAGTCCAACGGACAGGTGGAACGATATTGTCGCACCGTACTTAACATGGTGCGTATTGAGTGCAACCATCGACAGCAAAAGTGGCCCAGTGTAATGTGGAAACTGCAGTTGATTCTTAATATCACAAAACACAGAACAACTCAGTATTCAGCTTTGAACCTATTGATAGGTATTGATGCTGCAACACCACTAATTCGTAGCTTAGTTCGCGATGTGGCCTTTGAAGGTTCGAGCCCTAATCGGGAGGCTCTTCGCGAAATGAGTCGTCAAAGAGCACTTGAACGTCTTCGTTCAAATCAAGGACAACAGGATACCTACGTCAACCAAGGGCGAAAACCACCTCGTGTCTTCGAATTAAATTCTTTTGTGTTTGTGAGAAAACAGGCACAATCAACTGGAAAGCTGGATTCGTGTATGCGAGGGCCATATCGTGTAACGAAGGTACTACCACACGGTCGTTACGAGTTGCAGCTCTTGGCTGGCTCATACGGAAAGTCGACACAAGCAGCTGCGGAATACATGATCCCGTGGCAAGGGGAATGGACCCCCGACGTGTGTTCTGCTTTCTTTAATGGTGAGCGATATGTTTTTGCAAAAATATTAAATGTGTTTTATGTAAGCGATACACTCTACTGAAGCTGACTAATTTGATAATCATTGCCTATACGTTTAGAGGTTTCTATTAACCTAATGAACGATGTTGAAGGGAAGTCGGGTCTTGCAATTTGAGATGGGCCTCTGTCTTGGAGTGCATCGGACATGCTATCTCAAATTGACGGATACACTTCAAGTGAGGTACGGTTTCATGTTATTGGATGGGCCTGTCTTGGAGCGCATCGGACTCGCTATCCTAGTATATGAAACATACCTTGGGAAGAGCTCGTGAGGGGAAGCTGTCTTGGAGTAGCCTGATCGGACGTGTGGTCTTGGAGTGGTGTTCTCAGACATGTTATCCTAGAGCTTTGGTACACGTAGGCATAGGTTGGTCTCTGACGTATCGTGTTTAGTGGAAAAGTCGTGCTTGTTGATAAGCATCGTATGTACTATATGTCTAGGATTGGTTTGAAACATGCTTTTATGTAAACTGATTCACACACGCAAAGTTATGCCCCACGTAGGTCTCTAACGAGTCGTGAGGTGGCGTTCTTCCGACAAGTCCTGCCCCGGGTGGTTGGTTTCGATATCTGTATGTTTCACACCTATAGCCTAACTCAAAGTTGTATGTATGTTGGCAAAATGAGTTAATTCCACCAACAACCACTGTTTAGTTGTTTTTACAATATTGGTATTGTCCGTGTTTTTTTTATTTCTTTTGCAGAGTCAGACAACGGAAACGAGGAGTCTGCCCCTTGTGTTGACCGACCTGAGCAACTCGAACAAGCTACTGACGAAGCTGAGCCACTTGATGAAGCCGAACCGGAACCCTGCACCTCTGGCACGCAGATGCAGATAGAGATGCCCATCAGCACTTCATCTGCAAGCAGCGGAGAATCAGGATCCTCCATGCCAGTGTTGGATACAGATCTTCCAAGCTAGGAGATAAAGGAGTCCGAGGACGGTCTCCTGTCAGGAAAGGCCGTGTAGAAGATAGGAAGATGCGGAGGGGGAAGACCTATATAAGGCGGTGCGCAGCTGGCACCGGCCTTTTTCTGCTTCGAGACATCGTGAGAGTAAGATTGTTAGGACGTCACTCTGTCGGTTATTTTTTATTGTTACGTCATTAATTGTGCCTTTATTTGCTACTTTGTGTGTTCATTATTTTTGTTATTAGGTTCTTAAATATAAAACTGTTGTCGGTTCGATTTGTTTTTAAATTTATTTCCTGCAGGTATTTGTATAAATCTTTTTAAAAAACTCACTTCTGGTTTTATTCACAAAAATATATACTAATCAGGGGTGAAAAGTTAGAAATGTAATACAAATGTAAAGTCCTACAACGATTAATATTATATTAGGTCATCCCACTTCCAGTGTCATATTTTTTTATTATTATTATTTTACAAAAACTGCCTACTATACTATATAACCTTGTGACACTAATCAATAATCTCCACCACTATTAATCACTCGCTCCCAGACTGCTGGCAAATCTTGAACACCATTTAAAGTACCACTTTCATTTAATTCATCAATAATGCTCTTTAGTTTAATATCTAACTCCTTTTTGCTATTGTATCGAGTACCCGACAATTTCCTCTTCACATGGCCAAAACAATTGAAATCATAAGGATTCATATCCAGGGAATATGGCGGCTGAATAATTTCAATCCATCCTTTATCTTCAATTAAATTCTGAACTATTTTTGATTTGTGCGGCCTGGCGTTATCATGTAAAATTATAGGACTCGTTATATGATGTTCGTCTGCCCAAATAGGAATATTTTCTTCTAAAAATGACTTATATCGCTCTCCAGTCATAGTTGTATTTTCATCATAAGTTCTCCAAAAAGCAATGCCTCTGACATCCATAGCTACTATTAGTAGTATTTTTCGTTCATGTAGCTCTGCACGTGGTAAATGTTCAGCTGAAGTACCCGGTTCCACCCAAAATCGTGACTGATGTCTTTGAGGAGGAGTATAAAATTCGACCCAAGTTTCATCAAGGCATATGAATCTATTAAGTATATTTTTCTTACGGCGATACCACGATAAATGGCTACGCGCAGTTTCATAACGAAACTCCTTCTGATCCGTGTTCAGAGTGTGGGGCACCCACACTGCACTTTTATTGACCAGACATAAATCCTCCGTGAGTACTCTATGTATATAATAGTGGAATGAAGCCGTTTCTAATGCTTGCGAGTTTTCCTGAATTTTCAGTGTTATTTCACTGAGTTTTTCTTTTTGTTGAGTCTGAAAATAACATGTAGGTATAACACAGTGACACAAACCGTAAGCATCGTGTCCGGCGGCCAATTGTCGGCTTGAGACACAACAATGTTTTATTTGTGCTAAAATATGTAAATATGTTTACAAATGTCCAAGTCATTCTTACAAGATTTCCTGCGTCAGGATCTTGAGTTATAAATGATAAATGATAAATGATTTATTTTCTGTAAGTAGGTTTGTACAAACACTTTTACATGTCAATCATATTTTTTTTAAACTAGATGAGGTCGGCGTTTCCTATCTGACTACTCTGAGAAGAAAGGCCGAAACAAACTCAGAGGTCACAGTCTCTTTTAAAGTCCAGACATAATCTTGGTCAGATCATGTGAAGACCATGTAGATTGGTGTCTGAAATGGTCTTTTGAGTAAAGAACCACACAGATTGAGCGGACCTGTCCAGTCAGTGCACGCATTTGTCAAAAATCGTGCAGCTCAACTCAGAACTTGAGGAGCCTTACGATTCGACGAACAATACCAATGAAAGGACATTTGGGTAGGCCGCATAAATTACTCAAACTGCCAGGTCATGATTAAAACTAACTAAGAAGGAAAACAGAAAAAAGAAATGACCCACATAGTCTTCACACTCACAATGATAATAATAAAAAATAAGATACTTTACAAAGTAAATATCCATGTCATTGTTTATATTATAGTATTCATCAATGTCAATGTGTTTATAAAAATCCGGAAATAATCTTTGATCTTTGAGGACTATGTAGATTGGTGTCTGAAGTGGTCTTTTGAGGAAAGAACCACACAGATTGAGTGGACCTGTGCAGTCGGTGCACGCATTCGTCAGTAACCGTGCAGCTCAACTCAGAACTTAAGGAGCTCAACGATTCGACGAGTAATACCAAGGACAGGACATTTGTGTAGACCGCATAAACCACTCAAAGTGCCAGACCATGATTAAAACGGAAACAATGATCCACATAGTCCTCACAATCACAATAATTAAAATAATATAAGACTTTAAACAGTAAATGTTCAAATCATTCAGTATATAAATAGATATTTAGAAAGAGAAAAAAAAAAAAACAAAAGTGTAAATCAGCAAAAAATAAAAAATAAACAACATTCACTGTCTAGACCTATTGGAGCAGCTCAATCCCAAGCTTTTTTGTCCTCAATATAGTCTTTTACAGTATAATAGGCTTTCTGGCATAGTTTTAGCTTTATAAAAGATTTGAATTTATTAATGCTTAGTTCTTGAATGTGGCTAGGAAGTTTATTATAAAAACGTATACATTGGCATCTAAACGAGCCACCTATTTTCTAGAGCCTTGTTGTAGGAACAACAAAGTTGGAACCGTTTCTAACGCCTGCAAGTTTTCCTGAATATCCAGTGTTTTTTCAGTGACTTTTTCTTTTTGTTGAGTCTGAAAATAATATGCAGAGTATAATATGAAGTGACACAAACCATAAGAAGCACCACGACAGGCGATCGATTGTCGGCTTGAGATAAATAAATAACGAAGAAATGTCTTATTTAGTTTTGGTTTAATAGGTGCTAATTCAAAATAAAGGAAACACGTGTCTGTTTAGATATAAAATCTCAAAAATTGCCATAAAATATAAAGAAGTAAAAAAAAAATAAAACTTACAACAGCATTTTGAAATATTTGAACTTCTCTTTTCTGCCTATAACAACGAATCGGATATTAATTTTATCTTATTACTACCGTGTTTCATAAAAATACCCAGACAAAAAGTAATTTAAAAAAATTATATTGACTTCAGAAAGTAGTAAGTATAATATTGTTTCTTATGGTTTACTAATTACACCTAATATAGATATTTTTTTTATAAGTAGAGAACCCACCTCGTTTCAGTGGTATATTCTCAACTATCCAAAACTGACAACCCCAGAATGGTCAATTCAGTTTATGAGATTATAAGACAGAATAAACGCAAATTATTACGAATTCTATCCCCGTGTAAGAAAAATATGAATTGGCTATAACCTGTTACATAGTTAAAAAGTGGCTCTTCGGTAACTTACCTTTTAGCTTCATTAGCCTTGGCTAAATTTTCATATTTGTTTCTTTTTATTCCCGTATAGCGCCTTTTGTTAGCCATATCTAAAAAAAAGTAAAATCGAAACATACATAAAGAAGTCTAATTTAATCTTCTTAAGTTAATTGAATACCATTACATTAAAATATGTACTCACCAAAGTTCTGTAATATAATAAAAATATATTATAATAAAAAGTATCAATATGTCCCAGTCGCGCTACAAACTCGCGAAAGTACGATAATATTTTACGCGACACGCAGCGATGGGAGCGACACACGTCCTGTCTCTGAAAGGCCTCAGCCGGCATTGAGCGGTGGCGTGAATCCGCGCCGATTATATAGCAATACTAAATAATTCATAGTAAATTAAACATATAAGTTATTAAAAAAATATTTGAACCATGTTTTAGAACATAAATGTCTTAATTTACTAGGCCTAAAAGAAAATATAAATATTTCAGATTTCATCCTAAACTAACACGTTTAATATCTCGAAAAGTGGCTACAATTGACACTTTTGAATATACTTTTCTTGAATGAAAACTTACAGTAATCGTGTTTTTTTTTCAGCCATGCACTAAAAAATGTTCTTATTTTTTATAAAGTAATGTTGTAATAAGTTTGCCATATATGGTTTTACTAATATCTAGCATCTGCTTAGACCGTCGATCGCTAGTTTTAAAAAAGGCTTGCATAAAAACGGTTCTGATGAGAAAACTAAACAAAAAATTGAAAATGTTTTTCAGCCATGCACTAGATTATAAAATTCCCAATAATATGACGTCAATATCTCATGTATAAATGAAACACATTATGGTTTTATTGTCCGTCGGAAATCATCAATTTTGACTCCAGCATGGCTCTAACGCATGAACCCTCTTAACACTAATGATACCAACA
This sequence comes from Eremobia ochroleuca, assembly GCA_949629135.1. NCBI lineage: Eukaryota > Metazoa > Arthropoda > Insecta > Lepidoptera > Noctuidae > Eremobia > Eremobia ochroleuca. The sequence continues at coordinate 16,662,556 of OX451400.1, read as the reverse complement.
CTTAATAGATACCTATTTCTACCATAGGGGGTCAAATGACCCGAAAATGTATCCTACTAAAATGTATGAAATATGGATGTTAGAAAGGAAATAAAAATACAAATTTATTTTATTTAATTAAACAAAATAGTATATTGACAATTTCTATTACAAACGCAAAACATAAGATTTTTTTTATTCATCGCATTTTTTACATCTAAGTGTGTCCATCGTACATTTCACGCAAACATATTTTTTACATTTAGAACAAACATTTCTAACGCTAGCTTGAGTAAAAAATCTTGTATCGAGATATTATCTCCTGTCGTTTGCTTGTACAAAATCCAGGCATTTATGCCAGCTAAATATTGGCAAAAACTTGGAGAGGCCATCTGCAAGACTTAGACTTTGTAGTAAATTTCCTCGCCATTTGATCGGTCATGTCTACACCAAATTTGGTTTTATTGTAATATGAAACAGTTTCAGGTAAACGCTTATCATTGTTTTCTACTGTTACAAATTTATGTTTACGTGCATATAAAATTGCAATAAATGCATCTATTTTTTCTTGAGATACACTCCAATCGGATCCTAAAACTCTGTTTGCTTCTTCTATTGTGCATGTTCTTATATGGTTCATAATACGGTGGTCAATTATCAATGAAAATGCAGTACTAACTTTACCTTTAATTATATGACGTTTTGCATATCCTGTTGGGCCTACTTCTTGCCTGAAAATGTTATGAAGTGGTAGTCTTCCAGGTGTACCACCTACTTGTATTTCTTTCCAAACAGATCCATCATTCGCAACATGTTGTTCATTCATTTCTACTTCACTTTCTTCAGAACTTGAGAGAAATCTTGTTCTTTTTCGTCCACAACCGATATTCACAATATTTTCCTCTTCATCGTCAGTATCTGTCGATTCAAACTCATTTTCACTTGTAACCAATATATCTTCGTTTTCAGAAAATTCATCTTCACCGATTTCCGAAAAGTCTTTACCATTCGCCATATTATTTATATCTTCTAAGAACTTGGACTGTCTCGTTTGCTTCGACATTTTTATGGGTAAAGAAAGACCTGTATCACTAATAAATCTATCAAAATAAAATATAAACTATTTACCAAAACTTTACATTTTTGCTACCTTTTCTTACACTAAAAATCTACTTTCAATCTAAATTTTGATATTTTCTTGAAATTATCAGCATTGATTGAACTACTTTACGCAACAGTCTTTGCAAAAATGTGTAGCTTACCGACTACAATACGATAAGCAATATGTATCGATAAGCTTATAAAACAAAATGTTCTCAGGGTCAAATGACCCGATGTGGTAGACAACGGTATACGACAGGTATTCCTCAACATAAACATGACAAAAAAAAAAATAAAAATAGTATAAGAACTGTAGATTAATTAGTAAGAAAAAGTCATAAAGTCAAATTTGCAGAAGTAATAAGATGATACATTCTTTTTGAATGCAAAAGTTCAAAATGGGTCATTTGACCCATTATGGTATTATTAGTGTTAAAGCTGATAGTGAGGTCAAAATGTAAATCCAAGATGGCGGCTCCGAAAATTTCTATATTTTTCGTCATGGGTGTCGTTTTCATAGTTTTCGAGGGTGCTAAACCTGATAGTTAGGTCAAAATCTAAATCCAAGATGGCGGCTCCGAAAATTTCTATATTTTTCGTCATGGGTGTCGTTTTCATAGTTTTCGAGGGTGCTAAAGCTGATAGTTAGGTCAAAATCTAAATCCAAGATGGCGGCTGCGAAAATTTCCATATTTTTCGTCATGGGTGTCGTTTTCATAGTTTTCGAGGGTGCTAAAGTTGATTGTGAGGTCAAAATCTAAATCCAAGATGGCGGCTGCGAAAATTTCTAAATTTTTCGTCATGGGTGTCGTTTTCATAGTTTTCGAGGGTGCTAAAGCTGATAGTTAGGTCAAAATCTAAATCCAAGATGGCGGCTGCGAAAATTTCCATATTTTTCGTCATGGGTGTCGTTTTTATAGTTTTCGAGGGTGCTAAAGCTGATAGTGAGGTCAAAAACTAAATCCAAGATGGCGGCTGCGAAAATTTCTAAATTTTTCGTCATGGGTGTCGTTTTCATAGTTTTCGAGGGTGCAAAAGCTGATAGTTAGGTCAAAATCTAAATCCAAGATGGCGGCTGCGAAAATATCCATATTTTTCGTCATGGGTGTCGTTTTAATAGTTTTCGAGGGTGTTAAAGCTGATAGTGAGGTCAAAATGTAAATCCAAGATGGCGGCTCCGAAAATTTCTAAATTTTTCGTCATGGGTGTCGTTTTCATAGTTTTCGAGGGTGCTAAAGCTGATAGTGAGGTCAAAATCTAAAGCCAAGATGGCGGCTGCAAAATTTCCAAAAAAAATAATAAACTGAAGAATTATTGACGTCAGACGTCAGAGAAAAACAATTCGCAATTTCTAATGGCTCTTTCGGGCGCAGCTGCCATAATAGGCAAACATCCAGGAGAAGCTCTATAATTGGCTGTCAGATTATTATACTGTTATTTATCACCATTGTATTTAGCTGTAAGTCTACCAAAGTCCTTAAATAAATAAATATCGATTTGCTCAAGTCTGTACCAGAGTGCGCAAATTAATATAAATATATTTTTAAGAACTTACAGAACATAGCCGACTATAAATGAATTAGACAGGTTTATTTAGCTTTGTGTCAATCCATACTTAACTATTGCATAACTTCCTGGTGGGGTGCTGCAAAAACAATTTTACTCCCTCTAGAGCGCGCTCAAAGAGCAATAATTCCAAAAGTTGCTACCTTTCGCCCTTTTAGATTTCCTACGCACCAATTCTATATAACATGTAGTGTACTAACAGTAAGGCAATTATTTATTTTAAGCATAGTAAGCCAGCACACTGCACTTCCTTTTGACCCAGTACCTTCCAACAAGAGAAGGAAGGACTTGGTTTGCATAAAGCCTCAAACTAGCCATGCGTTTGCTACGAGTCTCGTAATAGATTTTGTGTGTTCTTTGGACCTTCTGTATAATAGACTCAACAAGTTATTAAGCTTCTATAGTGTAAGCTATAAAAAATGTAGTACAATTTTATCAGAATACTTAGTGACACTCAATTAAACAGACACAGAAAAACTTCTAGAAATTTTTGGAGGCGCTACCTGGAATTTTGACCCCATAATCGTTGTCAACACCCTCGAAAACTATGAAAACGACACCCATGACGAAAAATTTGCAAGTTTTTGGAGGCGCCATCTTGAATTTTGATTTTGACCACATAATCGTTGTCAGCGCCCTCGAAAACCATGAAAACGACACCCATGACGAAAAATTTGCAAATTTTTAGAGGCGCGATCTTGAATTTTGATTTTGACCACATAATCGTTGTCAGCGCCCTCGAAAACCATGAAAACGACACCCATGACGAAAAATTTGCAAATTTTTGGAGCCGCCATCTTGAATTTTGATATTGACCCCATAATCGTTGTCAGCACCCTCGAAAACCATGAAAACGACACCCATGACGAAAAATTTGCAAATTTTTGGAGCCGCCATCTTGAATTTTGATTTTGACCCCATAATCGTTGTCAGCGCCCTCGAAAACCATGAAAACGACACCCATGACGAAAAATTTGCAAATTTTTGGAGCCGCCATCATGAATTTTGATTTTGACCCCATAATCGTTGTCAGCGCCCTCGAAAACCATGAAAACGACACCCATGACGAAAAATTTGCAAATTTTTGGAGCCGCCATCTTGAATTTTGATTTTGACCCCATTGGATAATCATATAAAATAGTCACATAACGTTTTTTCGTTCCAAAAATTAGAAAGTAAGTATTCGTGGACATTCATGACCAACATAGGCGCACTGTTTCTTTCATTCATAGAATTTTTTTATTTTTTATTAAATGCCGTCTCTTTGTATTGTAAGGTCTGTGCTTTTTACTAGTCGCAGTTTCATAGTTCGTAAGTTGTTCGCCAGATGGCCAGCTAGACGAAGTATTGTAGAGGTGGGGTGCGGCAAAGAGGGAACGAATGCTCAAGGTTATTTGGTCAGGGTCCGGCCTTAATACGTACTAATAAAATGCAGGGTAGAATGGCTTTTCAAAACATCAAGCGAAACATTTGAAAGAATCCTGTTTCTTTCCAAAGGATACCTTCCGTCAATTTTTCTATGTAACATGCGAAAAAAACGGAAAAAAACCACAATTTGTTTTTTTCGTGAAAAAAACAAATTGTTATTTTCGGCATTTTCAACGCTACTCCGGCGCGTGTTTTTTCGAAGCAATTCACAAAAAACCTTACACATAAACATCTGTTTTCATACAGAAGCTGTCTCCTGCGTATTAAAATATTTTTAACTCCCTGATTAAGAAAGTTATAGTAATCACCCCGATTTTCGAAATCGATTTTTTAGGTTAATAACACCTTTTGTGTAGATATCGTAATGCGTTCCAACGAGGAAGACCTGCTATAAGTTTTAGCAATTATAGACTCAATATCAAGGAGAAGACAGATTTCAAGCGAGACCCTTTTGTAAGACTTCGAAAGACTTTTACCAAGAGCCACGGATTGATACCCGGTTTGAATTGGGCAATTCCTTTCGTGTTTTTGAACGTTTCGTGTTTTTGGTTTTACTTATGCGATCCGATGTGCAGATGTGATGTAATTAGATGTGCATAGTCCGCGCCGGTTGAAAATGAAACAAACCCTTCCCCTCTCTATCCGCGCAGGGAAAGTTTTGACATAACCCTACAACCTAAAAGCGCGCTGGGTTGACGATATCGTCAAAGTCGCGGGGAACACCTGCATGAGAGACGCACAGAACTGGGAAGTACGGCAGACGAAAGGGGGGGTCTATACCCAGCAGTGGGTGATTCTGGCCTGAAATGATGATGACTAAGTACCTGGTACTTGTTGACAGGCCGACGCTGTCCTCCCATACCTTTTTTTTTTCTTTTCGGGGGAAAGCTTCAAGAGGCACCCGATCTCGTGTGGGATTTTTATCTCACTAAAACCACCCCGGTGATCACCATGAGCACATAGGAGTGGTCCCGGTTCCTCTTAAAAGACCAATTCCGGAACCCCCCGTGCAACGCCTGTAAGGCACATCCCTGGGGAGACTTATAAAGGGGCCTTCCCTGAGCCTCGCTATGCACGGCAGCACGTGACCACTGTGCTACCGTCTTCCCGAGCGTCACATGGTGGGAAGACAAAGCCCCACTCTGTGCGCCCGTGACTCCAGTCCTCCCATACTTACTGTAAAGACATTATAAAAGACAACCTGTCACACTAATCTCGCGAAAAAAACGTCTTTAACCACACTCACCACTAATATTCTATTCACAGTAGGTACGTGTATCTATTTCAAATTGAAATAGAAATTAAATTACATATTGACCCCGACAAGCTGCTGAATTAACGAAAATGTTTACTTCAATTACGAAGTCTTCGGTTAGTAGTAGCAGTTAATATTTAGACTTAACTTCAGTCCGACGTCTTGGCCCAGTTAGTCTGCTATTTAGATAGTTCCTTAATGTTCAAATTTAACCCAGATTTATATGTGCTGTATCTAAATCTGTGTGCTAGATATCTAAATGTCTATAATTCTTTTGTCTATAATCATTTTGTTCCCATTTTGTGTGTTGTAGGTACCTATTTCATTAGTTTTAACCCACTGAAGTAAGAGGCAAAGATAATTAGAGCCTCGCTCATAAGACATTATACCTTTTTTTCCACTAAACGTTTATCAGAAATCCATAACCATAATCCTAAAAACATGTAAGTAGACGGCGGTTATGTTTAATTAACTTCAAACTCGTTTCTTTTTAGGTATTACTAAGCAACTGTAGTCTAATTGCGTGGATAATTCTGAACTCACAGACCCTCCTGCAGAAGCTATAGTAGTGTAGTCAAAGGTTCAAATTAGACAGTTTTTTTTTTGTTTTTTAATATATTTTTTTAAAAGTATTTAACGTTGTCCCACACTAGGAATTTCTCCTGTATTGTGGGTGCGTTTACAAACATTTAAACTCACATACGCAAACAGCCAGACCCGGAACAACTACTTGTAGGTCATACAAATATTTGTTCTGTGCCGGAATCGAACCCGCGACATGCAGCGCAGCAGTCAATAGCTTAACCACTGCCGCGCCAACCGTGCCGTATTTCTAAGTTCTACGTAAGTTCAATCTTATAATTATGTCCAAAGGCTGACAGTCCAACCCGCACACACAATACAGGAGAAATTCCTAGCGTGGGGCAACGTTTTTTATATAAAAAAAAAAAATCATGTTCTTGATAACGACATTATAAAATGAAGTCCCTTTTTATAACACATAGTAATCTTTTTATTGCATTCTTCTGTTCACTGGTCTGCAACTACTTCCTTAAATACGCAGTTTTGCTTTTTCCACATCCACTCTACCCAGTCTACCATCTTCAACAGACGCTAAAGAATATGAGAACATCTTAAATCTTCCTCACTGAGCCCCATTAGAGCGTATGTAAGGCTTTAAATAAATTACCTATAAATACGATACTGATACCCGAACAACGCCAAAGTATCGAAAAACATTACCTATCTGTTTACTCTCCAAAACGCTGTAGCCCATAAAATGAGGCGGGAACATAAAAACCTCCGTGGTACGGCAAAACGCATTCTTACTAAGCTAATATAATTTATAAATTTATTTCTACACAAGTGCAATCATGACACTGTTGTGACGAACTTCTAAAGGAGAGATGACACGTTTGGCGTTATTGACGTGCGGGTATTTTGTTGATGGGTAGAGGATACTTTGGGTAAAGTATAGGGAAGCTGAAGTCGAGGCACAAGATTAAAATATTAGCTTATTCTGTGGTAAAAAAAGCACCAGTCAGTAGGTTGGTAGCACGGCTGATTGACCAGGAAGCGCCAAATAAACGAACGAAGACGGCACGGTTGACATTGACTGCTGCGCTGCGTGTCGCGGGTTCGATTCCCGCACGGAAAAAATATTTGTATGACCTAAAATTAGTTGTTCCGGGTCTGGCTGTTTGTGTATGTGACTTTAAATGTTTGTAAACGCACCCACAATACAGTAGAAATTCCTAGTGTGGGACAAGGTTTAATTAAAAAAAAAATCCCACAGCCACACGTGGAGGCTGTTTTATTAACACTAGATTGCCCAAGGAAGTAATTTTGACTGCTTTTTAGTTTCAATTAGAAAAACAGTTACGTATACAGCGTGTAACGTTAAATGCGCAAAACCTCAGACACCTCAACTGATTTTAAATTCAATTGACCTATTTCACAGAGAAAATGAAACATTAAAAAAATTGTAAAGGTTTTATGTGCTGTTTTAGTTTTACTGGCCATTCTGATCGTTTCTTGCGTCTGCGACGACGCTTTATCGAGGTAGGAGGCGTCACCGGGCCGCTGCGCCGCGCTGACATTGGGTTGCTTGACCTATCAATAAATAGACACGGCAACGTTTTTAATGAAGATTTTTTTGAAAAAATGTGACCTATATTAAAAAGTGGTTCAATTAATTCTGCTCGTTATTCTGATCGAACTATTTTCAGGTTTTGCGCATTTAACGTTACACGTTGTATAGTGACACAATTTTTTAGAATTTAGTTACTTTTTGTACAACATATAAATGCGTTTATTAGTAATTGTAGTTACCTCCCCCCTCCTTCATTTCCGTTATATTTATGTGTTTTTTTTTGTTATATACTATATTGCCCAAAAGCAGTCAATTTGACTGCATTTGGGCAATATAGGTATATACTAAGTTTCAGTCTTTCTAGTGTTAATATCTTGAAGCATCTTAAACTCTAGGTGTGATATTCAATTTCTCTCAAAATCAACGTCAGTTGAACGCCGTTCTCAGAACCGTCCATATTGTTTCGCATGTGACAGTATTCAAATAACATAACACGAGTATATACCTCAACGTTGGGACCCATTGTCTCCTTCGAAATGTGGTTTGCCACCGCATTTTGGAGGGGCCGGGGTCAGGCATGCATGAGGCCACCATAACGTTCCACGTCAAATTGAATTTTATTTAAGTACTGAAGGTAACGACCGCCCACACAAATCTTGGTCCAAGAATAAGACATTTTTATGACTTGCATTGAGCTGGAATTGTGCTGGTATTAATACTTCATGATATGGGCACTAAAATCATATTGCATGTCACAAAGTTTGAGAATAGTTTTTCAAGCAAAACGTGTTCCTAAGAAAGGGTAACTGACACTATAATAACTTTAAGTCAAGTCACTGCATTAAGATAAGCTCTTGAATTAATAAACTCTTTTTTCCTCTCTCCCCGTCAGTCTCATCTCACTTAGATATTATGTCCACAGTCTATATAAACAGGATAGTATTTCTCATCACATTTTTAATTTCTTCACAGATAGATTGATTATTCAGTACGGAGTGGAATACGAAATGTATACTCGAGTGAACCCTTTCATGTTCATGCAATAACCCAGATTCACACGTGTGCGTTTGTCGTCGTATTTTTTTCTATTTTCGTTTTGAATTGGAAAACGGGTAACAAACAAATAGTGCTCTCATTTTTTTGGTTTTACCTAGAAATCTGCAAACATAGCTTTATTTCATACTAGCGACCTGCCCCCGTTTTACACGGTTTTTATAATTTGTAAAAACAAACAAAGAAACTTTCCGGAATAAATGATCTAATTTATGGCGAGAAACGCATTAAAATTTGCACCGTAGTTTAGAAGAACAGCACGGGTTCACAGAAAGACACTAAAAGTGGTGTAACTTATTCGATGCGAAGCAAGTTTCCTGCCATTTATTGAACTTCAATTCCTGTCCTGAGTGAAACACTTAGGAATAGACAATTCAACTAAACTTTTTGCCTTATCTAGAACTAAAATGTAATACATAAAGAACTGAATTCGTACCTTTGAACTTCAAAAACTATCACAAGGCGACTTTTTTATGTAGGTCCTCGTACGAGGTATTTTACGTACATATGTGACATATATAGGTGTAAAGGGAGAAAAATTTCAATAAAGTGTTTTACCGCGATTAAAACATCTAGATTTAGAAAGAAAAAATGTTTTTTTTTTTAAGTGCGGAGCACATGTCATTTTTACTATACTGTGCTGTGTCACAGTCAAGTCAAGCCACGAAGTGCCTACCCAACGAGGGTTGACTCTTCGTGATTTTGTCGACCGCGCTTCACGATTGATTCTAAAACATTTAAGCCGAAGCTTACAAGGCTTTTAAAGCGAGTTTATCAAGACCTTAATTGATCCATGCATTTTAATGTCAAAGCGAGTAGAACTCTGTAGTACCGAGGATACAGTGTGGGCGGGAAGCAGCGGTTTCATTGAAATACTTATATTGGAACAATATTTACACATTTTGCTAAATTGTGGATTGAATTTTCGGGAATTCCTGATACAATCATTTTGAGTGTTTATTTACAATAATTGCTGGAAACAAATACGTAATCCCTTCGTGCCTCGGAAAGCACGTTAAGCTGTTGGTCCCGGCTATCACTCGTAGATCTTTGACAGTCGTTACGGGTCATCAGAAGCCCGAAAGTCTGACAACCAGTCTTACCAAGGGCTATCGTATTACCTGGATTTATCGTGGACCTTGTCTGAAATCAATGTTTATTATTATTACCCAGTAACGGGGTTGTGGAGGTAAGATAGGCAGTCGCTCCATGTAAAATATAGGTATTCAGCTGCATGCAGTTTGACTGGAGGCCGACCCCAACATAGTTGGGAAAAGGCTAGGCAGATGATGAGTCGCTGGAAACAAATACTTTAACTACGAGCGTAGTAGCTTTTATGTTTTTTATTTTATTTTTAATCCGAAACCTGAAGTCTTTTCATCGATCATCATTTCATACAAAAATTGCTTCAACATTATCAATTAACGTTTCAGGTCCGCACTAAAGTAGTCTCTCTTTATCGCGTTTCAATAATTTCTTATCGCTTACAATCTCACCTTATCTTCCCAGATTAAGTAAAGCCGGGTATTAGACAATAGGCCCGAACTGTAGTTGACAACCTCATTTAATATGTCTCGAGTACCGAATAAATTTGACACACAAACTGACACGGTTTGTGTTCATGAAGTGAATATAATGGAGAGCTTAGTACAATGAAAACGGGGTACTTGAGTTAGGTCTTGCTCTTATTGCACGAATTATACAACTTCACAAGTGTTCTTGTACATAAAGCTCGTGCAATAATAATGAGCTATTGCTCGTCAGGACAGGTTGCTGTGGTGTCTTCTGACGGAGGCCTTATCTTTTGGCTAAAATGATGAATGCTCGTACCGAGTTGAAAAGCTACTCGTCTAGATAGACACTTGACACCGTGGATGCACCGGAGGTTCTTAAATATCATTTCTTTTGGAGGCTTTTGGAACCCTACAGCCAGATTAGGGCCCGTTAACTTCAATCCAAAGAATTTATTTTAATTATGCCGAATACAGGCACTTTGAACTGTCAAGGAATTAACCAGTCAGAAAGAGGAAACTTGCTGAACATTCCAAAGCGAAGTGTGTACCTATGGAGAAGAAACTCTATGGAAACCGTTCTTATGTCGTGTTACAGCCATCATTATTCATGTCCAATATAGAGATGGAGTCTCGTACAGACTTTAAAGCACCATTCAAGTTTTGCAATGTCATGTTCGGGTGCGAAAATTACAAATTGCTTTAACATTCCAATATAAGCCCTCAGAACAATGTCTCAGGTGTATGTAGGGTCATTCGCCGAGCCATTTTCCAATGGTTTTCGTTTCGAACCCAACCAGATGCAGCTGTGCAGTATCTATATTTTCCTCACACGTTCTACCACTCACTAAGAAAGGAGCATGCCGGAAAATGCCACGCTCTGAAAAGGCGTGATACAAATTAATAGTGAAGATGATTACAGCTGATAGATTACAGACATAGAAAAAGATATAACGATTTTTGCGTCGTGACTGAAAGACAAGAAAGAAACTAATTGAGAGAAAGAATATAAAAAAAATAATACTTCAATATCAATACTTTTGCTAATTAGTGTGATGGTTAGACTTCGCCTACATATGGATTCTTGACTGCAGTACGATTCTGTGACCATCTCACCGTGAAACTTAGGTGAAGTGACCGTGGAGTGAGCTGTCAGTGTCATCCCACCTGATACTAGGGATTGACCAAGCATATATTTACAATTATAATCGAGATTTTAATAATATTTTTTATGCAAATTTTAGTGATCATTTTATACAATTTAAATGCTAGTATTCTAATTGTTAAAACATTACTATTTTGTGGAGTTTTAATCTAGGAAAAAAGCGAGAAAGGATTTCTAAGAAAGACTTCTCCTTATAATAAGGACTAGTCTAGGAAAAAAAAAAACAAAATTGATATTCTAAGTTTCTGTTTGGCTATTTTATTTTAAACCCCCACAAAGTTTTGAGTAGTAAAATACTAGTTTTGAAATTATATAAAATGATCAATAGAATTAGCATAAAAAATATTATTAAAATCTCGATTATGACTGTAAATGTTTGCTTAGTCAATCCCTTGCATCAGTGGTATGACACTGACAGCTCTCCACGCAAGTTTTCACGGTGAAAGTTTTACAGAATCGACATGCTTTAACACACTGTATCCAGCATCATCAGTCATCACACGTCTCTCATTAAAGAAACATTCATGAAGTAGGACAAAGTTAAAAAAAAAAAGTGAAGGATCAATTCCAAAGTAGTCGTGACAGCACCTGCCTCGAAGCCAACGATAATATCACACGAATTCACCCTAAATTGGACTGTCGTCGTAATAACATTATTGATATATGAAAACAGTTAATTTAAACCTACCTTATCTACTGAACCATAACAGTAACTCCTCAGCGTTGTAATTCAGCAAATCAGAATCACAATTTAGTGTACCGAAATAAAATATCCTAACGTTTTTCCATATCGGCGGCGCAGTGCGGCGTGCGGCAGTGCCGTGTTCATTGAAAGTGAATATTTTAGCTCAACAACTTAAACTAGAGATGCGAACTTGATGTTGATCGAAGATGGAGATGGTTATTGGGTTAATAGTTTTGGTCTGGGTTATTTATACGATATTAGCAAATCATTGATTGATGTTGGATTGGATAAGGCAACAATTTGGCTTTTGTTTCTTATTGTTTTTTGCGGCCCGTATTTACACTCATTTGAGAGCTTCTATTTGCGACGTTTTTTTAAATGTATGCCATTCAAAATTATTTGCATGCAGGATGTTACAAAAGATTCTTTGCATATTTTTAATTTAGTCAGTTCTCTCAAATAAGAGGAATTAATATTGCATGAAGTTAAGAATGAGTTCGGATATACATAGGTATTGTGCCGATAAAAAAAATATCCGAACTAATTCACGATCAAAAAGCCATAAAATGTCGAAAGAGTTTTTTGTCCAGTTGTGGGACAATATGATGTGATTATAATAGTATCAAAGCAATTTCCCGCCACATTGTCACAACATTATTTACTGTAGCAACAAATCAGTTTGTTCTTATTCTCTGGAAGGCGGTATTCTACGGAAAAAATGTAATAAAGGGCGTGTTTTACGGGTGACTTAGTAATGAGAGCCTTACTGATGTTCAGTGTGTTATCTGACTTATATCTATTGAAACTTATGTGGAGATACGAATACCTACTAGGTGGCGTCTGCCTTCCATACAGTCGTGCGAAGATGCGATTTAGAGAACTACCAGTCGATTCTGTATAAATTTCACCGTGAAATCACAAGTGAAGTGAGCTCTTAATACTGTTAATCCATAGCGAATGACAGCTCACTTCCCACTCACTTCACGTAAGTTTTCACGGTGAGATTTTTACAGAATAGCACTGCTGTAATAACTTGGTATTTTAAGTGTATATTTAATTTTTTATTAAATGCCGATTTTTTTCAAGCAAAACCATCATATCTATATAGGTTTTACTTTGTGCTTTTAGTTATTATAAGATTAATTAGAATTTAGAATTCCTTAGAAAACATGGAATCTTTATAGCTTCATCGGGAATTCGGGGCTGTCCCGAGTCCATCATTCAATAACGGCAATAATTAATATTGGACAACAGCCGTGCGATTCTGTAACCATCTCAGCGTGAAAATTTGGGTGAAGTGAGCGTGGAGTGAGTCGCCATTAGTGTCAATCCCTAGCATCAGCAGTAATCACAGCTCACTCTAAGCTCAATTCACCTTAGTTATCACGGTGAGATTTTTCCAGAATCGACCGGCAGCAGTGCTTTTCTGTAAAAATCTCACCGTGAAAACTTACGTGAAGTGAGCTGTCATTACACCTGATGTTAGAGATTGCTCCTATTGACAGCTCACTTCCGGCTCAAATCACCTAAGTTTTCACGATGAGATATTCACATAATAGATCAGGCAGATACTTAAATGTTTATTTACTTTGCAACTGCTAACTAATAGACAGGGTAGCCAACAATAAAGAATCAAAACAATAGATGAAATGCAATAATCGTCTACAAAATACACCTGAAGGCATTACAGAATTAGTTAATTATTATTATCATTAATTATTATTATTATTAATTATTATCACATTACATTATTTATTTTGGTTTCTCAGTAATCACAATACAACACACACACACGCACACACACACGTGTATGTCACAACATTTTATTTGATATTGTATGAGCTTTTCTATATTATCATATTTAATTTATTCTCTAAATTGATTATAACGGACACACACTTCCCTATGTGTTTGTTAATCCAGCGTATGGCACTCGTGGGTTGCAGCTGAAAATCAGCGTCAGGTGATACACACTGTGTTGTCATCTGACATTATGCTGAGCTGAGGCCCTTTTGGCATTATAGTCTTTGTTTACTGTTTTATAGTTTTAATGTGTATTTATTTTGATGTAATGCCAATAAACGCATTTTCTTTCTTTCTTTCTTTCTTACAGCAAACTATATCTACCAACAGTGATATTACAGGCTGAAAATAATAAATGTTAATAATAGTCGGTCAGGTAGGTATTGTCACTGAAATACACAGAAGCTTTCACGGAATTAAGTTTCTCTAGTAAATACATCTCGATTGCCACTCAACTCAAAAATTTCCCTTTTCACAATTTAGCCACTGACAGAGGCTTAAAACCTCCCACAGAAACCTTTTATGATTATTAAACAGTTTGCATTATTAAATGAAAACCACTTATTATTTTATGAACAACACTTTGTGCGGGAAATATTAAAATAGCGTCATTTTGCTGTGGCTTGACCTTTTATTCCATTAAATTATGCTGTTACTGAAAACAGGTCTTTCAATAAAACTGTGATCCAAACATAAAGCTAATTATTCCTCTGTACATGGCTGTCAATATTCCTGCTAACATTAATGAATTAATTGCTCAATCCTAAATTATTGTTTATGAATGGAATTTTGTTATTTCTTTAATGTTGTTTGCACTTCCTATGGGTACTGTGAAGCTCTTGGCTTCACGGTACCGGTAGTAATAAAATCAAACTAGTTACGGTATATCTCGTATCGTCAGTAATTATTCCTATAAAATATACTACGTATTTTACATCTTAAAACTGTGCTTGTCAGCAAAATCTGACGCCTAATCTCTTATAATTGTAAATCTTCACGTTTGTCTCGTATTTTATACTACTCACTTTTAACAAACTCACGGAGGTTACGTGTAATTATCTAATGATAAACATTGTATGTCTTATTTATTCAAATAACACCTTAATTTTTAATGACCATATAACTCCTTACGATTTGTGGCTTTGCATACTCACTCAGTAGTATGCTGAGACGGTGATGTACCTATGTCGAGTCTTCGCTAATGGATATCAGTCAAGAATAAGATACCCAATGACGACGATGTTTCTCTTGCAGTTTATTTAACTATATAGGTATCTCACAACGTATATTAAACTGTAGTCCGATATTGTTTGGTCAAAGTTATCATTATCACCGTCATTTCAACTGAAAGAAGTCCCACTGCTGGAGTTAGGCCCAAGCACCGCCACTTCAACCGGCTCTGTGCTTTTCGCATTCAGCGATTTCCTCCTTGTTTATTCATCTTGTTAAAATTCACAGAAGTAGGCAAAGTCATACTATTTCGCTCACAAAAGTTTTCATTTAAACCTTCGATTCACGCTAATCCAACTAGCGATTCACACTAATTTAACCAACACGTGCAAAGCTGACATTTGAAAACGAAACAGAAAATCAAAATTCCATTCAAGCTCCCATTCCTACGCGAAAGTGCTCTTCGAAGCCACATAGCATTAAAATAAGCGGTTTACAGTCACAATATCTAGTGTTCTGCAGGGAAGAACATCGTAACTCATTTTTCGCCACTTTACTGGATAGCGCACCATGGATTCGAAAAGTTCTAATGTATTAATTTCTGTTAGGTAAGTCCTAAAGCCAACCAACCTTGGGAAGTTTCAATAATGGAAAATCTACACCATTATGTAATGAATATGTTATTAATATGTGTAATTTATTACTTTTTTGAATTACAATGCAATTTCACGACATTAACTAAAAAAAAAATTGTATTCTACAATTCAATTGTGTGTTAATTTTAACTTCGTAAAAATGAAATGTGAAATTTTGTCTAACATATATTTTTATTTGTGTTTTGGCGTATTGAAAGTCTAGGTAAGAGATTATAACTGCATACATACAACGTGTAACGTTAAATGCGCAAAACCTCAGACACCCCAACTGATTTTTAATTCAATTGACCTATTTCAGAGAAAATAACTCATTGAAAAAATTGTAAAAGTTTTATGAGCTGTTTTAGTTTTACTGGCCATTCTGATCGTTTTTTGTGTCTGCGACGACGCTTTATCGAGGGAGGAGTCGTCAGCGGGCCGCTGCGCCGCCGTGCTGACATTGGCTTGCTTGACCAATTAATAAATAGACACGGCAACGTTTTTAATGAAGATTTTTTGAAAAATGTGACCTATATTAAAAAGTGGTTCAATTAATTCTGCTCGTTATTCTGATCAAACTATTTTCAGGTTTTGCGCATTTAACGTTACACGTTGCATAACTTTATATTCGATGTTCCAACTTTTTCCTACTGGCTAGAATCGTAACGCATATCAACTCAGATACAGAGGAAGTGCCGATAAAAGAGCATTTTTTGTTTACTAATACTGCGATTGTAACTCATAACTGACAAAAAGCGGGTTACGTACTTTGTCCTTGCAGTTGTCGAAGTGTGGTTGCAACGAGGTAAGCTTATCAGTGTTCACAGCGTACACTTTCGGTGAACATAACAATTTGCATTGAACGATGGAAACACTAATTCAATCTAAATATTTTTTATATCCGAAACAACATGCGAAAACGTGAAGCACGCCAAGTATTGATTCTCGAAAACGCATGTAAAAAAACTTCGCAATTTGGAAACTGAACTCTGAATACAGTGTCAAATATTATATGTGAAGGTGGCATTACATAAATTGGTTGGTTATTCGATTCTGGATTCTTGTCGTAACTTACTATTGTTGACTAAGCAATATTCGCCATTAAATATTACGTTCAATGGCGAATATTCCTTCTGCCATTGAATGTGTGTATATTCATCCATTTTCTATTTCTCGTATTTCACTGAAGAAACTTAAATCAAATTACCATTCATAAAGAAATTAAACTAGGTTAAATTACCTTTCATTCATTAGAAGAAACACGTTTACTTTGGAAGCAGTTTGTATATAATTAAGAGGAAATCTTCAATTCAAAAATCCACGAAAAATTTGTTACTTTTGCCTTTCAAATACTTCAATTACCTCTCATTGCGAAAACAATTTTCTGAAGGACCACAAACTGCACGAATTTGTTTCATTTCATTCTACCACTCAAATTAATTTTGTCCAATTAAATTAAATTCGTGGGTGTGTGAAGCAAAGACAGAAGGAGTTGGTTATGAAAAATATAATGGCTAAGAAAAAAAAACTTTTCTGAATAATACTCTCTACTCTCTTAATTTATGAGTTTCAATCTCTTATTACCGTAAGCACAATTTAATTTCGAGTTCAAATATAGTCCAAAGGCACTTAATAAAACGCTGGTATAAACATTAATTACCTCATCTAACAAATAGGTAATGGCGCTGTTGGGCTTGCCAGCGCAAAATACTAATCATCCGCCCGTAAAATATGTTGCCAATTTAATAATTGCGCCATCTTTTTGTTGGAACGACAAAAAGATTTTACCTTAATTAAACACTAGTGCCTCAAAGCGAATGATGAAGTTGGGTTCTAGGAATGAAAGCTACGTGTAGGTGAGCTGTTTTCTTAGGATCAAAGATTATAACATTTTCTTTACTAAGTTAGAGAAAGCTTTGTAGTCTGTTGTCTTAAAAGTAGTACGAGCGGTTAGTAGTAGGAATTACTTTTTATTTATTCACATATACACAAAAAGGTACAAAGGCGGACTTGATGCCTTAGGCATTCTCTACCAGTCAACCAAGGGTGGTGAAGAGATTAGATGGCAGGTGCTTTGGTTGAGCCGAACAATGATAAACAAAAATCTATAAAAAATATTGAATTTTAATTAATAAAAAAAAAAAAAAAACGTACAGAAATAGTATTTATGTGTAAATACGTTACAAACCTATAATTATATTCTTTTCTTCTGTCCTTTTCTTAATGAAATAGAAAGAAAAAGATGCACTGAACTTTAATTTATGTTAGTTTGTGGACAAGGGAATCGGCGCCAATTTGAAATTAATAATAATATAATAATATTCCACAACTTTCACACAACGCCATCTAGTCCCAAACTAAGCAAAGCTTGTGCTATGAGTACTAGACAACTGATAAACATACATATATATTTCTAAATACATACATATTATAGATAAATTACACCCAGACACAGAACAAATGATCATATTAATTAGTTGAATTGATCATATTAACTGTGATAATTTTGCAAATACATATTTGTTACGGTCGCGAATCGTATTTAGATCAAGATACGACCACCGGCCTATTCTGTAAAAATCTCACCGATAAAACCTAGGTGGGGCAGCTAGAATGACAGCTCACTTCACCTAAGTTTTGTTTTGTTTTGTTTTTTTAGTTTGCGGAGGCGCGCATCGATTGCTTTTACGCTACTCTGCGCAAGCGGTGCGCGTCAATGCTGAGCAGGGTACGGACTAGTCGCAACAGTGTTCTAACAATGATAGCCAGTAGACTTGACTGTCTGTACGTGGGTCGATGTATTAATGCTCACATTAGTATTGATACCTCGACTCACGGGTCAGGCAGGGGGCGAGTATATTAAGGTTGTTTTACTAACACTAGTTATAAGTTTTTATACTATTAACAAATTGGATCCTGGTTATCTGAAATAAAAAGCTTTGAATTGAATTGAATTGAATTAACGGGGAGATCATTGCAGAATAAGTCGACTGTGGCTTGTGGCTAACTAATAACAGCCGCTCGGGTCATTCGATCAGGTTAAGCTACGCTTGCCGCGGTTGATCCGTGGATGGGTGACCATCTTTACATACCAAGACCCCTCCGTGCCTCGGAAAGCACATTAGGACGTTGACCCTGGCGGTCATTCGTAGACCTTTAACAGTTGTTATGGGTCGGCAGAAGCCCGAGTCTGACAACCAGTCTTACCAAGGGGTTTCGTATTACCCAGTAACTGGGTTGTGGAGGTCAGATAGACAGTCGCTCCATGTATAATACTGGTATTCAGCTGCATCCGGTAAGACTGGAAGCCGACCCCAACATAGTTGGGAAAAGGCTAGGCAGATGATGATGATCGACTGATATTAACCTGCAAATTGAAAAAGCGTAAACAAAATTGAATTTTGCGGGCTATACCGGTGTTTTTGCCTGAACGTAATAAGCCCGATGAGAGGCACAGAACAAGGGAACAGCTTCGACCTTCATGTTTATAATTATGTTAATGAAAATGTGACACCCTTTTTTAAGCGAATAAAAAGTTTTAGTGTTAATGAAATAAAAATAAAGTTTCTTGTAGATACAATACGGCTTAGTATTCACAATAGATTATTGCAAGTCTTATCGACAATACGCAATCGGATGGTTTGGGTTGTCAGTACGTTTTTACGTGACGAAACTTTTCCAAAATATCAAAGCTAGCAGCTAAATATTAAAGTTAGCTAGCTAGCAGGGGCGTAGCCACCGCCGTATCAGCCGTATCAATGATACGGGGCCCCCGGGCTGCAGGGGCCCCTAACGCGTGTAAGCAAAAATTAGTAAAATGTTAGTCACTTAATCTCGTGCTTCCCGGGAAAAAAAACATATTAAAAAAACTGTCATACGTGCCTATAGAATTTTCACTTCAGAAATGACAAAATTCTAAATGACAATTTCTAGGAGGAAGCGATAACTTATAATCAATAAATATTTATTTTAATTTAATGCAAGCATTTTTGTTTCTTTTGTGAGAAATCTTTACCCTTCATTTGGGCCCCCCAACTAATTTTGATACAGGGCCCCTCCAAGGCACGCTACACCACTGCTAGCTAGGTCACATTTTGGAAAAGTTTTGGAGAAAACTTATTTATAGGACAAAACTTTTCTTACTTCAATTACTAGGTACAATTTATGTTTATTGTTGCCAAATGAGGAGCACACCAAAGTAAATATCTTGAAAAAATATTGCCAAAGTATGCTTTGATGATGAACTAGGATTAATTTAATTTACATATTTAAAACGGTAACGAGTAAGCCTTGCCTCCTGGTAATCTCCTAAAGACGAATTCCTAGTTTCAACCCTAGATTTATTAGACTAAGAGCTGGTTTTTCCAAAGCCAGATAATTTTATCTCACGAATAATTTTGAATTTTTGACAGTTCGTCCATAAAAAAAATGTGACACGTCAATTTTTTTCCATGAATAGAAATTATCTGTCGATTGAAAAATCGGCCCTAACTGTGAATATTGATATTTGAGATTGATGCGACGGCCAGAGACCTGGATTGGACGGCTGTTGGAAAATATTGCGAGACGATGGTCCAGCAGGGACGTGAAATAAGATGAAGAAGGTCAACTTCACGGGATTTGAAAACGTAGCCCGAACAGACTGGATTATTAGAACCTCATTCTCATTGCATAGGCATCCATATTTAGACTGTATCACAAATTAGATTAAAGAACACTGTTGAAAAATTTAATTGCAAAAAATGAGTTGATTTTAATGTTTCTTACAACTATCGCTGTTTATTTTCAAAATCTGTAAATGCAGATTTATGTGTATCGAAAAGTTATGGCCAGTCTCTTAAAACCGCTTTCAACGGTTAAGATAGAATAGAATGTAATAGAACAAATACTCTTTATTAAGTACACCATAAATATTATAGATATAAATGTAGAAATTTTACAAGGGGTATACAGTGGGCGGTAAGTTAAGGTAGGTATCTGATCTGCCCTTACTGCCACACCTCAAAAATCCATCATGTATCGCGTTCAGTAGATGAGCTATTCCTAATGATGTTGACTCATCATTCATTCGACATATTTTTATTGCTACCAGTTGCATTTGCATCTAAGAGCAACGGGTGTTGTTTTGAATATACGTAACAATTTATACACCTCACGTACAAACTATGCCTCATGATCAAAAATAAACAATTATCTGTTGCCAAAGGTTTCATTACTTACAGATTAATAGCTTTGGCAATAATTCGATCGTCCTAATTTGTTAGCTGTTCCATAAATAATATTATGTCATTACTAGTTTGATTGGAAACTTTATTGTGTTTGTAGATAAATAACTATTTACACTAGGTACTAAATTGATTTGATAGTTTTAATGTTTTCGCAATTCTAGAATCATCCAGAAAGCTAAATAGATTTAAGAAATAGTATTTAACGAAGTACGAGTGGTTCTTCGTTAAGTGCTATTTCTTAAACAATCTATCAATAACGGATTAATTATCACTTTTATTATTTGTCTATTTCACCTGAATCCATATGAAATGTGATTATCAAACTGAATGCATCAACTTAAGTCTGTCAGTATCTATATCACATATTCCTTGAAATTAAGAGGTTAAATTAACCCTTAAATGCATGATTTATTATATCGTATTGCAAAAAACGCACATTGTATAGGTATTAATCAATAAAATTTAGAAAATATAAATATATTATTATTAATATTCTTAGAGTAAATATATTGTTTTAACAAAAAGAGGTGCGTTTAGAAACTCACAGCTATCACATTCTTAAAAAAATTAAATGACGTACTTTGTTGCCATATGGCAACATTATGCATTTTAAGGGTTAAATTATACAGGTCAGAAGGTCGAATACACTTTTCAAGTCTAAGCATAATTTAGCGTAAAAGTTACCAGTAGGTCTATTCTGTAAAACATCATCATCTGCCTAGCCTTTTCCCAGCTATGTTGGGGTCGGCTTCCAGTCTAACCGGACGCAGCTGAATACCTACTTATCATACTCTCAATTACTCAGCAAGTACAAGCTCCTCTCCCTTAGCTCTAGAAGGAATTACCTCGAAGCCACAGTACTATATAAAATTGTCAGAATTGTTTTTAACTGTACAAATCTGAACAGTATGATTTGCTATGCTGTACCTCGAACCATCCACAGGCGGCAGGTACGCGCAGGTAATCTTTTCGCTTTGAACGCTTGCCGAACTAACTCAGGCCTGCGCTCACCTCTCCGCCGTATGGTTGACACATACAATAGTACCTCTGTAAACATAGATATCTTCAATTGCACAATAAGTAAATTTAAAAGTCTCATTTGCCATTCCCTATTAGATATCACAATAAGCGCTCCTTAATATAGTAATAATGTATAATTTTGCCATCATTTTATTGTTATTTTGAACAAATTATTTTTAATTTTATCTCTTTTCTCTATTATTTTTTTAACTTTTATCATTAACTTTTAATAATGTATTTGCTATTAATGTTCCTAGCGATTAGCTCTTTTGTTTTCTTAAACTTCTATGCCTACTTGTGGACAGCGTTGTGGGTTACTTTATAGCCAAATTGCTATTTTGTTAAACTAGTTGTAAGTCTTTATAATGTAACTGTTTGCTGTTCCTCTCAATAAAAATAAAAATAAAAAAATAAAAATAAAATACCAGTATTTTACATGGAAACCTGAAAGTTTGAAAGCTTGCAAACCATACTGAAAAAAGTGCGCAATTATTTCGCTTCTGTGGGAACACAAGCAAAGAATTTCCGCCGAGCGTCCAAAATCGAACACCGCGTAAAAAAATATCATGGCGGGAAAAAAAGCGCGGCCCTGCGAATAAGGGATCAAAATAAATTAGTCAGTTATACAGCATGTTTTTTTACCGTCTTCAAGTTTTTACAGGGTGTTCTACCCATGAATATGAACTACTTTCACAATGGAACCAAATCTGAGATCAGGCTACAGGCATATTGTGGTAGACAAAGCGTGTTGGGTGTAGTTGGCTGTTGTATATATTTAGTTGCTTTTTACTTTCAGGCTACAGTCCCGGTGGAAATCTACAGCTCGATCAAAACAGGCCTCACTGAGACGCGACGTCAGTGCTTTTGTCCGTACGTAATATACCGTTGCTAAATTCAGATGCTTTTGTTCAAAAAACAAAAAGCACTGCACAAAACGGAAAGCAAGTTTATAAAATAGTACCTATTTATAAACCACATCCAACGCAAGTTTTTAAAATGTTTTTTTTTGTAACCTAACCTAACATTATCTGCCTAGCCTTTTCCCGACTATGTTGATGGGGTCAGCTTCCAGTACAACTGGATGCAGCTGAAAACCAGTATTTTACGTGGAGCGACGGCCTATTTGTTGGTCTGCTTCTCTATATCCAGCTAAAATTGTCAGTAGTGCTGATATGAGATGCTGACATCTAGCTACTTAGATAAAGATATATCAAGCCGAACACTGTTGTCAAACAAGCTGACGTAACACCACCAGTCCATACCTTCCCAAAGGAAATCAGCCGCGTGATGAAAATAAGCCTTACCAAGCACTGACATCAAAGAAAGAAAGAAGAAAGAAACATTGTTTATTTATAGTTAAGGCTCGATCTAAATTTAGCCGTAGTATACGACTAAATTGAGATGCTATTGTTTCACGAAACAGAACAAGTTTGTTGAGAAAAAAAAAAGTTTTTAGTTATGTTTAGATTTATTTTCGTGATCCCTATTTTTGTTAATTTAGACGTTTTTATGTAACTACTAGGTGACCCGCGAACTTCTTACCTGCCGCTTCGTGTGTCACAATTAATGTCTCGCTGGTGGTGGCGTGTGTGTTGGATCATTGAGTTCCCTTCAAAATGGTTGAGCTAAATGGTGCTGATCCATACGTCATGTTCGTGAACGGGCGCCGCCAGTAGGGACTGGTCATCTCTTAAGCGCCACGGCTTATTTTTATTTTAATCTAAGTATTTTGATTTCTGAATTGTTATTTTTTGTTTTTTTGTTTTTGTTGTTTTTATCTTTTTTAGTATGGACGCTTTTAACGTGCACGTCTTTCTACATCGTTCTCAATTTCAACTTGAATGATGTAACCAAAATTTTGTAACAAGTTTTATGATTTAGAAGAGTGTCCGTGGAGTTTCTTGCCCGTTCTTCTCCACAGGTACCTACTACGCTTTGGAATGGGCAACTAGCTTCATCTTTCTGACTGACCGACCCCTTGACAATTCAAAAGTGCCTGTAATTGGTTTACTTGAAATAAATGCTTTGAGTTTGAGATAGGAACGAATGTATGAGAAATATAATTATCCAACATAAAAACGGGTCGAGAAAAATCCAACAAATCAAAGATCACAAAAATCGCTCCAGCCGTTCTTGAGTTATAAATGGTGTAACTAGCCCGACTTAGTTTTATTTATATAGATTTGTAACTTATGTTTTTAAGGTTTCTTTTTGTACTTTCGTATTTTTTTAGTATTTACGTCTTACATTCTCGAAATTATTTTCTAAATTACAAGGCATGACAAGCCGCGTCTGACCCAGATCGTTATGTCTACCTTTTTGGAACCAGTCTACGTCATTTAGAAAATTACCTACATTTTAAATTTTAATTCTACACTTGAGTTAACATTTCATCTTATTTGTAGAGCAGAGCTACAAATTGGTTTTTACTCGGGGCATCTTACATAACAATATTATATTTTTGTAACAGAACGTGTTTCATTAAGTTTTTGACTTCCTTATTTATTTCTTCATTAAGTACATTCATGGAATTAGTATGTATAAGAACAGGCCACATTCCATGGAATTTTTCTCGAATTTTCTGTGTTCGATTCCAAGATGGCGGCAAATATTCTCTATATTTGCCGCCATCTTGGAATCGAACACATGGACATAACGTTTAAATCTAAGAGATTTAAAGTAATGTGGAGGTTAAACGAATCGAGTTAATAGAATTTCAGTGAAGTATGAATTATTTGAATTAAATAATATGTATGATTTTGGAACTATTTTAAGGAGCAAGTAGTTTATTTATTAAATATATAACAATTACTTACTACTTACAGTAAACATCAAAGCGCGCAGCAAGCCAACTACACAACGTTTAACAACGGGACATCACGTTCGGTTCGAATAATCTCGTTTCTCGTTAACACCCCGTTGACGGTGGTGGTTAACAAACGCTGTAAGACTGGGAACTCTTCGAAGATTTCAGTAGGTGTAGTGGTACTTATACATTTTCTAAATGACGTCATGCACTCAAGCAGTCCTGGTCTAAGTGGTGGTAAATCAAAATGATAATGCTCAGGCGTGTTGACGATCAATAAAGAAGTTAGTCGAGTAGTTGTTTTGTTTGCACGTTTTAAATCAGTAAACACTCCCGCATAAACAAAATTGAACATAAAATTAGCACCTAGAACGTAGCAACTGCGACCTTATTCTCATTACCTTAACAAGTTACAAGTTTTTAACTTAGAAACAGTAGCTAACAAGTTCCAACTTAGGAACAGTTGCCAAGTTGCTTGTTCGATCCCCCAGCTATTTACCTCTGCGTACGAAGTGCTGCAATCTTTAAAACTGTGAGTTTGTAAGTATGCCTAGTTGGAAACGGTTGAAACTGTAAAGTAGCACTTTTAGTGAAGTTTTCTCGAGCAAATGCCTGGGAACCGATCGCTTATTTACCAGTTGTATTATTGGGATTTTCAAATACGATTTCAAGTTCATATAAGTAAACTTTAGCTTTAGCCGTTGGTCCTGGATGTTATTTGTAGATCTTTGACAGTCGTTATAGACAGACGGAAAGTAGAAAGTCTAACAACCATTTATACCAAGGGGTATTGTTCTACTTACCGTTGGGTTTTGGGGGTCAGAAAGGCTCCATGTGAAATACTTCTGCTTCTTTATTTCATGTCGACGCGGCGGTACTTTGGTTGATTATATAGGGTGTTTGGAAGCTGGATGCAAAGACTTAAGCGGGTGATAGTTGACACCATTTAGAGCATTTTGAGCCATACATGTCTTAGACGAAGTATGTTTTATTTTTTATTTTTAACTGCAAACTTTTAGTCAAAAAAAAAAAATAAAAACAGACCAACTTGAACTGGGAAAAAAAAAATAAAAAAACATAGTTCGTCTAAGACATGTAAGGCTCAAAATGCTCTAAATGGTGTCAACTATCACTACCTTAAAGCTTACATCAGTCAATAATCAAACTTCCAGTTTCTTATTGCCGGGGAAGCATGAGTTGTGGAACACAAATATTTTGGTCTTGGTGCAAGAGAAAAGGTTTTCGCGGATAACATTATAATTAATTTTTTTTTTTTTTACTCAGTTTACGGCCAGGACGGATTTGATCCCGTAAACCTGATAATATAGCCACGCGATGACCTCAACAGAAAAGGTCACCTATATACCTATATATCTACGAATAGGTAGGTATTTGGGTTTTAAAAAAATCCTGATTTATGCGAAACCGCAAACTGGAATATTATAGATTATGCTTTTGTATTGGTTTTTTTATTTGTCTGACATATTCTAAAAAAGATACAGAGGAGTTCCACTAAATATTTTTTATTCTAAAAATAACGCAACGCAACAGTTTAATTGTATTTAAATTCCAAGGATTTAGTTAGTAATGAAAGCAAAAAAGAAATACAAAGTAATAAAGGCGTTATCTTCGCTCGTAAGTCGTAATTTACGACTTTTAAAGTCTACTGAGGCAGTCATTGAGACTTTTATGATGGTCGTGGGCGAAGCGGTTCTGACTTATCATTACATCGACTTTATATTCGAGCTTTTTTAAAGTGTATATTGGATGAGAAATGAGGCTGATTATCACTTGGCTTATTTTCTTACCGGAAGATTTTTCTTCTAGATACGTGGGTGGATCAAATATAAAACGGATTTAAGTAAAAAGAAAACACGCATGTATTATTAAAAAAATGTGATAAATTTTATTTTTCTACATAATCTCCCCTTCTATTAATACATTTTTCCCAGCGCAGGGGAAGTTTCTTGCTGCCATTATCGAAGAATGTAGTCGGTCGTGTCTTTAACCAACTGCACACAAATGATTAAAATTAAAATCAAAATCACATTCTTGGTCAGTGTGAAACCGGCGTCCGCCCAATTCTTCTTTAAGATGAGCGAACATGTGATAATCACATGGTGACAAGTCTGGACTGTAGGGCGGGTGCTCGAGTATTTTCCAATGAAACTTCAATTTTTCTCCCGTCAAAGCAGCTGTATGAGGCCGAGCGTTATCATGAAGAAAAATCACTCTTCGAATAGACATGTCTCGTATTTTACTTCGATAAGCCAGCTTCACCTCATGAAGGATGTTGTAATATTCAGCATAGACTGTACGTTGCCCATGAAGGAAAACATACAACAGCACCAAGCGCGTCATTTCACTCATCGACCAGCAAAAAAAAAAAAAAGTCCGGTTTATATTCGATTTACCCAAGGATTTAGATTTATTTATTTGCATAATATCTTCTTTTTTTCTTTGCTCTTTTTTCGTGTCGGATTGCCGTCTCATCGGACTATGAGAGTTTGGGAAGAGAAAGTGCACCTGTGTCTGAGCACACACTCGGGAACTATAATATCTCCCTCGAAGAAGGCTAGCGCGTGTAAGCCGTTGAACTGATTTGGATGAAAATTGGCACATGGAGAGACCATTTCCTGGATTAACATACAGGATACTTTTTATCCTGGTATTGTGTTCCCTTGGCTGAAAGTTGGTTGAAAGTTACTTTTTACGCGGGCGAAGCCGCGGGCAGAAGCTAGTTATTATTAGGTCATTTCATTCAAACTTGCGCAACTATATTTTCAAGTTTTATTTTTTAATATAATTGGATTAAAGCAATATAACTTTAATAACTATAAATACAGTCCATGCTTTTCAATGACAGCAGCCCATCTCTGTTCTAGTTTACACACACCTTGAAATTTGCCTTTTTGGTTACCCTCTTGGATTTCTACCTCCAATGCCCCGTACAGGTCTAACCACTTACCGAAGTGACGGCCGCTCAATGCTCGTTTTAAATAATGAAAACAACCATAATCCGGAGGCATCAGATCAGGAGAATAAGGGGGTTGGTTCCATGTCAGTATGGTTGGCCAATAAAAACTCCGAAACAATACGAGCCTTGTGGGGTCTGGCATTATCATGGAGTAGTACAACGCTCTTTATTTTATTTTCTTCCCTAAACTCCTTTACCACACCTTCCAGGAAACTAATATACCGCTCTGCTGTCACCGTCTCCCCTTCTTCATACAAGTGCCAAAAGCCGATACCAATATTATCCATGGCTACTATCAGCATACGTTTATGTTCAGCTTTTTGTTGACGTGGTACTTGAGGTGGGTCTTCTCCAACCGAAACCCAAAATCAACACTTATCACGTTCAGGGGCTCGGTACAGGTACACCCAACTTTCATCTACCGCCAATGTCCCGCGTTGGTAGTGTGGATGTTGTCTTAGCAGCAGTAGGTTTTGAGAAGCTGCATTACATCGCGCTTCGATATTTTTTTCTGTGGGAACGTGGGGTATCCACTTGCCAAACACCTTGTGCATATTCAATGTTTTTGTCAATATACGGTATGCGCTCGCTTCTGGGATTAGAAGTTCACGGGAAAGGTCGGCGGCAGTCCAATCTCTCCTTTCGTTCAGTTTGTCTTGCATGGCAGCGACGCGCTCTTCATATTCAGGAGCTAGATTATGAGGCCCTCCTCGGCCCTCTTCCGTAGAAATTCTGCCACTGTTGAAAGATTTCACCCAAAACTGCACCGTCCGCAGAGAGTACGCAGCACCGCCTATTGCTTTCACAAGATCTTTATGAATATCGGTTGCACATTTTCCCAAAAGAACTTCAAACTTAATGAAATTCCGTTGGTCAATCTCATTAATTGAATTTATTAGGTCGTTTCGATTCATTTTTAAACATATCGAAAAAACGTGTTGACGGCTGGATGCACTAGAGAATACTAAATAATAATCAAGCATAAACATGAATCATCCGCTGAACATGTCTCGACAGGAACGAAAAAATTACGCGCAAGTTTGAATGAAATGACTCAAACTCAAACTCAAACTCAAAGCATTTATTTCAAGTAAACCAATTACAGGCACTTTTGAATTGTCAAGGGGTCAGTTTGAATGAAATGAACGAAAAAATTACGCGCAAGTTTGAATGAAATGACCTAATAATAATCCTCTTTGCATAATTTCTTACCACGTATTCTCATTTCTTTTTCAACCTTAGCTTAGTTGGTTACTGAATCTTCTATTAAGACAGTATTCAGGCTTTTCGAGAAGTTTAATTTAAAAGGGTCATTAATCTGGACAAAGCATTCTCCACTGTGTGAAGAACTAACAAGACATGTCATTTAATAATAATATCATAATGTGGGAACATAACTCGAACCAACGTGACTTTTTTAAAAAAAAGCCATATAATTACAGTTACCTACAGTACCCTACGTGTAGTTCTGATTTAATTATTCTGTTGGAGAATTGTGTGTGTCTGATTTTGAACAAAAAAATATTCTCATCACCTGTCTAGCCTTTTCCCTAATATTTTGGGTTCGGCTTCCAGTCTGACCGAATACAGCTAAATAAGTACCAATATTTTACGTGGATCGACTACCTATCTGAACTCCACAACCATGAACATATATTGTACTATGAAAATGTTTATCGCTATCTCTTATGCTTTGGTCCACCCTAACCACTGGATACATAATCTAACATGTAACACGAGAGTCACATAATATTGTTATCATAATCTTAACTATTTCACTTCTGCTACATCGAGGCAGCTTTTCAATTTTCTCACCCATGAAGTAAATATTTACTGTGTAGTAGATCAAATATAGATACTTTGTGGTAAGATTATTATGTCTTACCCCAAATCCGAGAGTGAAAGTTGGGCTCTCTCTACTGGTACTCGTAGAAATCCAAAAATGTGACAGGTCCTTTGATCCCTAAACTTCAACTAGCATAAAGGGAAAAGGGTTTCTGTCTCCAATAGACATCATGCGTTGTTTGCGTAGAAGAATAGCAGTATTCTATATAAAAGCTTAACCCTGCAACGAATATCTCTTCAAAAATTAAGGATTTCATACTTATCTATGTTAAAACCAAAGTTATAAACAAAACATCTTTCTAGAATACTGGTCTAAAAGTCTAACGTGCATGTAATTGCACCGGAGCCGAACTTTAGCCAAGTACAATTACTTAAAACTGTCTACCTATCTATGCAACATACCCATAGAAGTTTCCGTACAAAATGACCGCGATAAAAACAATACAGGGTGGTGTTAATTGCTACACGAAGTTGGGTACGCGATAGATAGCGGGTGTGTGTGGATCGTTATAGTCGGCCTATTGTTTGTTATTGGCGGAGAGCACAAGTTTTTCCGTTGTCCTAATTGGCTGTTGAACGTTAGTTTTTTAGACAGTTTTTCGATAGTCTTAATTTTTGATAGTGTGAATTGTTACTGGCAATTATAACTTGAAACGTATAAAAATCTGAATCAGAGTATATGTAAGACTATCTACGTGTCCAGGACAAGCTTTCAAGAAATGCCACACCCATTTTGCTTGAAGAAATAGCTGTATCAATTTTTACTGCAAAAGAAAATGGGAACATATTTCCTCATAATAAATTCTAAGAAATAATTTGAAGGTTTTATACAATGGGTTGAGGTAGCATATATTGGTATATTATATTCTGCGTTCGCGAAACAAATGAAGGCCGAGTCGCCTATTGCTGTCCTTTCCGAGATATACGAGTAAGTAAGTAGGCCTCTTTCTATTCGCCATACAAATCCATCCAACCCAACTGTGTTCAAGTTACCCTTAGGTCGAGAGGCGTCTCAGATTTCGTTTAGCAAACGAAAACAAGTAGTAGTTATTATTTCCTGAAGAATTATTAAAAGTTTCTAAGTGAGATGAAACAGAATACTAAAACTACAATTTGACCAAACTCAAACTCAAACCGTTAATTGAACCATTTGCAGGTACTTTCGAATTGTCAAAGTGTTGGTCAGTTAGTCAGAAAGCTAAACCTAATTGCCCATTCCAAACCGTAGATCTATATGGAGAAGAAAGGACAAGAATTTCCAAGGACACTCTTTTAAATCAAGATGTGTATTAAAAATCCTGGGTACATTATTCTTGTTGTTTCTTTATGTGAGCATAATCACTACATAGTATAAAACAAAGTCGCTTCCCTGTCTGTCTGTCCCTATATATGCTTAGATCTTTAAAACTACGCTACGGATTTTGATGCGGTTTTTTTTAATAGATAGAGTAATTCAAGAGAAAGGTTTATATGTATAATACGTGCATAATATAGTAGAGAAACACTGATCATTTTAGAGGTTTCTAATGTGATGTCGTAAATAAACACATATTTTTGCGCTTACATTGTAAACGCTGGCTGAACCCGTCGAGATAGATCAAAATAATGTACTACAGTATTGTACACCTTAAAAAGGTCTACAAAAAAGTCCGCGATGGTATATGTCTATCTCTTAGAGATAACCCACAATAATCATTTTTATCCTATACTTTTTACGAAAAAAATTATCAGTTCTCCATTGCACCCGTGCGAAGCCGGGGCGGGTCGATATAAGCCTATAATCTAAAGCTGCTGGTACACAGGTCTCCATTCTTCGAGAGGGAGTGGCCACGCGGGCCAAGTGTTGGTTGGTAGATGTCACATGTCTTCGATTTTTTTTATTTGGTTCTATGACATGTCGGTTTCCCCATGATGTTTTAAAGAAACGTGGAACGCTTCACGATTTTCCTTGTCATTCTTGTGCGCGACCACGGATTCTATACGTGAGAACAACGTAAAAAAATAAAATAAACCTTGCAAGCAATAAAGATCTTTATCTAAATCTTCCAATTATTATCAGGGAGCTGTAAAACCTTAACATGCAATTCCGACACTGTGCAGACGCCGCCTACAATTTAATGACATTACATCGACGCCATCTTTAGAACATAAAACGTCAAAATGTCTTGCTTGAGGCTCTAGGAGTTACTGCGGGGAATACTCGCTTCATACAATGTATTGTCTTATCTATTGGTGTCGGTTCTTTGCTGATATCATGTGTTCTTCGTAATAGCTGCGGCTTTCTTTTATTTGACAGTTGGCGTCCATACTTTGACATATTTTGGACTTTTGCAGTGTTGCCAAGTCTTGTATATTAACCTCATCAAAAGTTCTTCAAATAATTTTTATGATGCTAGTGTTAAAATATAATATTTTATGAAAATACACTACATTATTACTACTACATTACTACACTATATTTACACTAGCATCTGCCTACGGCTTCGTCTGGCTGTCGGAAATTCGTGGACTTTATTTTTTTTGCACGGAACCGTAATTCTATTTCTAAAATAAAAATAGAAGCCAATGTTATTCCTTATAAAATCAACCACCTGCCAGTGAAAGTACCGTCAAAATCAGTCCAGCCATTTCGGAGATTACCCGGAACAAACGAAGAGACAGTAAAAAAAAAATGTTTTTGTTTTAATACAGTATATACTTTCATATGCATTTAGTAAAAAGCTGTTATTTTAATATCACAAACAGACACTTCAATTTTATTTATTTGTATAGATTAAATTTATTTAAGTAATACCAACTGAAATAGCCACCACGTGGGGCGCTCCTAAAAATGTACGGACAGCATATCAATCTACTACAATCTGTCAAATTTCTTTAATAGATTTTCAACTTTATCGCTGAAGTATTAGGTTTAAAGTTAATATTTGACAGTTTCGGGTAGCTTGATGTGCTGGCGTCTGTACGTCCGGCGTACCCTGGACTGGACAGACAGACGCTACCTTCAATCAACTCGGCCTATCGCAGTCCACTGCTGGACATAGGCCTGTCTCAGACTGCGCCACAACACCCTGTCCTCCGCCTTCCGCATCCAGTCTACCCCAGCTACCTTCTTCAGATCGCCCGTCCATCTAGCTGGGGAGCGTCCCACACTACGCTTGCCGATACGCGGTCTCCACTCCAGGACTCGTCTGCTCCACCGGCCATCGGCCCTTCGACAGACATGGCCAGCCCACTGCCACTTCAGATGCTACCTTACTTACTAGTTAAAATTATAACCATGGAGAACTCTTCTCATACATAATCCGTGACGACGATATACGAAAGAATAAAAACATGTTCATACATTGGAGTTTAGAGTATCTCTCTAGAGATTAACAAAAGTTTGTTACACAAAATAAATTTTCTCATCTCAAGATAAATGTTCTCAAGTTATATCCCTTGATTGCCTAGTAGAAATTAGTCTTGTAACTTAGAAGATTCACTATTTCCCTGAATCTGGAATCGATCCTTTAACAGTTTGTCTCAATTATTTTATCAGTATACCTTCCTTGTATTAGATAAAGTTGCCGGTA
Organism: Eremobia ochroleuca; assembly: GCA_949629135.1. Classification (NCBI taxonomy): domain Eukaryota; kingdom Metazoa; phylum Arthropoda; class Insecta; order Lepidoptera; family Noctuidae; genus Eremobia; species Eremobia ochroleuca. The sequence goes on along the minus strand of OX451400.1, from coordinate 16,629,665 downwards.
GTTTATCTAACCTCGAGGGTTTATTAGATTTAGGGGTTCGTTTACTCGTTTTTCCTTTTATATGTTTTGGGTTATTTTAGTAAGAAATCGTGTTCATTTGAGTATTTTCATAAAATATTTAAGTAGGTATTTGTAATAATGAATAATTCAACGCATTGGCAATTTAAATGGTAAATCTGGTCGTGACCACAACACTGATGTTCCAGAAAAAACTTATTATTTTCCAATCTGTTTTTGTGGCTAGCAACGTGAAAGCTCATTTTATAAATTAGGAAATATAAAAAAGTGTGTGGTGCAGTCTCTTTTTTTGTTATAGATGCATTACCTCAAGCTCAAGCTGCAACCTTATTGCGTAACACAGTTTCAATAACAATCCGAACATTTTGAAGGAAATTGCTAATGCATTGCTTCATATATACGAAAAATTTGTCTGCTCAGCAACGTAAATAACGAAATGAATGTTGTTGAACTTTCAAAATTAAAGGTTACCCGTTGTTGTTTCTGTTAAAGTATTTCGCTCAAATTCAAACCACACATTTATTTTGATTCTCAAACAAAGGTCTTCTAACCTACACAAACCTTTTTATACCCTCAACAAATATTTTAATTCGACAGATTTCAAAAAAAATTCACACGTCAGTAACTCGTATAAATCCGTCAAAGAGTAGCGTTGAAGCGTAACCGGAAGCCAGATAGCGGCCATGTTGTCTCTCACCGGATGTGACGCGTCTGTTGTAATACGATCATGTGGATATTGCAACACACTTTGTGGACTGAGAAACCGATACACTACAATATAGTGATTGGTGTCCGTATTTGCTGTTACTACATTCTCTGGTACTAAGTGTTTCTACAATATCTTATATTGATAGAATGCATTTAATCAGACAGTGTAGGAGAATCAAAACAAAATTAATTATAATGTAATTGAATGCAGGATACTAGGAAGTAAAACTATGCGGGACGAACTTTTTGTGTAAAAGTTTGCAATAACAACTATATCTACTTTATGTTTTTCACCAATTAGCGTTCTTGTGTGCCAGTTTTGAAATTCATAAATGTCGATGAAATTACTAGCAAATGTGGCATTTCAGTTTTGGTAATGAATTGACAACATTTCAAACCTGACACGACCTTAAAACAAAAATACCATTTCTTTATTTTCGTCTCCAGAGTTCAAATATATTTATTTTTTATTTTTTTATTTCTTCATTTCTGAGAAAAAAAATGGTAATCAAAAAACATGTGATGACGTCACATAAATGGTGGAATGAGGTAGTTACCATTGCGCATTCCAATGTCTTCGATGAAAACATTACATGTCAAAGAAGACATGTCAAATATGTCAATGTCACCATAAAACAAAAACAAAATATTGAATTGAACAATTTATTTTTCTTATCAACTCGACACGCTATAATATTATCAGTTTTTGTTGATATTTCGTCAATGAAATGGATCCAAATCAAAAATATACGCCAATGAAGGAACCAAAATATTGTTATTTTTTGCGGTGCCCAGCTCAGCAAAAAAAGAGTGGTGCAATGCTGTGGGTATATCATGTCCTAAACGCGTTATATATGTATGCGAAGATCATCTCAATGTAAGTAAATAAATAACAATGATTTTTACAAACTACGTACCACAAACCACACACTTTTTAGCGCTTTTTTTCTGACACCTGAGACAAGTGATATTATGACAATGATATTTAACAGTTTTTTTGACGGGTCACAGTAAAGCAAAGGTTTTATCGCCATTCCACCGTAAGCATGACGTCATTTGGCGCTTACGACTTTTTAGAATACACCGAATTTCAAAGTTGAAATTATGAATGAAAAGTACGTAATTTCGAAAAACGGAAAAATACGGGTGCCTTAGATTTCTATTTACTTTTATATAACGTAATAATACATGCAGGTTAAAAATATGAAATGTTGTCAATTCAAGCACTTATTGGTAAAAACAATACTGTAATGTCTGAAAGGAAGAAAGAAAAATAGCTTTATTTGTCACAGAAACACGTAAATACAAACAGATAAGTTAAATCGAACACTACACTACACTGCAGGAAATCACCACTTTCATCAAGACCACTTTGATGAAAATTAATCAGTGATTGACTTGTTTACACACCTCAGCTTAGCCTTTTCCCAACTATGTTGGGTTCGGCTTCCAGTTTAACCAGATGCAGCTGAATACCAGTATTTTACAGGAGGCGACTGCCTATTTGACCTCCATAACCCCGTTACTGGGTAATACGATACCCCTTGGTAAGACAGATTGGTTGTCAGACTTTCGGGCTAATCACGAGCCGTAACAACTGTCAAAGATCCACGAATGACAGCCGCGACCAACGGTTTAACGTGCTTTCCGAGGCACGAAAAGCTCTTAGTATATGAAGATAGACCAACTGCGGCAAGCGTAGCTTAACCTGATTGATCGACTTGTTTAAATACCAATACCATTTAATCTAAAGGAGTATTTATTAAAAGACATTGTACTAGAACTTTTTCGATTACATCGAACGTTGCCATAGACTGTACATAATGGAAGCCAATTTTAAACTTTCCAGTTGCTCCCGTAACAGCTTTTTAATAAAAAAAGAATCCCGGTTAACTTGTGCATTGATCGTTGCACCATCGTCTCGGTTTACAACTACAAGTCCTTTTTTTTTTGTTATGTGAGTATTTCTCAAAATAGTTGTACATTTGTGGAAAAAAACATGTCCCAAAAGTTTGAGTCAAAATATTAAAATAAAATGATGAAACTTCTTGCAAGATATTTGCGAAGGGATGAAGAAATATACTCCTGATTAGGATTAGATATCGCAAAGACCGAAAATACTTCATAAAATTGTGTAACGCTTCAAGTTGTCACTATCATGATTTACTTTTCCATACAAAATCTTTTTGTCTCAATGGGTACCAACGACTTTGCCGCTTCAAAAAATACTACTTGACGTATGTCTAATGTTCTAATTTTCTGTAATTAGCACCTTCGTATAATCTAGTTTAAGGTTCAAAGTTGATTGTATCCTGCTTTCTTTAAAATATATTACGTTTCACGCAATAAACAAAATGTCTCACCTTTTTTACTTTTTAGTCACGTACTCTTTAGTCACGCCATTTCTCAGTATTTTTTTTAATTTCTCAATGAATCTGTAGTATTTTGTACTGGAAACACTAAAAGCGTTCTTATTGGGCGATGGTAAATATCAGCGCCATATATTTTTTCAGTCAAAAACTAGATTCTCTTAGTGCGCCGGCGGTTTTACTGTTTCGATACGAAAGAAAAATATTACTTTTTTCGGGGTAGTACTTCTGAATTATATATCAAGTTAATAAAAATGTATGTTAGGATAATTGTTTAAGCGCATTACATTATTAAAATTCATTTTGGACAAAAAATCTACTTCTTTTACAGGTTATGGGTTATAATTCCTTTTACTGTTTCGTTGTTTTTCGTCACGTAACGAAATAGTATGTTATATTATTTCGTTTACTATTTCGTTACTTTGTAAACTATTTCGTTACAATATTTCATAACAAATTTTTTCGTTACGTGTACATCTTTCGTGAGAAATACTCATGTGTCAAAAACTAAGAAAACAACTTCTTAATTAAACGCGCAAAAAGTTACTTTCGTAATTGTTTGGTTTCGTTTTTGATAAAAAAAAAAACATACAAGTTGTATAAATGTTGCCACAGATTTCTAGTAGTGTTTTTCTTATAACAAAAGCATATTGAGATGTCAAGCGTTTTCTAGAATAATAATATGTATTTTGGTAGTATGATGAGCTGTATTCATAGCAGTAGACAAAACTTAAACATTATTTTAAATTACATAACATCCAGAAACGAAATGTAAATAGTTTTCCAATGAGACTGAGTTTCGCTTTGTGTTGTATCGTTCATAATACAATATTTTACTTTATTAACTTCGTGCTGTTACTTCTTAGGTTTGTTTTTCTTTAGAATCTAAATTTAAACATCTGTTTACTCTCTTGCGTTGAGTTTGTTTATAACTCTAGTATTGTTGTTGCTTAATTATGAGCAAATCGCAGAATTCTGCAGCCATGTAAATCGTAGATCGTTCTAGATTTCGTATTGTCAGCTGAAAACTAAAGTACAGCTAACGGGAGAACACTTTTTTGACACCTGTTAGTTTTATGCAAACGAATAGCTACGTGTTTTGCGAATTTGATCTTTATTAGCTACTAGAATTTTCGCACTGACAAAGCGTCTCTCAACGGCCGGCCAGTAGATATTTGCCAGAATATTGAAAATCACCCGCATGAGTAGCCTTATCTTGGCCCAAAACCACGCAAACTTGGGTTAACCCAACTGTTTCTACCCACCACCTGTAGATATAGTTCGACTAACTCCGTTCCAGAATGCTGAGATTTGGACAAAGATATTTTGAAATTTATTAGTTTGTGAGTCAGAAAGTGACACCGGTGATTGAAAAAATCTGTGGAATCGGTTGTCATATTAAAGACATGTGATGCGGAGGAATGTTGAAAATGTCGTGAGGAAAGTTTTGAGTGTGAAGGGCTATAAGAGTAGGGGAAGACCAAAGAAAGGATGGATGGACTGTGTGAAAGGTGATACGGCTAGAAAGGGGGTAATTACCGAGATGACGGCTAACTGCGAAGTCATCATCTGCCTGCCTTTTCCCAACAGTGTTGGGGTCGGCTTCCAGTCTAACCGGATGCAGCTGAATACAAGTATTTTACATGGAGCGACTGCCTATCTAACCTCCACAACCCAGTTACTGGGTAATACGATACCCCTTGGTAAGGCTGGTTGTTAGACTTTCGGGCTTCTGACTACCCGTAACGACTGTCAAAGATATACGAACGACAGCCGGGACCAACGGCTTAACGTGCTTTCCGAGGCACGGAGGGGTCTCGGTATGTAAAGATGGTCACCCATCCACAGACCAACCGCGGCAAGCGTAGCTTAACCTGGTCAATCGACCTGTGCGGCTGTTATTATTTAGCCACGGACCCCTCAAGACGGCTAACTGCGAAGTATGGAAGAAAAAGACATATTGCCCCGGCCCCATATAATTTGGGGTAAGAGCAGGAAAATTATGATGATTATTTATTGGTTTGTGAGACTTGTGGGGCAAAATTATTATTATAAATTGTCAAATTATTATTATAAATTGGCAGGCCTGTTTGTCTAGTGGTCAGTGGCCCTGACTACTAAACGCAAGGTCGTGGGTTCGATTCCCAGGACAAATGTTTGTGTGATGAGCACGATCATTTGTTCTTTGTCTGGGTGTAATTTATCTATAATATGTATGTATTTAGAAATATATATGTATGTTTATCAGTTGTCTAGTACTCATAGCACGAGCTCTGCTTAGTTTGGGACTAGATGGCGTTGTGTGAAAGTTGTGGAATATTATTATTATTATTTCGAGTATTACTACAACATTCTAGCTGTAACCGATTCTGTTACATAGCATTGATGTAACTATTGGGTTGGCACTAAAGTAATGAGACACTACAAAACTCTATACATTTCCTTTTTCAAGTTAATTGTTTTCGATAATATTCTAGAATGTTGTAGAACATTCTAGGTACTTGTGATATGGGGGTATACGAGTGTAATGCCGCCCTCGCGATCGGTTTAGTCAGTTTGAAGAAAAATGGACGAGCGACAAGTTCGAACTATACTTATACAAGTACTTGTATAAGTATAGTGCTTGCATTTGCTTCAAATATGATTCAGATTGTGATCGATAATGTGTTATGCTGCTACATGACGTCCATTTCTTTTAATTAATTTAGTTTTTAGGGTTCCGTACCCAAAGGGTAAAAAGGAACCCTATTACTCCCGCACCGCTGTCCGTTCGTCCGTCACCAGGCTGTATCTCATGAACCGTGATACTTAGACAGTTGAAATTTTCACAGATGATTTATTTCTGTTGCCGCTATAACAAAAAATACTAAAAAACAGAATAAAATAAATATTTAAGGGGCTCCCATACAACAGACAGATTTTTTTGGCGTTTTTGTAGATAATGGTACGGAACCCTTCGTGCGCGAATCTGAATTGCGCTTGGCCGGCTTTTTTTTAATACTGTTGTTTTTATTGTATTTAACATTTCTTGTGCGAGTCTCAATAATTGCTTTTTGTTTCTTTCGTTCTTTGTAAAATATCTTTTGCTAACTGTATAATTTTACTATAAAGTACTTTTACGTAAACATTCGCCTGAGAGCTACAGAAAATATGTACGTGACTCATTACAAAGAGTCAACTTTTAATTATTATACGAACCGTAATTAAAATTTCATAATTCAGAGTGCGAGCCGTGACGCCTATGAGCCTGAGGCGACGCGTAATGGAGGACTTAATACAATTTAATTTACGTTATAAGTTATGAAAATACATCTGTTTATCTATTTATTAAGGTACTCCAAATTTTTCTGTTGTTTAGAGGAAAAACTGGGATTCCTAAGTTCGATCCTCATGTCGGGCTAGATGTCATCAGGTTTTTCTGTCAGAATTTATTAGTCTTTTTTGTCTTCGTTTTTTTTTTCAAAAAAACGTTGCCCCACACTAGAATTTTTCCTGTATTGTGGGTGCGTTTACAAACATTTAAACTCACATACACAAACAGCCAGACCTGGAACAACTATTAGGTCATCCCACTTCCAGTGTCATATTTTTTATTTCCAATATTTATGTATTGCGCAATGGTATGTAATAGTTAATATAATGTGTTGTCTTGAACAATCATGTTAGTTTAATTTGGTGTTTTGTATTTTCAAGACGTGCATTGATTTAAAATGGAAGATTTAAAAAAATCTATTAATGTAGTGGAGCAACGTATATTTCTAAAGTTTTGTGCTTTACTCAACTACTCTGGAGGAGTTGCGCACGACTTACTGGTAAAGTGTGTTGGTCGTAACGCCTTAAATAAAAGAACCGTACAGCGATGGCTTGAAATGTACAAACAAGGAAGAACCACAGCTGAAGATGAGCCGCGAGCACCTCGATCATTATCATCGACTAGATTAGAAGCAAGGGACACTATACATAGAGTACTCACGGAGGATTTATGTCTGGTCAATAAAAGTGCAGTATGGGTGTCCCACACTCTGAACACGGATCAGAAGGAGTTTCGTTATGAAACTGCGCGTAGCCATTTATCGTGGTATCGCCGTAAGAAAAATATACTTAATAGATTCATATGCCTTGATGAAACTTGGGTCGAATATTATACTCCTCGTCAAAGACATCAGTCACGATGTTGGGTGGAACCGGGCACTTCAGCTGAACATTTACCACGTGCAGAGCTACATGAACGAAAAATACTACTAATAGTAGCTATGAATGTCAGAGGCATTGCTTTTTGGAGAACTTATGATGAAAATACAACAATGACTGGAGAGCGATATAAGTCATTTTTAGAAGAAAATATTCCTATTTGGGCAGACGAACATCATATAACGAGTCCTATAATTTTACATGATAACGCCAGACCGCACAAATCAAAAATAGTTCAGAATTTAATTGAAGATAAAGGATGGATTGAAATTATTCAGCCGCCATATTCCCCGGATATGAATCCTTGTGATTTCAATTGTTTTGGCCATGTGAAGAGGAAAATGTCGGGTACTCGATACAATAGTAAAAAGGAGTTAGATATTAAACTAAAGAGCATTATTGATGAATTAAATGAAAGTGGTACTTTAAATGGTGTTCAAGATTTGCCAACAGTCTGGGAGCGAGTGATTAATAGTGGTGGAGATTATTGATTAGTGTCACAAGGTTATATAGTATAGTAGTCAGTTTTTGTAAAATAATAATAATAAAAAAATATGACACTGGAAGTGGGATGACCTAATACTTGTAGATCATACAATTATTAGGTCATCCCACTTCCAGTGTCATATTTTTTAATTATTATTATTTTGATTAGATTGGGAAAATCTGACAGATTCGGATAGCTTGATGTGCTGGCGTCTGTACCAGATAATTCTTTCAACGAAACCGTAATACGAACGATTAGAATTTATGGACTGTGAGATCAAACGGCGTCTGTACCGACACAGTATCTGATATCGACAGATATTGCCCCAGATTGCTCAGCTAATTGCTTCTCTGTGTTCGGCGATTGTCATCGTCGCAAGGGCGATTAATTACCTACAGACTGACGCCATTTAGGTCCCAGTTGTAGTATGTCAGAATCTCGATAAAGCCTTCATAATAAGGAGATAGCGTCCTGGCGCTATCTGAATTTCAATTTTCGAGAAATTCAAATTTTCTGAGGTTTTTTGCAATTTACAGATTAGAATTAGGTTGTGTGCCGACCAAATTACCATTCGCAACCAATTATGTATTAAAATCTTCTATACTTCTGGGGCTGATTGATTACCTTTGTGCATCCCCCTTTAACGACTTACTTTGGAAAAGGTTACTCATCGTGCTATGAAACAAAGACTACGCGTACTGCGTTTGCTACAGCGTAGCTGCCACCGAGATACTCGTATTATTATTGCTACGCCAATCGCTACGTAAACTCCGCTACGTAATTTTGTTAGCACTGTATTATTTTGTTTTTTTTTTTTTTTAGTAAACGTACGGATGACTTTCAAAAAAGCTCAACCAAACCTTGTCATATTCTACTATGAAAAAGGCGCAGCGACCTCTTTTTCATCAATTTACAAGGAAAGAGTTTAATGTGACAAAAATAAAAAGTGATCCAAGTTTTCGTAAGGTGATTATACCTACAAGATTTCACTATCTTTTATTTTATAAACAACATATTAGGTAGAATATTTATTTATTTTATTATTTGTGTAAACACAGTAAAAACATATGGATATGACATAATTATAATTTGAGTACAAAGGTACTGCTTATTTCTTAAGAAATTTCTTCCAGCAGACCTGCAAAAGCAGAAGTAAAAAATAAATGTAGACAATAGTGTGTGAGAACATGAAGAGAAAAATATGAATGTGTGAAGTCTAAAACTAACGTATTAAATATACCTACACATATATTGCGAAAGTTAACATAAGTATACTTAAATAAATACATAATGCCAATGATATGTAATTTGACAAGTTGGCTCCTTAATGAGTCCGAGGATGTCAATGACCGATTAAGTGGATAATGTTTGCGAGTATCGGTTTTCCACTTTTTTTTTTGCACTTTGTGATGATTCAAGATTCTTTATTTGTGGAAACATGAGTATTCATACAGTGAATGCAAGTTATAACAATACATTATTAGATCAGTCATGTTTGGCCTTAGTGGCGTACAAATATTTAAATGTCAGTAAATAACATAATATTTGGATAAATTAAAGCATAATAGTTAAGAAAATGTTAACAATGTTGTGAAAATAACTTATGTTGTATTATTATGGATGCTTGGAACAGGTTTATGTAAAAATAGACAGCTGGGATAAGAAGTTACAGTTTGTCACGAAACAGTATTATTTTTTTGTGTCAATTAGTAGATTCGCCGTATCTCCTAAACTTAGCTGAACGCGAAGTGTTCGTAGTAAAACAACAAAACAAGAAAACGCAGCGTAGTTGTGCTTTTAAATTGGGAAAAAATGAGTGAGGAATATGGTGATGTTTGCTTGTGTGTGTATTTTCAGTTACCATTTTTCAATTGCATAAATATTTGTTTTTTTTTTTTGCTTGTTATCAAATTAAGTACGGCCCTCACAGTTTAAAAATAGCAGTCAGTCAATTAATTATATCTGCAGTATACCGTCCTTCGATGAAACTTTATACCGATGTTTAATATAGAAGTTGCAAAGGCAATAAAGAATAATTATTTACATTAAGGAAACAAGAACAGTAATTTTGAATGAACAATTATTTTCACCGCAGTTGGTATCCAAGTTATTCCCGTATTATTTTCACGGCAATTCTCAGTATCCACTTGATTTATATTCATCTCATGTGTTAAATTTTACCCTCTCCTCGGATATGTGGCATCAACATGGTAATTTAATTACCGTGGTATTTACTTTACTTTATTTACCGAAAGTCTGACAACCAGTCTTACCAAGGGGTATCGTCTTACGCTGTAACTGGGTTGTGGAGGTCAGATAGGCAGTCGCTTAATGTAAAATACTGGTATTCAGCTGCATTCGGTTAGACTGGCAGCCGACCCCAACATAGTTGGCAAAACGCTAGGCAGAAGATGGTATTTACTTTACATCATTTACTCATTTTTACATTTACAAATACAAGTGGAAAACGTCTATTGACGCCGTAAGGAAGCTTTGTTTCAATAACGACATCATCGCACTTCAAGAAACATAGTCATTACCAGAGGATCTTGCGTACTTACATTGTATCAGCGTTGAGTTTGGCTGCACCAGTACATCGGTGGTGAATACGACGGCAGGCATTCTTCGAGGGCGACCATACGGCGGCCTAGATTTGCTTTGGAGGAAAAGTGCGTTCAACAATTTGTCGGTGGCTTAGTGCAATAACCCGCGAGTGTGCGCTATTAAAATGGCGTTAAACGAAAGGTCAATATTAGTGTTTAATGTTTATATGCCCACGGACGTGGCTAGTAACTTAGTGGAATCCACGGATTGCCTCAGTGTGGTGAGCACCATTATATATAGCTCAAATATTGAAAACTGTTAGGTATATGTTTGGTGATTTTAATGCTCTCCCAACAGAAGGTTTGTTTTACGGAACTGATAGGCTTTTGTCAGGAATTTGAGTGGAACTGTGTAGATAGGGAGATATTGGGGTTAGACTCAGATACCTATACTTTTGTGGGTGACGCATACGGCTCACGGAGGTGGCTTGATCACTGTGTGGTTACTAAAGCGGCCTGTGAGTCTGTGGTGTCTGCGAGTGTTATATACGATACGTTATGGTCTGACCACTACCCGTTTGTTTTAGAATGTTTATTTGACAATGTAAAGCGACGTGATTTAAATTTTGTGGAAAATGTTGTTATTTGGGGAGATAGAAGTCTTGAACACTCCGAGTCTTACACGAAGGCAAGTCATGAAAGACTAAGACTTATTGATTTCCCTGACGACTCAGAGTCTGTAGTGAGAGAAGTTGTGAACAATTATGTCATCGCGCTGTTATATACAATATGTATGTGATGTAGTGTGTCAGGAGCGTAAATGTTTAGAATGACGTAATATTGAAAAGGTCATTAGATATTTGCAGTTGTAGCGCCAATAAAATGTTGTAAACAAAAACTGCGTAACCACTAAAGTTGTTTTTCCAAAAACTAATATTTATTTATATTTTGGAAACTACATTATGAACGTAGATTACATAAATAGTTATTCTCAGTTCATGTCATTATGAATCAAGGAACTTTGAAGTGTTTGGACTTCAAATGCGTACGAATTCTGTTTGATCGTTGAATGGACTGATTTAAAAGTGAATTAGCATTAGTAAACAATTGATTAGAGAAAAATAGCTCTGGTTAGGCCTTGATTTTAACATTTTTGATTGAATTGTTGAATAATTGATTTTGTTTTTCTTGAATGAATTTTTGGCAGAACTCCGAGAAATTTTTTGTTAGAATATTTTTATTTTAGCAATCGACAGGCTTATGATTACCTACTGTTTTATCGCTTAGGACAGCCTGCAGAAATCTGAAAGCAATCCTATTTTTGTAATATACAGAAAAAGATACACTGAACTTATATTTAGTTTAGTTCGTGTACAGACGCCAGCACATCAAGCTACCCGAAACTGTAAATTTTTCTCAATCAACTTTGAACCTAATGCCTTAGCGATAAAATTTAAAATCTATTAAAGAAATTTGACACATTGTAGTAGCTTGATGTGCTGGCGTCTGTACAAGGGAATCGGCGCCAGTATAATTTGTCATACCTAATAATAAAATACCACCTCCATTTCAGATGGGTTGTAGTGAAGTTAGGCACTTTTGGGGAAACAAGATGGCGCATAAACAGACCGACTGGATGAGCAAGGATTCAACTCCATGGATGATTACACAATCCCAAAGTAATGTAATTGAAACAATAGCTTTTCGGCAAATCGCCACCGTATCCGGTCTGCTACGCTGCAGACGCCAGGAAAGGCGACGGTCAGTGGGTGGTTTTGCCAGACCTGTTCTCGATGGAACTCGGCGTTCGGATGACTCCGATATTTCCGGATTGAAATTCGGAGATGGTAAGTAAGCCGGAACTTTGCAGATGGTTGGTAAATCGAAAATTTGGACAGGGTTAAGGAGTAACTTTGGACTAAAACTATCTGCGATTTTCTAACCTTTTGGCTAGTTTTTTTTTCTTCAATTTTCTGTTAACCATAGAAGAATACGAATACATTCCAATATCGCTCATCCCCCATAGCAAATAGAGTAATAATTTATAGCCTACAGACCTACAAAACTTATAAGGAATATCTGTGTGCATCTATCTATCTGGTAGTTTTTTTGTGAAGATGGATCATACATTCAGAGAAATAGATAAACACAAATTTTTTTTTTTTTTTTTTTTGACATTATAATCGTATCCAGACCTCGCAAAAATTACTTAAAAAAAATCAATGTGCAGTTTTGGCTTTGCTACGATTTTATTATAAATGTAAATATTAAACTTACCTACATATAATAAAGATATCTGGATGTTTCGGTCTTGAAAACCGTCGAAGCAGGGCGTGTCGCCAGTACAATCACAAATTACATTCCAAACCACTGACCATTTTAGCTTATCTTTCAAAATGAACTGTCGGACTTCGAGGCAGCAATATCTTGGCCAGTCATCCTCAAACTTGTGCCAGCGAGAACGTTCCGACTACTATCAGACGGCAACTTGTTTGTAAGACATGCTCCACACGTTATTACTTGAGAAACTTTGACTCGTATGTCAGATAAGTAGGGCAGTTTGTGTACTTGCGTTTACCTCGCGAAGTTGTGATTTAAAATGTAGAATCAAGTTTGTTTCGTGAAGTTTTGTTGTTCATGATTTTAACATTTCTGTCGGATCTTGTATTTCAAGGAACTTTGCCTTCCAAGAGAGGCTCTTGGGTTTCTAAGGCAAAAGATTTTATAAGCACATACTGAGAAGGCTTTTGATACCTTGATACTGGTTGTATTTTCCTAAAGATACATATACCAGCCGGTCGATTCTGTAAAAATCTCACCGTGAAAACTTGCGTGGAGTGAGCTGTCAGTGTCATCCCACTGATGCTAGGGATTGACCAAGCAAACATTTACAATCATAATCGAGATTTTTAATAATATCTTTTATGCTAATTCTATTGATCATTTTATATAATTTCAAAACTAGTATTTTAGTTGTCAAAATATTACTATTTTGTGGGGTTTGAAAACAAAATACCAAAACAGAAACTTAGTCAGAATATCAATTTTTTTTTTCCTAGACTATTTCTTATAAAAGGACTAGTCTTTTTTCCTAGATTAAAACCCCACCAAATAGTTATGTTATGATAATTAAAATGCTAACTTTGAAATTATATGAAATGATCGACCGAATTAGCATCAAAATATTATTAAAATATGGATTATGATTGTAAATGTATGCTTGGTCAATCCCTAGTATCACGTAGGATGTCACTGACAGCTCACTCCACGCTCACTTCACACAAGTTTTCACGGTGAGATGGTTACGGAATCGCACTGCAGGTACATATTTGAACGTCGAAAATTAAAACACCTACGGGTAAAATATCAATGTTCAAAGCATCGAAAATTGAAATATCGATTGTATCGATATATCTAAAATTGTTATACCCATGTCTAAGATTGAAATGCCGAGTGATTAAAATATCGAATGATTGTAATATCGATAGTCATTATACCTAAGTTCAAAATGTAAACATTTTAATACACTTGATTTCATTACATTTACGTTAAAAATAGATACTAGTTAAAATATCACTCGCTCTGTTTCACTTGAGCCCCCGTCATCCCGTTCGAACTTAACCTTTCCGAGTCGGGGTGCCCCAAGTCCCGAGCTCGCTTCACTCGCTCTTGCATGCTAAGTTCTCATTGACTTTTTACAAAGTCCATCCATGAACTAAGACTATCCATGACTAGTACATAATAAATAAATATCGATATTTAGGACATTCGATACTCTTTCGATGTCACTTTGTCCCTTACCTCCTCCTCCTTGTTCTTTGCTCCTTTTGTCCTTTGTCACTTTTTTTCTTTGTCTGTCAAAATCTAATTATCTACAAAATGGTTAGTAAACAGGTTATCTAACTATTGGACAATATAAACTTACGTTATTTTAATTTTTGATATTATGGTCGTTCGACATTTAAGTTTTCGATGTTTTAAACATTGACATTTTACCCGTAGGTATTTTAATTTTTGACGTTCAAATATGTACCCCATATACCATTATTTACCTTACAATTCAAATTTCCACTTTACTAGTGGCTTTTATGGACAAGATATTAATTAAGATTTGTTACAGTTGTACCTACTGGCAATCATGTCATTTGGTTTAAATAGGTTTTTATTTTTATTATCTCATAAATGGATTACTTTATTTTTTGTGAATTTGAGAAACTCGTAGGCCTTGTAGACTGTAGATTTGTAGGACATTTTCTTTTTTTTTAAATTACCTTTAGGCCAATTCTGGTAATTTAAAACGTTCAAATTCTATTCGCAGTCTGATCTCGGCAACAAACAGATGTCAAAACCTTGTCGAAAATGTAGGGAAATTAGAGGTATTTTTGACAGACTGACAGTGAGATAAACGGTGACCGTTCTTAAAGTTACGAGAATTGCCCCTCTGGTACTTGTTGATAGACTTACACTGTCCTCCCATACCTGTTAACACTGTAATTTTGAAAACATTGTAAAACCCAATTATTTTTAAAAGAGTAACCATGGAGTTTCACCATACTCAATTATTATTATTATCGAGACAAGTTTCCATATTGTCAGTATCACCACGTGTTTTTCGATTTTATCGGCTATTGTAGGTACGACGTAAACGTACGAAGTAGACATCAAAAAACGTTTCGTACCAATTCCCTTTCTCATACGACAATATGTTCGTGCCACCAACTCTAAGGAATATGTGTTTTGTTCGTCGAGTCGTTTAGTTTCTTCAGTTCTGAGTTGAGCTACACGATTACTGATAAATGCTTACACTGACTGAACTGGTCCGCTCAAATCTGTGTGGATCTTTCCTCAAAATTCCATTAACAGGCACTAATCTACATTGTCTTTACGTGATCTGACCAAGATTATGTCTCGACTGTAAAAGTGACTGACTCTTGAGTTTGTTTCGTCATTTCGTAGTCAGAGAAAATGCCAAATCCATCTAGTATATTTCTTTAATAATTTGACGTGTAAAAGTTATTCCAATATCCTGTTTAGAGAATAAACAATTTCATTTCTTTTTCTCTAAAAAAGTCGATAAAAACACAACAACGCTTACTACATATACTGTTCTGCACAACATTCGCTAAGGCTACTGTGCCTTTATCAGAAATCAATTTGTTGTTCGATTTGAACATTCCGTAATTACAGAGAGTCTCATTCAGTACTGAAAACAGTTTTTACCATCGTTGATTCGACCTACATACTCGTATTAAGGCTTTTAATTAAACCGTGTCTACCTACCAATGAATATTTAAATTTTGTTTCAATCACGATGTGTTTTCATAAGGGATTCGAATTTTTGGGTGTGATTGTGGGTAGGGGAAGCTTTATTCTATGGGTAGTTGGGATTTAATTCAGTGGATGTAATTTAAGCGATACTTAATTTAGCTGGTGGACTGGATGGCTGGTTGGTTTGGTACATCATCAGGAGGAGCCATGGTCAAAATGGTGCCAATGAACGGTAGTTGCTGAAGCTGTTGTGGTTCTTCAACCGCCCTGTCCTGCAGGTTCCTGCAAAGCAGTAGGCTGTCTTCCTTAGCTCAGATTTTTGTCTGGCAATAGTTGTGTACAGACGTTACAGGGAAGCACGATCGAAACCAAGCTCCCGAGTGTAGTGTGTTATGTTTATGTGGTTTTCATAATTATTAAATAAGGGGCTAAATAATAACAGCCGTACAGGTCGGTCGATCAGGTTAAGCTACGCTTGCAGCAGTTGGTCTGTGGATGGGTGAACATCTTTACATACCGGGACTACTCCGTGCCTCAGAAAGCACGTTAAGCCGTTAGTCCCGGCTATCATTCGTGGATCTTTGACGGTCGTTACGGGTAGTCAGGAGCCCGAAAGTCACACAACCAGTCTGACCAAGGGGTATCGAGTTACCCAGTAACTGGATTGTGGAGGTCAGATAGGCAGATATGTAAAATACTGGTATTCAGCTGCATCCGGTTAGACTGGAAGCCGACCCCAACATAGTTGGGAAAAAGCTAGGCAGATGATGTTGGGGTCCTGACTACCCGTAACGACTGTCAAAGATCCACGAATGACAGCCGGGACCAACAGCTTGATGTGCTTTCCGAGGCAAAGAGAAAAAATAAAAAGAGAAAAAGTCCTAACATAGGGCCAATATTATAGAAATACAAAGTTACGTTTTAATACAAACTTATCAATACCAGGTACCTTGAAGCACATCAAAACATAACAATACTTTACAACATGAAACAACAATGTATGTATTCGATGTTTTCCGCCCGCTAACTTTTACTTACTTACTTGTTCAATATTCGTTGCTTTTTGTATACCAAGTTATTATGTACTGACTTTGTAGAAATTATGTGTTAAAAGGAAAATTAAATAATTTTAAGTAGAAGAAGTCATCGTCTTTGTGTCTGAAACGAGGAACAGAATAGGCTCCATCTTACGCTTTGTTCAATGATAAACATCATTTCATGAAATAGGCCTTTGGTTCTTTCAGTATTACTTGAATCCCTGGGCCCACGTAATGGATTACGATCCAGTCCCTCGCACTGAGAGGAGGTTTGTATCCCAGAAGTGGGAACATAGGCTCTTCGGTAGCTTACTTTAATCCCATTTTTGAGTTTTCCATCATCATTATCGCATGTCACTTTGTCTAAGCTTCTGGCTGTTGTAAGATGAGGAGAAATCGTGTCAAAGGCTTATCGGCCCTATTCATAATTATGTTCAGGGACTCATTTTGGTGACTGATTATTGAAAATGTATGTTATTGGATATTCTGATTTGATTAATTCAAACATATCGAGAGCATGGTTATTGGATATTATGTTTGGTTGACTAATGAATGTGTGCTTAACAAAATAACGGAAGTTGTAATATTAATATTCAATAAATTAATGGTTCAATAGGTTGGTTAAAATCAACAACTCTGTGTTATGGAGATGCTTATACCACCTAAAATGAAAATAGGACTTAATCTGGTGCCCGTTTTAAATCCATGGGAACATCATGTCCTTCGTCCCCTGATACCTGCACGTAACAGAAACTTAAGGACGTTATCTATCGTACATAGAAATTTTAGTCTCATCATCTGCCTAGCCTTTTCCCAACTATGTCGGGGTCGGCTTCCAGTCTAACCAGATGCAGCTGAATACCAGTATTTTACATGGAGCGACTACCTATCTGACCCCCACAACCCAGTTACTGGGTAATACGATACCCGTTGGTAAGACTGGTTGTCAGACTTTCGGGCTACTGCGAACCCGTAGCGACTGTCAAAGATCCACGAATCACAGCCGGGAACAACGGCTTAACATGCTTTCCGAGGCAGGGAGGGGTCTTGGTATGTGAAGATAGTCACCCATCCACGGACCAACCACGGCAACCGCAGCTTAACCTGATAGTTCGGCCCGTGCGGTTGTTATTACTTAGCCACAAGCCCCTCTCATTATTTCCTCACCACTGCTCTTAAAAACGGTGAAGAAACACATCGTGAGAAAAATGTCTAGAACCAAAAATTCGAGGGCATGTGACATCTACTAACCTGCACTGAGCCCGCGTACGGCTCACTCCCTCTCACAGAGAGGAGGCTTGTGAATGACTAAAAAAATATTATGACAGATTGAGATCATTTTAATTTTAATCCCTCTGTGCTGACTGTGTAGTGTGTGTGTGTGTGTGCTAAGATAATCTGGTACAACACATACCTACTCGTACTAAAGTTCTCGCAAATTACGAGCACGCGTCCTGTGGCTTTAAAAATCATAGAAATAAGATTTAAAGGGTTTAAGGTTCAAAGGTTGTTCACTGCCCCTTTCTCTTGTTCTAACTCGGGAGCTCGCTCGCCGTTGCATCGCTTGGTCTACACTTATAATAAACAATAATTTTGTTCAGTAGATATAACGTTTCTCAGCAAGTCATTATTTAAAAAAGATATCTATACTATCTTAAAACACCAACAGTAGTCAATGAGGATTTGCATGTGGACTCTGTGAGTCGCATAGCACATACAAGATTCCGATAAATAACTATTATATTATATAACTGTAAATCAGACTAGATTAAGTTGATTCTATATTGTCTTTCAACAGCGAGCTATATTGTATAATAATTTGTAGATAACGTCGTTATTATCTAGTGTATATGCTACACCTATTAAATAATTCTTGAGTTTATTGTAATATTCTGTTTGTTGTCCCTAATACATAAACTAAAATAAAAATTTAAATGATTGACGAGCGTTTATAAATTGCAACAACTATATCCAATATTACTGCCGTAAATATTTGCGCAGCAGCTGCAATCAACGGCTGTACTTGCTCTGCGGGGTTTGTACGCCGCGTTTAATTGTCATTTCTGAGTTTAAGCGCTTCTTCCTTGTTGTCGATATTGGTTAGGCTACGTTTTAAAAATTTAATTAAAAATCATATTTTTCATCCAGACGAAGCCAGCACGCAGGTACATATTATTTGGTAGCAAACAAATATTTTGTGTTACATGCAATTGGACTTCTTTTTCTTCGTGTCGCTGGCACGACTTTTCTCAGATCTTGTTGGCCCAAAACTTTGCCACATATGCAACGACAAACCGTAAACGTAAGAAACAAACAAAAGTTGTGTATAGTACTTTCGGTTACCTAGGTTAGGTCCGAAGAGGATAACCTAAGACCCGAAAACCAGCAAAACCTTAGGTGTCGAGAAAAACATCGCGGGATTAGTGGCATATTCGGACTGTTAAGGGTGGGAAAGATATCGTGGTGGGGCTAAGCTGGTTTCCAAGCAATAATAAAAAAGCGTACTCGACAGAGCCAGTTAAAGTTTGCCCGTCGATGTCCCGATGTGCCACCTGTATAGAAAGCTAAGGCAGCGGAGTTAAAGGAAGTCCCAGAACATGACATTAAGAAAAGGAACATTTTTTTTTACTGTGGCTCAACTCAAAACGGTGTCAGAATCCTTTTGTAAAGGATTGGTACCGCTCTCGTGCAGTAATATTCAAAGCAGACTGTAGCAAATATTGCAGTTAGCAATAAGCCGCTTTGCTGCAGCGGAAGGTACATGCATGTCATTTCAACTCAACGAGCCTCAGGGGACCTGTAGAGAATTGTGTCATGCAATTACGTGCACCACTTTGCAACCATTTTTAACGTCAAACAGGAATATTGTGTGTATTTTTGCATTTCATTCTTATTTTGATAGTACAAATAGGTAAGTAATGGATTTTCATCAGAAACTAGCTGACCCGGTGAACTTCGTACCGCCTCAGAATCCATAAGAACGAATGTATGAGAAAAAAAAAATCGTGAATTTTTCCCATGTTTTATTAGTTTTTCTGCTATTCAGGGTGGAGACAAATCCAACAAATCAAAGATTATAAAAATCGGTCCAACCATTCTTGAGTTATCTTAGTATAACTAACCCGATTTTGTTTTATTTATATATATATAGATAGAGATAGATATATAGATTATAAAAATACAGAATCCATTGTGCGCTTAAAGTTATAAAAATTCTTACGTGACGATATTATCATGGATGTTCACGTCCATGTAACGTATGGAAATACGTACCCGTTATAACGTTATCGTGGACGGAAAAAGCCTCTTAATTTATAATTCCATACCTACATTTTATTTCTCTGCTGCGACGTCGGCGACGGGCGTTCACGATAATATAAAATATAGGTAAATAGAAAAACGCATATTACCTATGTGACAAATATGCAAACGATAAGAAAATAGCGTTAGACATGCCTAGTGTTTCTTGTTCAGAAAGTTAATCAGCAGTCGTGCTCCTCATCTATTATCTCTTTCCCAGATACAATAGACTTGAAGGTTTGTGCTAAATTCCTATAAAAAAAAAAACAGTATATTTATATTTTTTTGGAGAACCAGCTGACGAATTTTGAGTAGATACCACAGCACAGCCTAATTGCTACTGTCTAAATTAAATTTATTAAATTAAAATGTAATTTAGACAGTAGCAATTAGGTTATATTTTGAAATGACATCCAAACAGCATAAATTCTACAAATTAATTAATTATTCTAGTCACAGTTTTACCTGATCTTTTCATATATAAAAAGGGGAGTATCAGACATGGGAATCGCAGATTTCCATCATTTTTACATATACTCGTATTTTAGGGCAGGGTTCCCTCAATAGTTTAGCAAAATGGCAAAATGCAACTCTCTTTTATTATCGAGATATTTCAAGTTAAAGTTGCATGCGTAACTTAAGTATAAGAAACGTTTATGCCGCTTGCAACAATAGGTTCGTGGCGTAGCGGCAACGCTCTTGTTTACTGAGCGACGGGTCGGCTGTTCAAGTCACGGTCGAGTTATTTTTTTTTTTATTACGTTTTTTTATTTCTAACCCATTGTTGCAAGCGGCATAAACGGTACAATCGGCCTTCCTTCCCAGAGTAGTCAGATAGGAAACGCCGACTTCATCTAGTTTTTAAAAATATGATTGACGTGTAATAGTGTTTGTGAAAACCTACTTACAGAAATAAAATCATTTATCAGCCTTTAAAACATCCTAAAATGGCCATCCTGAAATCATGAGAAACCCGTTTTTGATCCAAAAAACGCTTATATCATAACAAATTTTACAGAAATGAATATTGCACAAGTCGTAAAGCTGACATAATACCATCCTTATCTCATACTAGCGACCCGCCCCGGCTTCGCACGGGTGCAATGGAGAAACTGATAATTTTAGAGCCACTATTTCTCGTAAGAAGTATAGGATAAAAAATGGTTATTGTGGGTTATCCCTAAGAGATAGACATATACCATTCCGGACTTTTTTGTAAAACTTTTTAAGGTGTACATTATTTTGATCTATATCGACGGGTTCAGCCAGCGTTTACAATGTAAGCGCAAAAAAATGTGTTTATTTACGACATCACATTAGAAACCTCTAAAATTATCAGTGTTTCTCTACTATATTATGCATGTATTATAAATATAAACCTTTCTCTTGAATCACTCTATCTATTAAAAAAAACCGCATCAAAATCCGTTGCGTAGTTTTATAGATGTAAGCATATATAGGGACAGACAGACAGGGAAGCGACTTTGTTTTATACTATGTAGTGATTCTCTTGAATCACTCTATCTATTAAAAAAAACCGCATCAAAATCCGTTGCGTAGTTTTATAGATGTAAGCATATATAGGGACAGACAGACAGGGAAGCGACTTTGTTTTATACTATGTAGTGATTACATTTTAAAAATATACCCATCATATACCCGTATTAAAATTTGATTTGATTGAGTTTGTTAAGAACAGCTTCCCTTTTGAATGTTTAATAGAAATCGAGAAGAGATCAATGAATTGCCTCGTGTTCAATATTCAATTTGATCACAAAACGCCTATTTTCTCTTCTGAAGACAGGACAATGTATTTTTTTTTTCTCTTAATTGCTGTTACCCGATATTTAATCTTCATCTTTGAAAGTATTATTTTTGTGATATTAGGCATGATCTGTTTAAAAAAAAAATGCAACAACATTTACTTCAACTTCAAGAAACCCATACTTTTATTTATTTTTTAACTTTTCTTACTTATTTGATTCAAATTGGTTCAGCTATAAAAATCCACCATTTTCGCAAAGTTTTAACTTATTTAGTGGTTCTCTCAAGTATTAGTGAGATGGGGTGGGATTTGGGATAGGACCTCACTCACTTGACTAACTCACGCTTTTTTCCCACGGGGGCAGGCAGAAACATAAGGTCGCCAACGCCGCGCCGCGCCGCGCTGAATATAAATGAAGTTATACTACTAAAGTAATCTAATGCTCGTCAAAATGAAAATAACTCTCGCGATAGCTTAATTCATATATTAATTTAGATATTCTACATCATCATCATAATCTCCTCTCATAATCTCTAATAGCCTCTCCTCATCATAATCATCTGCCTGCCTTTTCCCAACTATGTCGGGCTCGGCTTCCAGTCTAACCGGATGCAGCTGAATACCAGTATTTTACATGGAGCGACTGCCTATCTGACCTGGAGGTCTTACCCAGTATAGTGGTGGTATTACCCAGTAACTGGATTGTGGACAACCCAGTTAATGGGTAATACGATACCCCATGGTAAGACTGGCTGTCAGAGTTTCGGGCTTCTGATTATCCGTGACGACTCTCAAAGATCCACGAATGACAGCCGGGACCAACGGCTTAACGTGCTTTCCAAGGCACGGAGGGGTCTCGATATGTAAAGATGTTCACCCATCCACAGATCAACCGCGGCAAGCGTGGCTTAACCTGATCAATTGACCTGTGCAGCAGTTATTATTTAGCTAGGGGCCCCTCATACACAGACATACGCCATTTAAGTCGATTTTCGGCAACTCATTCAGCTGCTACCAGCCATCCTGCGAAGATCGTCACTCCACCTAGTTTGCGGGCGTCCTGCCTACATTTTTTTTTATTATTATTTTTAAATCTTTATTTAGAAAAAAGGCATTAAGGCTCGTACAGACAGGCGCGACGCGACGGCGCGACGCGATTCTGCGATATATATCCATAGAACAATTTCTATGGTAAAAGCGCGCGACAATTCACACAGGGGCGACCTGTCGCGCCGCAACATGGGTGCGCCGCGACTCCAATAGGAACATTTTGTATGGCGACGCGGCGATATCGCGGTGATATTCGCGCAGCGGCCGCGACGCCATACATAATGTTCTTTTTGTGTGGCGACGCAGCGATATCGCCGTAGCGGCGGCGATTCTTGTCGCTCGAGTGTGAAAGGTGTTGCGGCGCGATAATATCGCAGAATCGCCCCGCGCCACGTCGCGCGACAAGTCGTGCCAGTCTGTACGAGTCTTTAATCGCGAAGCGATTATGCCAGCCTCGTTGTTTTACAAAATAAATAGAAAGTATTTAACAACTAGGATCTTAACTTAATTAATTTAGCAATCAAGTAATATAACTTAATAACTAATTTGGATGTAGGTTTAGACAAGATCAAATTAGGTACACATGCCAACATCCCCTAAGTCCCGCTTCTCATTCCAAAGTTCCCCGTTCTGTTCAAACCCGAGCACACATCGTCAAAGCGTGGTAGGTCTCCTCCCTCGCATTACAAATCAAACAGTTTTGGGTATCAGCAACCTTCATAAGATACCCGAACGCATTCAATGGAATGTGCCCGGCTCGCAGACGCAAACTTGTTACCAACAATCGTCTGTTCATCTGTACTTCAGAGATACAAGGAAACCTTGGTGGTTCAGACTGAATTGTTCTGTAGCATATATCCTTGTCCACAGACCTTGTCAAAGTATTCTTTCCACATTTTATTGCAAATTGTTTTAACATCTCTTAATATATTTGTGAACTTATCTACTTCTTCGTTTCCCATCAGACTAACATGTTATGGAATCCATTGGAATTTAAGTATTTTCCCAGTTTCCCTCAATCTTAGGTACCTATTAGTCTAATTTTGTATTATGTATGTCTAGCTACGCCCCGCGGTTTCCACCGCGTAAGTCTTGATCCCGTAGGAATATCGGTATAAAAAGTATTCTATGTGTTAGTCCTGGTTATAAACTATCCGTGTGCCAAATTCCATCAAAATTGGTACAGCCGTTTGAGCGTGAGGAAGTAACAAACATACAAACACACACACACACAAAATTTCGCCTTTATAATATTATCGTGATATTCTACATAGCCCTAAAAATATCCTTTATCTTAGTTATACTAAAATATCATACCTACATCCACATTATGCTAAGGCAACAATATTAGTCTCACATTTCCATTAACCAAGATGAATCTTCATAAATATTGATAACTTCGTTACGCGTCGCGTCACAAAGTTTCGCGTTACTAACGCAAACGCGAACGTTAACGTTAAGAACTGTCAAATCACGCTTCCTAAAAACAGCTTGACGTCAGAAACACGGCTGGGTGATTAAAATGTAACTTTATATCAGAATGTCACTAGAGATTGCAAACAAGAGCGTCCAACTAGACTGTTGTTACGTTCATAAGCGGTGGCGGGTAGCGGAAAAAGTATGATCCCAGCTAAGCTTATCAGATTATTGGTGACTAATTGATATTATTCGATGAAAGAGCAGGGAGCACATAATACAGCAAAATTGGGTATTAGCTAATCTTATAAGGCGATTACCAATATACTTGCTGAGAATGGCAAAGAAAATATTAGGTTAGCAAGTAAAATTTTCAGAATTATCTAGATTTTTTTTTTATTTGTTCATTGAATGTTCTTGAAATTTCTTTTGACGAAAGTATAAAAGCGGACGAAATTTCCTGTCACGTTTCATAATGCTTCCAACATCGAAGGCATACACATCGAAATAATGGATCATTCAAGAGAACAAATCAGACTTGTTACTTCACGAATACCGATTGGGACATTCAGCAGCGTATGCGGCAAGAATCATATGTAAATATATGGGAGATTCTAGGGTAGTGTTCTAGGGTAGGGTGGGTAGTGTTTGATGTATTTTTTAAGTTGTGTATTTTTGTGATGTACAATAAAGTAAATATAAATATTATTATGTCACTAAGATACAATATTTTAAGTCTAATGGTCGTAGTTCACTTATTACCTGCTTTACTTCAATAAATTTTCTTTAAGAGAAAATAAACTGTTTTAACTAGAAGTTTATTTATTTATATTTTATAAAATTATAACGAACAAACATTTTGAAATCACTTATAGCACATTTTTATTCGTAACCCATATTTCAATAACAATGTAATATAACAAATAATTATTACATTATTATTCTAGTTTAATAATTAATCGAATAATAAAAAAAAACGGATAGAGTATTTTTGGAAAAGCAAAATAAAAGACTCATCTAAAGATGGGAACCCAGACCTATGCGTTCAAAAATCCAATACGTAAGGCTACCAACTATCGCTACTTGGTGTAAAGACTGGAATATTAGCAATCATAATGTAAAATAAACCCTGGGTGAAAAAGCGATAGTATCTTTTTTGTTTCGTTCGACGCCAGCCAGTGTGCGAATTCTGAGGTCTGCATTCTGTGTTGATACATCACTTATACACACAGATGTAGGTACAGTCTGTAGCGCGTGTTCACAGCAATTCAATCCCGTGCTAATACACTTTTGAGCGCTTACTGTACCTAAATTATGTACATACATATGTAGTCTTAGAATCAAATTATTATCTCAAGAGAATAGTCAGAACCTACAGGGAGGGCGTCTATACGAAGATTCAACAGTGAACTAAGACTTTATGAACGTCAACATGAATAAAAACAAGTAAGTTATAAATCGCTTCAGCCCAGCTCCAAATTACGACCGCAAAAAGCAAGGAGTGGCGGTTATATTTGTGTAGCGCTAATTGAGGCTCGCAGCCGCTGAGCAAACATCACGACAGCGGGACTGTTCACCCGGATAATTTTAGCACTGCTACGCACGTAGGAAGATAAGAGCTTTCAAAGTAATTTGGATAATGTTAAAAGTCCATTGAGATTATAATGTCGCTCAAAAGCTCATCTTGTTTTATTTTTTAAGTTAACCGTAAATAGAAATAATTAGTGAGTTTTTAAATGAAAATTAGCACTAATAGACGCTCATTAAAAGAGTGGAATGGACATATAAAAAAAAATACCTTTTTCCTGATATATTTTGTTTTTGAGCAGTCCAAGGGATTAGTATGTACTGGATCAGCTCGAATAGAGCAAAATAAATGTTTCTTGGTATTTTTTTTTACACATCTGCCTAGCACGTTACATTTTAACGTTACATTTTAAATTGACACGTATAATCATCATCTGCCTAGCCTTTTCCCAACTATGTTGGGGTCGGCTTCCAGTCTAACCGGATGCAGCTGAATACCTGTATTTTACATGGAGTGACTGCCTATCTGACCTCCATAACCCAGTTACTGGGTAATACGATACCCCTTGGTAAGACTGGTTGTCAGACTTTCGGGCTACTGACGACCCGTAACGACTGTCAAAGATCCACGAATGACAGCCGGGACCAACGGCTTAACGTGCTTTCCGAGACACGAATGGGTCTTGGTATGTGAAGATGGTCACCCATCCACGGACCAGCCGCGGCAAGCGTAGCTTAACCTGATCGATCGACCCGTACGGCTGTTATTACTTAGCCACAAGCCCCTCAAAATTGACATGTATAATAAACAATTCAAAAGATTACAAGAGAAGCCAACAAGCAAGACTGAAATAATTCAGATGGCTTTCTGGCTTTGTACAAACCGCTTACAGCAACATTGTCAAAATCAACAAACTTATTAATGCCCTACGAAATATTTAGCAACACTTCAACCAGAATATTAATCACAACTTTACAAAAGCAAAAGTTATCCATTTCGAAACAATATTATAAACGAACACAGAAAGACAAACAGCCAACTATTTCTCTTTGATTTGTCTTCCGATAGAAACAGAGGGTATTTGCCTAAAGTATTATTATTAGATAAGGTTTACAGACGCCAGCACATCAAGCTACTACAATCTGTCAAATTTTGTTAATCGATTTTCAACTTTATCGCTAAAGTATAAGGTTCAAAGTTGATTGGGAAAATTTGACAGTTTCGGGTAGCTTGATGTGCTGGCATCTGTACCTACGTCACTAATTCGTACTAATTCACTCCTGGGAGGCATACTAATGGGCTATTTATGCTTATTTTTGTTAAATTACTCGATGAAAGTGTTTTTATGTTAAGTCTTGGAAGTTTGTTTGACCACTGCTCTCTATTTTTCATCCATGGGACAAATTAGTTTGTCCTTTACAGAACATGCAGAATTAATCATCTTGAAGGTTGGCGTGCGTTAGACTCGTATTACATTATTTTTTGTTATAGTAAAAATCTACATTTTTATCCTATACATAATATAAAACAAAGTTGGTTTTTGTGTCTGTCTGTGTGGCCGCTTAGTTCTTCGAAACTAAACGATGGATTTGAATAAAGTTATCATTTTATGCCGGAAGTCTGTACCTACATATTATAATACATTAATATTTTACTAGCTATACCTCAGAAATCTCAATGTTTTTACATGACACCTGGCGAAGCAGGGGCGGGTCGCAAGTAGATAAGGAAATCTTTGTCTTTGTAAATATATAATGAGTATCGTGGATGTCGGATGATGGATTTCAGTGGTATAGTCAATGTTGCCTCGTGCAATATCGTAGGTTGGAAAGAAAATGTGTAAATATTGAAGGGAGTATCTTGGAAAAGTAAACAAATAATTCTCGTGTAGAGTTTAGACTATTGATGTAGTGAAGGTTAAAATAAAATGTGCGGAAAAATTGAGATATTCCATTTAGAGCACTTCCACTAACCGCATTAAAACAAAATTTTGATCAGTGCGGTTCGTGGAACAGTTTATTAATATTATTTTCAGTCCCCGAACGGCACCTATACAAGGTGTAACTTAAATAAAGCACAACCTCTCAAGGGGTCGTTGCACCCATCATTATGAACAACTTTTACTATGGGACCAAAGATGAAATCGCGAAAAAAAAAAATCAGCTATTCCCTACATTTATGTTCGCATAACTCGTCAAAATGTAGGGAACAGCTGATTTTTTTTCGCGATTTCAGGTTTTGTCCCATAGTAAAAGTTGTTCATAATGAGTACTCATCATTGACCCCTTATGAGGTTGTGCGTTATTTAAGTTACAGCTTGTATATGTAGGTGCTGTTGGGGGACTATAAAATATTGATAAGGCAAGTGCGTATCAAACCATGCACATTAAAGGGCTCCGTTGTCGCAATTTGTTGAACGTTGGATTCAACTCACTTAAATGTCACTTAAATGTCGCATAAGCATCTTCTGTAGTATCGTATTTTCGATATTGGGGTTTAGTTTTAGGCGATGATTACAGTTAAGTGACATTTAAACGTCAAAAATGTTTGGTTAAACAGTCGCTAATCACCGCTTTACTTTAAACAACATTTTTTAATAAAGTTTTTGAGTAAAGTTTTTGTTTTTTCCCAAACAAAGTTTAACATGTTTCGAGTGAGTTGACGTCAATAGTGCAGCAGTTAGAAACCCCCTGTCACGTCCAAGTTGTGCTATTCCACCCGACTGCGGCGGAGCCAAAACATAGGTAATGATTTGGTTTAGTTCTGAAAAAAACCAAATCGAAGAAATAAATAACAAAAAGTAAGATAAACACGAGCAAGCTTTTTTGTGGCCCTTAGTTGATACTTTATTTTAGGCTCGATATTCTTATTCTCGATGTCTTTATTTTTATCTCGACTCATAAATACCAACAAGCACGGAAATAAGAACCAAATTCATCTTCATTTCGCAGAAGCGTAACATTACATTTAGTTGAGATAAATAAATCTGTAAGGAACCGGAGGTAATCGTTGGCGAAGACGGAGATACAAGACGGAAATAGTCTTAAGATAACGGATCATGTGTACCATTTGTATGGTTGTAATCGCCCAAAGATATTAATGTGAACGTATGTGTGTGTGTGTGTCATATTTTAAGGATTATTTAGCTGAGAATTTGTGTTCTTTAAAGTTCAAGGCAAAATATGGATCGTTTTTATGTAACATGTTCCTCGGGGAATTTGTGCGTAAAGATGTTGTAAATTACGTGGTGGTAAATGTCAAGTGCTTTTAGTAAAGATGTTTTATGCGTGGCCCAGAAGGAAAATATTTTTTTTGTTGCCTAACAATATTGGAAGGTTTATAATTTTGAAGAAATTTGAGGTTATTAAGCAAGTAATTTTGAACTTTCTCATTTTTAACCTAATTAAAAGACGTTTCCAGGTGGGGCATTTGCTGTGTTTTTTTTTTTTGTAAGTTTGATTCCAAATAACTCCAAGTGCTACGCGCTGCTACGCTGCTATAGCCAGTGCCTCCACTACTCGTTGTCGTAGCGCGTAGCACAGTCTGCTACGACGTAGCTGGCTTGTGCTACGAAAATCGTAGTCTGCAAAATGGGAACTTTTTAAGAATTTTGTTTATGAATTTTGGGTCTTTCAGGCAATTGTAAATCTCATTTGTATATAGGTTGGCAGGGACATCGTCGTATTTACAAAATCTTCATTTTAAAGCCATTTTAGTCATACAATAAAAAATCCTTAGACATTTTATTTTCATTCCAACACAAGAATTACGTCAAATAGTGAAATGATTGATGAAAACGCTTTTCTCATATAAGTACTTAGAGGTAGCTTTCGGTGGTATCAATAAAATAAATTTTGTTACCTCTTGAAGTGACGTAAAGAAATAACTTATTTGATTTATGAGCAACTATTACAGTAATAAAAAAGTAATTATTGGCGCTCGTATACTTTTAAGGTATGTGCGTTTATTTTTATTTATTTTAATTTTATTATTTACGTACACACAGTAAAAAACATATCGATATGACATAATTATAATTTGAGTACAATGATTTATTTCAATGTAATGGTACAGGTAAAAGATCTTTCCGTGGTTCTTTGATATTATTATATATTATTATATTATTATTATATATTATTTTGATAACGTCGTGAGTAGTGTATTTGCTAATTCTATTAGTTTAGTACTCCAATCATGTGTAATATTTAATATACTGTTGTTTGTTGTCCCTAATAAATAAAATAAAATAAAATTATGATAAAGATGAGAGACGTTCGAACTAATTACTTAATTGTGCTCCTTGTTCAGGAAACCTTTAGGCCCTTTGTACACACACGTTTTCCTTGCCGTGAAAAAGTACGGTTTATTCGCCGTGTGTAGAAGAGGCACGGTCATCAGTGTTCAAATAATGTTTGTTATCTTTGTCAACATTTTGTATGCTTTAGTATAAGGCTTTTGACTACGTTGTATGTGTATATTTTATGTCTTTTTTTATACGTCACGTGCGTTTTGTTCGTGCAGAATAAGCATTTTTTCTTTCTTCTTCTTCTGATTTATGGATCACTATGGAAGCTTGTAGACAGACACGTTTTTTCTACGGCGCAGTTTATACGCCGCCGCGCCGTTCCGTAAAGAAACCGTGCCGTGTAAAAATGGCCTTACTATAGGCTACCAAACCAAACTAAATAATTATCGGAGGATCATTATAATAGTCCAAGCTAGTTAGACCCCCTAATAACAGCGCACTTCCCGCTCACTTCACCTACGTTCTCACGGTGACATTTTTACAGAATAGCACTGCAGGTATGCTTTCTTGTGAAGAGTACTTTTAATTTATTAGTCATCGACTCGGCTCGACTCGACTCACATTCACATTGAGTCACTAGAAACGATTCTTGTTTATTTTTTGTTTTTGCTGTTTATTTACACGCTGTTTAACTTAGGACTGATTTTTCCAACCCCAGATAAGTAATTGCATTGGAGAAAGAATTTTGAATTTTTGATAATTCTTCCATAAAAAAAACTGTCAGACGTCAATTTTATTCCACGAATAAAAATTATCAGTCGACTGAAAAATCAGCCTTTATTTGAATAATGTTTTGTTATTGCTCACACTCACTCGTTGTATTTTTGGATCGTTTATGTTTCATAGCCAAATATTTGTATTTGTATTTTATAGAATTTTTTAACAACGGAGCTACCACTATTTGTGTTTTGACACCGAGGCACGCGCGCGCGGATTCCGATAATAATACGTATATTTTCCACTTAGTTTAATATTGATGACGTTATAATAACTTTCTGTCACTGATACTAATCTTTTTTTCTGTCACATGTCTTTGAATTTTTGATTCTAGCACATGTCGGTTTCTTCACGATGTTTTTGTTCACCGTCTTACAGCAGTGGGGCGATGAAATAATTTACGCAAAGTGCCTGCTTGGGATCGAATCCAAGAAACTCGCAAGTTGCGACCGTTATCACTAGGCCACCACTACTCTCGCCTTATCACTACATAGTATAAAACAAAGTCGCTTCGCTGTCTGTCTGTCCCTATATATGCTTAGATCTTTAAAACTACGCTACGGATTTTGATGTGGTTTTTTAATCTATAGAGTGATTCAAGAGGAAGGTTTATATGTATAATACATGCATAATATAGTAGAGAAACACTGATAATTTTAGAGGTTTCTAATGTAATGTCGTAAATAAACACATTTTTTTGCGCTTACATTGTAAACGCTGGCTGAACCCGTCGAGATAGATCAAAATAATGTACTACAGTATTGTACAACTTAAAACGGTCTACAAAAAAGTCCGCGATGGTATATGTCTATCTCTTAGGGATAACCCACAATAACCATTTTGATCCTATACTTTTTACGAGAAATAATGGCTCTAAAATTATCAGTGTTTCTCCATTGCACCCGTGCGAAGCCGGGGCGGGTCGCTAGTTTAGTATATTTTTTGGCCAGAATGACAGGTCTACTTAAAGGTATTAAGCGACTGCTATTGTTAGACCGACATAGATAACCACAGTATAAGTCCTAAGGCTTATTCAATTTAATTTGTGTATGAGTCGTACGATAACATTAAGCCTGCTTAGAGGTCTTATGATACTAATATTCAAAGCCTTATCGTTTTGATTAAATTGAATAGGTAAAAAAATTACCAGTTTAACAAAAAAAAAAAAAACCGATTAGACATTTTCATTTTCAATTGAATAGGGACTTGATCTCTTAAGATAAAATTTTCATCGAACTGGGCTGATATGGGATTGTCATGAATTACTTCATTCACATAAATGAAAATGTTTTACTTGGGAAGAGTCGGGACCCCACGACACAAGGAATCCTAGTGTGGGATCCAGAGCATTTTTAAAAACCTAACACTTGAGGTTCCTTGTTATGTGACACAATTTAAAATATATATATATATTGTACCGTGTTTTTTTCTGAACTGAATAAGGTTTTTTTTTAATAAGTGCTGATCTCTATAATTAGGTTGATTTAATTATAATTAAGATTTGTGTTGCTTGTCACTTGTGACATCAGAGGGACAATTTTCGTAATTTTAAGAACGTTCATAGTCTGATCTCAGTCTCAAATTTGTCAAAAAATCCCCAAAAAAACCCGCCAAATATGAACATTGAACTTACATTTTTGACAAGTTTTTGAAATTGATTGTCATTGACATGACCTTGCGACTAGATTTGGAACATTTTTAACTACGGGAGTTGACCTTCAGGTTTTAAACAATCGTAAACAATATAACGTAAGTGCGATGTACAGACGCCAGCACATCAAGCTACTACAATCTGTCAAATATCTTGAATAGATTTTCAACTTCGCTTAAGCATAAGGTTCAAATTTGATTGGGAAAATTTGACAGTTTCGGTTAGCCTGATGTGGTAGCGTCTGTACGTCTGTCCTGTGTACCTAAGCAATTTATGTAACCTTTTTGAAGGCACAACAGGCGCCTAAACATAAATCAATGTCTCCTTAAGACCACACATTAATTCAAAGCCACCATCATTAACATGCAAAACCAAAATCATTTTTCGGTGGGCAAGGCCAAAAACCGATTCATCCAACAATCCAACGACATTCCCCCTTCTAAGATATGTATGATTGACAACCAATTTCAGACAACATTAATCTCGATGGGCTTCGAAAATCTATTTACATAAATTCGATATCCGATTTAATATTCGCTAATCGTTTTAATACTGTCAGATTAAAGTCGCTTCAAGATAAACGAAGTATAGGTTCGCAATTATAGTATGCAAATTTTTTTGTCCGAACAGATTATTTTGAGTTAGAGAGGAGATTTTTTTGAGAAAATTGAATGTTTAACAGCCGTGCGATCCTGTAACCATCTCACCTTGAAAGCTTGGGTGAAGTGAGCTGTCATTCGCTAGGGATTAACACTATTAAGGGCTCACTTCACTTATGATTTCACGGTGACATTTTTACAGAATCGACCGGCAGTTTGGAAACCCCATTTGACAAATGCGATCACTTAAGTTTAGAATTTATAACTGTCAGACTTTCAGGATTCTATACTCGTAACTACTATCAATATGCATATAATAACCCTGAAATATATCTCAAATCAGCCTTTCGCAGTTCATTGTTGGACATACGCTTTGCCCAGGCTGCCCACAACACCCTATCCTTCGCCTTTCGCATCCAGTCCGTCCCAGTCACCTTCGTTAAAATATACATATTCACACAAGTATTCTGTTTGCAGTATCCGGAAAACGGGATGCTTGTGTGAATATGTATATTTAAACACGTACACCACTAAACGGGATCGTGCTAAAAACCTTACTTGCAAAAAACGGGATTTTGCCGTGGGAAAGGGCCCTTAGGTGGGGGAGGCGAGGGAGCGGCCGTCTGACGACGCATCAGACAAGTGTGCATGCGCCAGTGTTTTTTGTCACGCGTCAGAGCCGCATGCGTTTTTATTTAAATTTGTTTATCCGCTCGATTTAAAGAATTTAAATTACAATAGAGATTTAGACCGAAAAACAATACCGACCGTCTAGAAATATTCCCTTTTCTTACTGTTTAGTTTCCCACTGGTTATATAAAAAAAACACGGTACAATATACAGGGTGTAACGGAAAGGGGGTATCAACCCTGAAGGAGGTGAATGTGCTCATGAAACTCAACAATTTTCCCCAAAGAACATAAGTCGAAATATGAAAAAAAAATTTGGCCCTCCCTTACAAAACTGACTACCAGCTGATTGATTTACTGTGGGAGGGCCAAATTTTTTTTTCATATTTCGACCTATGTTCTTTGGGGAAAGTTGTTGAGTTTCATGAGCACATTCACCTCCTTCAGGGTTGATACCCCCTTTCCGTTACACCCTGTATATATTTTTTTATATAACCAGTGGGAAACTAAACAGTAAGAAAACGGAATATTTCTAGACGGTCGGTATTGTTTTTCGGTCTAAATCTCTATTGTACTTTCACACTCATCATCATCTGCCTAGCCTTTTCCCAACTATGTTGGGGTCGGCTTCCAATCTAACCAGATGCAGCTGAATACCAGTATTTCACATGGAGCAACTGCCTATCTGACTCTACCCGTAACGACTGTCAAAGATCTACGAATGTCAGCCGGGACCAACGGCTTAACGTGCTTTCCGAGGCACGGAGGGGTCTCGGTATGTAAAGATGGTCACCCATCCACGGAATAACCGCGGCAATCGTAGCTTAACCTGACCGATCGACCTGTGCGGCTGTTATTATTTAGCCACGGGCCCCTCTATATCGGCATTCACACTAATCTATATTTATAATAATAATTCACTAATAGGTTCACTATTCGGTAATAGTTCGTCGAAAGTTCGACCATAAGGCTTTAGGTTTCACAAAGATGCAAATTGGAAACTTAATCTCTAACTATCCATTGAACCCTATTAAGTATCTGTCTACTCTAAAGCGATCCATTGAAGATAACGTTCTAAGATAATTATTCTGTTTGTTTTGTTTTGAACGTAAGCTTTAATAACGTTAAGCTACGGTTTCCCCTAAGAGCGGTGGCCACCACATGGCGTCTGCAATTTACCAGCGAATGGCGTCACTGTAACGTCATTTATGAAAGTAAGTTGGTGTGCTTTCCTAGTGTAAGTTTTTGTATTATTTTATTTATTTATTTTATTTTATTTTATTTTGGCAACAAACAGTTATGTACTTACAAACAAAATTATTTATGAGAGAATTGGTTCCTTACAAAAGACCTATAGTGCCGACAATGTGAGATATTATTATTTGTGATATACAACATGTAACGTTAAATGCGCAAAACCTCAGACACCCCAACTGATTTTTAATTCAATTGACCTATTTCAGAGAGAAAATAAGTCATTGAAAAAAATTGTAAAGGATTTATGTGCTGTTTTAGTTTTACTGACTATTCTGATCGTTTCTTGCGTCTGCGACGACGCTTTACCGAGGGAGGAGTCCTCAACGGGCCGCTGCGCCGCGCTGACATTAGCTTGCTTGACCTATTAATATACACGGTGTAATTGACAGGTTGGCAAAAACTGAAACAGTAGCTTCAGACCATGATTTATGACTGAAAAACGTTGGAATTTTCTTCAGGAAAATTGTCGAATTTTCCGACCGTTTTTCAACTAGGTTTGTGTTCTATTCATTTGTTAGAACAAAATCCAGCCCTAAAAACATAATTTTAGTGAAAAAAAGCAAAAAAACTTAAACTCGGCAATGTAAATAATAATGATTTAAAAAGAAAATTCATACATACCGCGCGGAATCAGCTGTTAGCTCTAAAAGTTTACTGGCCTCCGACAGTACCTACGACAGACAGAGAAAGCATACCGCTCGCTCGCTCGCTCCCTTTGTGTGCTGCGCCGGCGCCTTTGCTTACGCGCCGACACTGCTAGGGTTGTACCACGTATGGAATTTAATACTAATGTAATATTTTTACATTCCCTTACAGTAACAGTTTGCCACAGGAAGAAAATAGGTTAAGATATGATTTAAACATGACATTGCATAATTTAACTTATAATGATAAGCTAATCCAATTAATTGACACAAACTATTATATTAATAGTAATTTATATTTGACAAAAGATAGATACAATATTGTTATGTACTATCTTTCCACCTATCTCAAAAGACAGATAGCTATGTCGCTATCATATTTTTTTTCTATTTCAGTCAAAAATTTGGCTAAACAAATTGCTCCTTTTGAGCAATGCAAAGACATTTTAAACCATTCTGTCAATAATTTGCTCAAAATTAATGACATTAATCATCATTTAAATTAGAAATTAGGACAATAGAGGAAACCTCTAGCAAAAATGTAACTAAGACTGTTAATAAGTCAAATGAAAGTGTAAAAAAATTAAACAGTATCAATCTGGTGCATCAAAACATTCAAGGATTTTTAAACAAAGACTTAGAAGTAGAATTATTCCTAAATTGTTACAACATAGATATTCTTTGTATGACAGAACATTGGCTTAAAAGCCACCAGTTCATGTTCAATTTTAGTAATCACCAGGTTGGTAGTTCATTCAGCAGAGTAAATGCTATACATGGTGGCTCATTAATTTTAGTAAGTAACCAGCTTAAATTTAAGGACCGAAAGGACATTGTGAGCCTCTCTGTTGAGCGGACAATTGAAATAGCCTGTATAGAATTGGAGCAGTTCATTATATTAAGCGTGTACAGACCTCCTTCAGGATTGTATGATTGTTTTGAAAAGGTTATGGATGAAGTGTTGCACAAAATCTGTAATACAAACAAGTCCATCATCACTTGTGGTGATTTCAATGTTAATTTGTTAGAAAATACTGGGTTAAGTACTAAAATCATAAGTTTGTTTCAGTCATACAATCTTGCTAATCTATTTTCGGAGCCCACTAGAATAACTCCTACTAGTGCCACATGCCTAGATAATATTTATACAGATATTATACCAAACCACAAAGAAATGATTAATTTAATAGACTCGGATCATTGCGGACAGTTGATCACTATTCCAAATCAAAACAAAAAAGTTATTAAAAAAGATATCACTGTTAACCCAAAAACAACTAAACGCTTAGAAACATTTAAAACTAAACTCTTAAGTAAATTACCACTTTTGTTGACTAATGATGACCCTAACAAACAATATAATGATTTTTTTAATATGTATTGCACACAATTTGATAAAACATTCATTCCAAAGACATTATCAGTCAATAGTAACGCTTCCTTCAGTGACTGGGCCACCATTGGTATACATAAAAGTAGAGAACGACTTTATGAATTATATGATGAACGGATTTGTATAAACACTGCTGAATTTAATTTATATGTTAAAAATTATTCTAAAATATTTAAAAAAGTCTGTAGTATAGCCAAGTCACGTTATTTGAGTTCAAAAATTAAAAATAGTAGTAACATTATTAAAATGACTTGGAATGTCATTAATAGCGAAACAGGAAGGTCATGCAACCGAAGTAGTGACTACAGCCTTGCTATTGATGACAATGTAATTAGATCAGATTCTGAAGTCGCCGCGGCCTTTGAAAATTTCTTTTCAGAGATTCCTGTGTCAACTACTAAATCTCTAAGCTCATCACCCACTGCTGCAGAGTCTATACTTAAAGAAAACGTTCCAGTTTGTGATTCTGAATTTCACTTCGAATATGTCACCTGTACAGATGTAATTAAAACTTTTCATATGTTAAATGTTAAAAAGACTGCAGATCTATGGGGTAATTCTGTGGATGTTGCTAAGTCAATTATAAACATTGTAGCACCTACTTTAGCTGTTATATTTAATAATTGTATTGATTGTGGTGAGTTTCCTGATCTTATGAAACATAGTAAAATCATACCATTGTTTAAATCGGGTAGTACATCAGACCCTACTAATTATAGACCTATTTCAGTACTACCCACCTTTAGTAAAATTTTTGAAAAACTTATTTTAAACCAAATGCAAAGATTTTTTAACAAAAATAAATTACTGCATAACAAACAGTTCGGGTTTACAAGGGGTCGTTCAACTACTGATGCCGGAGTTGAACTTTTAGGACATATTTATAATGCATGGGAGGACAAATGTGATGCTTTGGGCATCTTTTGCGATTTGTCCAAGGCATTCGATTGTGTTCTTCATGAAACCTTAATCAGGAAACTTCACTACTACGGAATTCGGAACGCCTCTCTGGATCTTCTTACTTCTTACTTAAGTGATAGGATTCAGAGAGTTGATGTTAACGGAAAAAGGTCACCCGGATCTGTAGTAAAAATGGGGGTCCCCCAGGGCTCAATTCTTGGCCCATTTTTATTTCTTATTTATATAAATGACTTGCCTTACCTCATAAGGGATGAACATGATATAGTGTTGTTTGCAGATGACACTTCACTTTTATTTAAACTCAAACGTCAGCAGCTGGTTACTGACAATATAAATAGTGCCCTCGCAAAAGTAGTTAACTGGTTTAATGTTAATAACCTACTTCTTAACGGGAAAAAAACGAAATGTATTAAGTTTACTATACCAAATGTTAGACAGGTAGAAACTAGTGTTCTCATAAAGGGTGAAGAGTTAAAACCCGAAAATACCACAGTATTCTTAGGCATAACTTTGGATGCCAAGCTTCAATGGGGCCCCCATATAGATAAATTGTCAAAAAAGCTTAGCTCTGCAGCATACGCCGTTAGGAAAATTCGGGACTTAACTGATTTAGAGACAGCCCGTTTAGTTTACTTTAGTTATTTTCATAGTGTGATGTCATACGGTATTCTGTTGTGGGGAAATGCCGCCGATATTCAGACGATTTTTATTTTACAAAAAAGGGCAATTCGTTCCATTTATAAATTAAGTCCCAGACACTCCCTCAGAGACAAATTTAAAGAGATTAATATAATGACTGTGCCTTCTCAGTACATTTATGATAATCTTTTGTATGCACATAAAAATATTAATCTGTTTAAAAAATACAGTGATATCCATAATATAAATACTAGGAACAAACACAAATATGTTGTTCCTACAACAAGGCTCAAGAAAATAGGTGGCTCGTTTAGATGCCAATGTATACGTTTTTATAATAAACTTCCTAGCCACATTCAAGAACTAAGCATTAATAAATTCAAATCTTTTATAAAGCTAAAACTATGCCAGAAAGCCTATTATACTGTAAAAGACTATATTGAGGACAAAAACGCTTGGGATTGAGCTGCTCCAATAGGTCTAGACAGTGAATGTTGTTTATTTTTTATTTTGCTGATTTACACTTTGGTTTTTATATCTATTTATATACAGAATGACATGAACATTTACTGTTTAAAGTCTTAATTATTTTAATTATTGTGAATGTGAGGACTATGTGGGTCATTGTTTCCGTTTTAATCATGGTCTGGCAGTTTGAGTGGTGTATGCGGTCTACACAAATGTCCTGTCCTTGGTATTGCTCGTCGAATCGTTGAGCTCCTTAAGTTCTGAGTAGAGCTGCACGGTTACTGACGAATGCGTGCACTGACTGCACAGGTCCACTCAGTGTGGTTCTTTCCTCAAAAGACCACTTCAGACACCAATCTACATGGTCCTCAAAGATTATATCTGGATTTTTATATACACATTGACATTGATGAATTTTATATAAACAATGACATGGATATTTACTTTGTAAAGTAACTTATTTTTATTATTATTACTGTGAGTGTGAAGACTATGTGGGTCATTTCTTTTTTTCGGTTTTCCTTCTTAGTTAGTTTTAATCATGATCTGGCAGTTTGAGTCATTTATGCGGCCTACCCAAATGTCCTTTCATTGGTATTGTTCGTCGAATCGTAAGGCTCCTCAAGTTCTGAGTTGAGCTGCACGATTTTTGACAAATGCGTGCACTGACTGGACAGGCCCGCTCAATCTGTGTGGTTCTTTACTCAAAAGACCATTTCAGACACCAATCTACATGGTCTTCACATGATCTGACCAAGATTATGTCTGGACTTTAAAAGAGACTGTGACCTCTGAGTTTGTTTCGGCCTTTCTTCTCAGAGTAGTCAGATAGGAAACGCCGACCTCATCTAGTTTAAAAAATATGATTGACATGTAAAAGTGTTTGTACAAACCTACTTACAGAAAATAAATCATTTATCATTTATCATTTATTTATCATTTACTTGTCATTTTATTTTTATTTATGTAAAATGCTTTATTAATAATTAAATACTCAGGAGTATGATTACTTATTTATTCTTTTTTAATTCCGAAAACCTTATTTTAAATCGTTAACCTTTCGAGTATCGTAATAAGAGACACAATAGAAAGACAACAGGTGTGAGGACGCCGGCGTCCTCGCGGTGCTTAACAGTTTGATCTACAGTATCAATTACGAAGCCACCCGAACTGTACACACGCGTTGCATTACAGTAATGTAAATTGGTTTAGATAAGTGGGACATAAAACATAAAAACATCGCGTCAATATTGCCAGATTCACATTCCTTACCCTGTCAATCCCGGAGCGAAAGCTGGCGTTCAAAAAGGTTTGCTTATTTTCGTTATTTACAGACTATTTATAAGAAAAACTTCTTGTTTACGTTCTTGAACAAAGACCCTATAAAAAAAAAACGCTTATTTTATAATCTATGCGAATGCCGGCGTTTGCTTAGTGTTTAGAAAATGGCGCAAAATCGCGCGCGTGCCGCTTGGGGATTGACAGGTACTAGGTTTAAACTTAGAAGCAGAACCATGAGTAGAAGTAACAAGAGATAGCGGTTAATAACAATCTTTATCATACGATTACGATACGATTCTTTTTCAATACCTAGTTCTACATCTTTATCTCAATGGCAGGCCGAACACGGTAACTACTGTGCCATGGGCTCCTCGACTAACGTATCTAGTAATATTACCGAAATAAAATGTTTCATTTCATATCATGTGGGCAGCCCTATGCTACACGTGTCACAAACACTCTCAAAGGTTTGCCGACAAACGAAACCGTCAGCACTCACTCAGCCGTTAGTTCAGTTTGCCGCGATTGCTGGTGCGTTCTGGACGTCTATTTCGTTTTCTTTCAACTGTCGGGAGTTCGGGACTGTGTTGTGCGTTGAGTTGAGTTGTGTGTTTTTGTGTTTTTGTGTTGTGTGGTATCATCATGAATCGGCGTAATGAAACGTTTAGTGCTCGCGAATATGGCCAGATGTTAATGTGCTTGGGTGAAGCTAGAGGAAACGCGTCGTTGGCATTAAGGCTCTATGTTCAAAGTCACCCAAATGAACGACATCCAGCTAATAGTCGTACTATCACACGGGCATATCAACGTGTTTTAGAAAATTTACCTATTGTGCCGCGGCAGGAAGGTGCTGGAAGGACAATCAGTGCTCGTTCTGAGCAGGCGATTTTAGATGTTGTCCGTCGAAATCCGCGTTTGGGAACCCGTACTGCTGCAAAACTTGTAAGGCGTAATAACGGACCCCGGGTTTCACATTGGGCTGTGCACAAAGTCCTTCGAAAGGACAAGCAACGTCCATATCGGATCCATAAAGTGCAGGCTCTGGTACCTGGCGACTCAACCCGCAGACTAGCGTACTGCAGATGGCTGATACGTCGGCAGCAGCTAAATCGCCAATTCGTTTCACGGGTGGTTTGGACCGATGAATCGACGTTTACACGAAACGGTATGTGGAACCGGCGGAATGCTCACATTTGGGCACGCCACAACCCGTACGCAATGCAGCAGACGGGTTATCAGACGCGGTGGTCACTGAATGTGTGGGCTGGCGTGTATCATAACCATATTTTGGGTCCCGTGTTTTTGCCAACTAGAATGGACGGCCGGCGTTATTGCGAATTTCTACAGCAGGATTTTGAAGCCATGATGGACACTCTGCGGGCTGAGCTAGATCAAGAGCGGGATCGTATGGAGAACGAACCCTTAGCTCAACTACCTACCATCTGGTTTCAGCACGACGGCGCCCCGCCGCATGTGGTACTCCCAGTCCGACAGCACCTGGACCGTACTTTTCCAAACCGATG
Organism: Eremobia ochroleuca; assembly: GCA_949629135.1. Taxonomy (NCBI): domain Eukaryota; kingdom Metazoa; phylum Arthropoda; class Insecta; order Lepidoptera; family Noctuidae; genus Eremobia; species Eremobia ochroleuca. Next base: position 16,587,957 of record OX451400.1, on the reverse strand, counting down.
GATTGGGAGATTCGGGCCACATGCATGGCCACCTCGCTCGCCTGACCTAACCCCATTGGACTTTTTCCTGTGGGGTTATATCAAAGAACGGGTGTATGTGACGGAGTGTGATACCGCGGCCGAAATGGAGCAGCGCATAAGAGACGCTTTCGCATCGTTAAACCAACAAATCAATGAGGATGTGACAATGATGCCTCGTCTCCATGCCGAAACCCTCCGTCGAGCACAACTGTGCGTGCAGCTCGGAGGCAACCACTTCGAGCCATGCCTTATACGACCCGAGAGACTTTAATTTAGGTAAGTGACTAATATTTTAATTTTTGATAGGTATTGAATTTGTGTTTAAATTTTTTGATAGGTGTGTTTGTGTGTGTATTGTATTATGTATTTATTCCAAACGTCCCGAAGTACCTATTAGTATGAATGAACAACGCGCGGACATTGCAATACGCGCGCAATATAGGGTCGCGCGCGTATCGCAATGTTCGTTATACATTGCGTAGCCGAAATAAAATTGAAAATTGAAAAACGTTCACCTATCATTTCCGGGAAAATATTTCACTATCAAAATGTTAACAATACCAGTCTGAATTCATACTTTTCGTTTTTGCCAACCTGTCAATTACACGGTGTATAGACACGGCAACGTTTTTAATGAAGATTTTTTGAAAAATGTGACCTATATTAAAAATTGGTTCAATTAATTATGCTCGTTATTCTGATCAAACTATTTTCAGGTTTTGCGCATTTAACGTTACGTTGTATATGTTTATATTTTTTAGATTATTATAATATATGACACTTTATATATGTATTCATTGTGTTGTGTAAATGGTACACCATAGACTACCTACAGTATTTGTTTCTCCTTCCCCTTTCAATCCACTAGCTGTGACCGTGACTTCATTCGCGTCCGTGGCGGAATACAAATTGGATTTCATGGGGTTTTTTTTAAGCACGGAACTATTCTTTTCTAAAATAAAAGTGAGTTACTCCTCATAACTTTGTAGTTTTTTAAACCAGTGTGATTTTTTACAAAATCGGTTCAGCCGTTTCGGAGATTATCCGGAACAAACGGACAGACAGAAAATTTAAAAATTGTTTTTTTTTTTCCTTAAGTACCGTATGTAAATTTTGCATTTAAGATTTGAAAGTACAGACGCCAGCACATCAAGCTACTACAATCTGTCAAATTTATTTTATATGTTCAATTTTATCGCTAAGGCATTAGGTTCAAGGTTGATTGGGAAAATTTGACAGCTTCGGGTAGCTTGATGTGCTGGCGTCTGTACTGTCAAATCTTAAATGCAAATTTTCTGCAAATATTAAATGCGGTTCGCTGTATATCCGGCATCGTTATATTTTGCTCCTATTAGATTAGGCGATGGCATCGATTCCCTTGTTCACAATTTAACTAAATTTAAGTTCGGTGGATCTTTTTCTTTCTATACAATATGTAACTTGATTAACGCACAACCTTTTAAGGGGTCAGGTCATTGTACTCATCATTATGAACATATTTTACTATGGGACCAAACCCGAAATCCCGAAAAAAAGGTCACCTGTTCCCTACATTTTGACGAGTTATGCGAACATAAATATAGGGAACAGCTGATTTTTTTTTCGCGATTCCGGGTTTGGTCCCATAGTAAAAGTTGTTCATAATGATGAGTACAATGACCCCTTAAGAGGTTGTGCGTTATTTAAGTTACACCTTGTATAATTAACAACAGGGCAGAAGGTAAATATTAGTTTAGTCCTTCCAAATTAGTCGGCACCTGACGTAAATTGACGTATTTTTAGTAGCCAATTTTTTAATCACGTCTAAGATTTTGTATGGAGTATCTTAATTTGACAGGACTAAACTAATATTTATCTTCTGCCGTTTTCGTAATGAAATAGAAAGAAAAAAATGCACTGAACTTAAATTTAGTTTAGTTTGTGAACAAGAGGATTGGTGCCACTGTCTGTCGATATCAACTGAACTCTTAATTAACAGTAAACGAATCGTTTTGGTACTTACTTTTTTACTGAAAATTGAAACAGGCTTCGTTAACAGATTTTTTCTGGAGTATTTTTGATTTTGAATAGTCATGGTGGTATTGAACTGGCCTTAAAAAGTTATTGCATATTGTACCGACTGCGTGATAGTTTAATTTTTGGATACAGAAGAAAAGGAAGTAGTAAAAATGTTATTTCAACACGAATTCGAATGTCTTCTTTTAGACTTCCGACTATCCGTAATCGTTATACGAGATATTATAGAAAATCCGGCGGGGTAGCTGCGTAACGCACATAAAATGGCAATCAATCGCAATGCCTTTCATTTTGACATCCATTGCTTTACAGGTTTGAAACATTCGTCCGCTGAACAACATAATTAACGCAATGAACGTGGCTGAACTATGAAAATTAAAGGCATTGCGATCGATTGTCATTTTAGGTCTGTTAAATAACTACCCCACTGGTGTGCAATAAACGGTCATCAATCCACGGGCTGACCGCGTCAAGCGTTGCTTAACTTCCTAAGGCTATCCACCGAACCGCGCTGGTGTCATTGAGCTACGTCCTACTGAAGGTGAATAAAATACCCTTAGGGCGCGTTCCCACTATGTCGTAACGATTAATTTATCGCTGGATGACTGTCGTCTCTAGCTGTTCCCATTAATACGATTGTTTGTCGTCAATTTTTTTTATCGTTTAGCTACTATCGTATCTAGCTGTTCCCATTGGATCGCGACGACATTTTATCGTTGATTTGCGGTCATGATTTAGTCGTAATGATTTTTTATCGTTTTACGACTGTCGTGCTAACTGTCACGACAATCTGTTGTCACTGCAAAAAATGTTGTAGACGACACTAAATCGTGTCGTTCTATATGTGAATACCTCCATTTGAATACACAAGCCACGACGCTTTAAACGACAGGATAATCTGTCGTCACGACATAGTGGGAACGCGCCCTTAGGTATCTAGACTAATTTATTTAGGCAGTCTGACGCAATAGATAATAATCCGAAAATTGTATTACGAGTATTAATAAACAAAATGAATTTAACTGTAGTTATAAGGCCGCACGTGTTGGGACTATAGAAATGAATAGTCTGCCGAGACATGACCTAAATTATAATATTAATAGGAATCTAAGAATGGAGGGGCTTGTGGCTAAATATTAGGTTGTCTCATAAATTATTGCCAGTTAAAAGACAAATTTTATTAATAAAAAATACATTTAATCAATTATATAGTCGCCCTCGTTATCAACAACAGTCAGCCGTCTACTGGGCAAAATTTGAATACCCTTCTCCCTAATTGAGGCAGGTTGGGACTCGAAAAAATTTTCAAGTTCAATTTTAATACTTCCAGAATTTCGGAATTTTTTTCCTAGTAAATGAAATTTAAGAGCTCGAAATAAATGAAAGTCTGAAGGCGCAAGATTCGGGCTATACGGTGGATGTGGAACAGTCAGCCATCCTAGCTCCACCAGCTGTTTATGTGTTAACTTGGCGCAATGAGGTGATGCGTTGTCATGCAAAAGTTGGACTCCAAGTCGTTTTGGCCGCTTAATTTTTAGCATCTCTGCTAGTTTGCGAAGCTGCTGCGTATACAGATTGGCGTTAATAGTCTGATGAGATTCGAGGAGTTCCCAGAAAATCATTCCTTGCCAATCCCAGAAAACAGACAACATAATCTTACGACCGTGTTCATTAAGTTTAGGCTGGGTTGGTGGGTTTTCTCTGCGAGGAATCCAATAGGCATGACGCGTGTTAGTTTCATAATGCATCCAGCTCTCATCACATGTAATAATGTCCGTGAGAAAGTCTCGTCTGTGCGGACGAAGTAACAAACTTTGAAAAATGGCCACACGAACGGCCTGGTCATGGTCCGTTAACGCATGAGGTGTCCAACGTGACATCACTTTGCGATATCCCATCGATTTGAGATAACGATCTATAGTCGTGTGGGATTGTATCTAAATCGCGCGTACTATAGTCTGGATGTAGCTCAAGTTCGTGACGCAAAGCATCTTCATCGAAGCTGGTGGGTCGGCCTGGGCGAGGTTGATATTCGCAGCTTATATCGCCAGTGTCAAAACCCTTGTACCTGAAACGAACAGTCCGATCGCTAGTAGTACCCGGTCCAAATGTAGTGTTAATCGTTTAAGCCGTTTCTGTTGAAGAGACTTTAAGTCGAAGCTCATATAACATAATAGCTCGCAGTTGACGCTGGTCCATTTTCACAAAATAATAATTATTGCGTTGCGTCCGCGCCTATTTATACCCTCACCATAAAAGATACTCATCCTAACTAGAAAGATCTAGAACTTTCTTGAATTCACTTTACTTTAAATACGAGAAAATTCGAGAAAAATAAAATATGTCAAGAACGTATGAGACAAACTAATAATAACAGCCGCACGGGTCGATCGATCAGGTTAAGAGTTAAGGTTTGTGTGAAAGAAAACTTCGGAAATTCGAAAAAAAACATTGTACCCGTGCGAAGCTGGGGCGGGCCGCTAGGATTTAATAATAAAAAAAATGAACACTAACCACCATCTTTAATATTTTACTTGTTGTGTAGTAAAGACGGACATAGAACCTTCCTAGTGACTTTTAAATTGGCTAATAATAATATATAAAGTTATAAAAAGCCCAACTCGTTTTATTTTTGTTAGAACCTACATTCCCTATAGGTAATGTATTATTAAAATGTAATATGAAACACAGTAAAATTGATATAATACAGTATTCACCTGAATGATGAAACCACCATTTGGCCTTCCATAATACTACTTAACGTTTCTGGATACAGTATAACAATAGTTCTTCCGCAGTTCGTGAAGAAAAATACAGGTAAACTTTTCTTCTTACGGAGCACTTTAGCTCTTAACATTGTTGAGCTTACGAAACTGTTCGCAGTAACTATCCTATTTTCCGGCATTATAATGTTAGTTTTTTTTTATAGAAATCGGCCATCACACTAACCGATACGAGATAGTTGGTCGATTTAGGCCCTCTGACCTTTACGCACCTGCGTTAAATGGAAGGTGTCGTAAACTGAATAGTTTTTATGGCCCAATTTGCCGGGTCGGATTAGGAATCCGTTCGCATATATTTATAATGGTTTCCTGTCGCCTTTCACTACGCTTTTGATCCTTTTTCCTTGATAAGTAAAAATGTAATGCTTTTATTAACTACAGTGCGATTCTGTACCCATCTCACCGTGAAAACTTAGGTGAAGTGAGCGTGAAGTGAGCTGTCAGTGTCATCCCACCTAATACTAGGGAATACATTTACAATCATAATCGAGATTTTAATTATATATTTCATGTTAAATCTTTTGATCATTTTAGATCATTTCAAAGCTATTATTATAATTGTCAAAACATTACTATTTTGTGGGGTTTTAATCTAGGAAAAAAAGACTAGTCCTTATACAGCGTGTAACGGAAAGGGGGTATCAACCCTGAAGGAGGTGAATGTGCTCACGAAACTCAACAACTTTCCCCAAAGAGCATAGGTCGAAATATGAAAAAAAAATTTGGCCCTCCCATAGTAAATCAATCAGCTGGTAGTCAGTTTTGTAAGGGAGGGCCAAATTTTTTTTTCATATTTCAGTTTCATGAGCACATTCACCTCCTTGAGGGTTGATACCCCCTTTCCGTTACACGCTGTATAAGGACTAGTCTAGGAAAAAAAGAAAAAGTAAATTAAAATTGATATTCTAAGTTTTTGTTTTGCTATTTTATTTTAAATCCCACAAAATAGTAATGCTTTGACAACTAGAATACTAGTTTTAAATGATCAATAGAATTAGCATAAAAAAACAGCGCGGAGCGGGAGGGCGTGTCAGACTTTTACTGACTAAAACCCACCCGTGTTCCTTCAGTTGCCTGTGCCAAGGGCCACGGTAACTCTTTCACTTGTGGCTCCCCTTGCTCTCTATTGACGCTAACGTACCCACCCACATTCGTTCATAAGTTACACTCCCGTTTATTAGTGACACTGAACGTGTCCCGTTTGTGGTCGCCGTCGTATACCGGCTGATATCTAGCGAAACAATAGGGAAGCCACACCACTCACAGCGTTACAAGTTTATATTAACTTTACAATTTTTTTTTCTCCGCCTCGTTAAAGGGGTTGAGAATAATTTCCATGTTGATCTGGGCATTGTCATTGGTTTCATAGAACTCGGTTATCGATAGATTTTGGACAAATTTTAGTTATGTTGGTTTTGGAAAGTATTTTTGGCGTTTTTAAGTGGTTGACCTGGGAATTGCAGTAGTTGGGAATAATGATAGTGTGGCGGGTCAGGTGTGTGAACTACTTCTTTTTTCGTGGCACAAACTATAGGTATATGAAATAATGTCCTTATATTAAATAAACTTCTACTAAATTAACTAACAAACTATAAGTACGTGAACAAGCCTTAGGTCCCAAATAGAAACATAATTATGTACAGACGCCAGCACATCAACCTACCCGAAACTGTCAAATTTTCCCAATAAACTGTGAACCTTATGCTTTAGCGGTAAAGTTGAAAATCTATTTAAACAAAAATTGACAGATTGTAGTAGCTTGATGTACTGGCGTCTGTAGATAGAATTGATAATCAAAAAGAAAAATCAAGACTCATTTAGGAACTTTGGTGCTACAAAATATGTACTTACTTAACTATTTGTTTGAAAATATAATTATTTTACTTTTCGATTTACGCCAGTAACATGAGCCGACTAACAGGAATGTGGGCAATGAAGCATCTTGTCACTTACACACTTCGTGTAAATGACAAATTGTTACCCTCCGCCAAGTTTTAACATAAAACTTTTTGTTTTTATTGCCATTGTGACAGAATTAATATGGATTTGGATGAAAATGATTTTATGAAACAGACATGGGTTTAGGGATTAATGTGGGCTAGAACGTAAAAGATAAGCCACTGGGTATATACAGGTAAATTATATTAAAAACTGTCAAGATTCCTGAGGTAGTAAGGCATTTGGGAAACATTATTTTTATTATTTAATTTATTATACGTTGTTATAGCGGCCATAGTAATTCATAATCTGTGAACATTTCAAGTGCCTACATATTAAGGTTAAAAATACAGCCTTGTGACAGACGGACGGACAGACGAACAGCGGAGCCTTTTGTAAGAACCCCTTTTCTTTAAAGGGTGCCAACAGGACCCCGATTGGCGCCCTTAAAGCGGTCCCAACCAAAAGATCGGGGTTACCAAATAGCACTGGGAAATTGACCAAGTTTCGTTCTGTGATCCCTTTTATACAGGGTGAAATTGAAAACATGCGACAAATCGAAATGGGAGATTGTACTCATCATTATGAACAACTTTTACCATGGGACCAAACCTGAAATTACGAAAAAAAAATCAGCTGTTCCCTACATTTTGACGAGTTATGCGAACATAAATGTAGGGAGCAGCTGATTGTTTTTTTCGCGTTTTCGGGTTTTATCTCATAGTAAAAGTTGTTCACAATGATGAGTACAATCTCGCATTTCGATTTGTCGCATGTTTTCAATTTCACCCTGTATAGGTAAGGCTTCTAACGTTCCCCTACCAATTTCCCCATCATGTTTGTTCTACTTTTGCTTCCACAAAGATTTATTTACTAACTACGATTTTCAAAGCGTTTTTTTCCTCAATATACACGATATCGTATCTTCAAATATTACCTCATAAATGTTTAAAAGAGACGTCGGTAACCCGTGCTTAGCCTTTGACTTCATACATCATACGACAGAATATTCAGGCACAAGTTAAAAGAATTCATAATACAAATTATGAGAATTCCCCTTTTGTGACGCAGGTTAGGTAAATATTTACGAAATTACTATGGCTAGCGAGCCGTAAGTCTAAGCTTTATTGCTAAAAGATAACGTACAAAAATGTACGAGAAACAACCTTCAATGAAATTTCTTTTCCTAGACTTCTAGTTGAAACCAGCAGCTAAGTTCAGTTTGACTTCTATTTTAACCAAACGCTGTAGAATAATTAGTATGAGTAGGTATGTGCGGTACCTACTATGAGGTGGAGTAATACCAGTGGACGGTCCAGTGGTAATTAAATGAAATGAATGAGACATAGTTGGGAAAAGTCTAGGCACAAGGTTCAATTACAAAGCTTCACCCCCAGTGTCCAACGACACATTGTCATTGTCAACGAGACATTGTCTCGCAATTAATCGCATGTCTGTTTAAGTCTATTTGAGTAATTAACTACTAGCTTCATCTTTCTGACTGACCGACCCCTTGACAATTCAAAAGTGCCTGTAATTGGTTTATTTGAAATAAATTCTTTGAGTTTGAGTTTTAAGGTCGGAATTAAACGATGAAACGAACTCAACTCCCGATGCTGTACGTACAGCCGCCTTGGTAAGTGGAGTTAGGAATAAGGAGGACAGGAATGTTTAGAAGTATTATGTGTTGTAAAATTGTGGTTAATTCGAGGGATTGTTTTGTATATGCGAACGTGACATTAAATGGAGGGAAGGGTCATGTAAGTAGACATTTTGAGACACATTTATACGTCAATATTTTAAAAATAGATGGCACCGGCACTTCGTAGCTGACTGATCCCCGAGAAGAAGCGCCGACAAACTCAGAGGTCATGGTCTCTTTTACAGTCTAAACAGTATATTATTAGTATTTTATGCGAGCCCAACCATGCAGGGCCATATCTGGAAGGGCCTTTTGAAGAAAGAGACATTGCAGCTTTGAGTTGACCTGTCCTAACAGACGGCATGCAACCATCAGTCATCGTGTATCGTGCAGAAGTAGTGAAGCAAAAATGTAAGTATAATAAGAAGAGAAATAAAATTATAACGGTAAAAGGTCCGTTCAAATATGCAAATAAGATAATATGGACGTTAACAAAACGTGCCAGGGCAGCCGTGCGCGGTGGAGTGCAGCAGTTGACTGTCGTGGCGCGGGGTCCCGAGCTCGGCCGTCGGCCGCCTGACTCCCCACTATTCCCGTACCCCTCATTCACTGCCGCCATGTTGAGAGGAGCGTTCCCAACACTAACTCTTCCGGGGAAACAAGCGTCCTATTAAATTAAATAGACAAGAAACTGATACCTTGTTGAAACATCTAACGATCAGGATTAAGATCTAATAACAAAAGAAAACAAAAACAATTCGAACCACAGGACCGTTTATTTTCAATTCCAGATCAACACAATATCGTTCCAATATCCTAACTTTATAAAGTTTTTGTCGCCAAAGGACTTAAGCGGAACAAATATACGAAACAATTCGAATGGTGAGAATGTTATTTTAGAGCTTTTGTTCGATACAACTGGATCGTCAATCTGGCCCTTTTAGTTTATGGTTAAGATCACAGAATACATAACAAATGGAGAGATAAGTTATAAAAGTTACCGTTAATTTTTAACTTCTAAATCGATGATGATTGTTTTATGCCATTATTAGGAGGAAAGTGTTGATGCACATTTAAGACACCCCAGGACATAATTTTTCTCCTGAGCACAATCATGGACATATCTTTACAACAGTGGCTAGTAATGAATATTTCTCCCTGTCATCATCATCTGCCTAGCCTTTTCCCAACTATGTTGGGGTCAGCTTCCAGTCTAACCGGATGCAGCTGAATACCAGTATTTTACATAGAGCGACTGCCTATCTGACCTCCACAACCCAGTTACTGGGTAATACGGTACCCCTAGATAAGACTGGTTGTAAGACTTTCGGGCTACTGACGACCCGTAACGACCGTCAAAGATCCACGAATGACAGCCAGGACCAACGGCTTAACGTGCTTTCCGAGGCACGGAGGGGTCTTGGTATGTGAAGATGGTCACCCATCCACGGACCAACCGCGGCAAGCGTAGCTTAACCTGATCGATCGACCCATGCGGCTGTTATTACTTAGCCACAAGCCAATATTTCTCCCTGTAATTTTTATAGTAAAATATGGCTTTCTAGTAAATGCCCACGTCTCCATGTATACCAACCCAACTCTTCGACGTTATCGTTTTCAGATCACGAAATCATACTAAACCGATACAGACACTCATTCTGAATGCATTTGTTTTATAATTGTGTATTGTTTTGATTCCTCCATTATCAAGTATTCTGTTGTTAAACCCATAGAAGCCAATAAGGCGATTAACGCGTAACTTAGTAAAGGTTCATGATTTGTAAATCATGTTTATTGCCGAGTATGGGTGAAAGGTTTTACCATAAAACAGTTTGGATGATTTTCATTACGTTTAGTGAATTGTTGTTTGTTGGAGGATATTGGTAAAGTGCAGTGGTATTCAATAGTGTTAGTATATTATATACCTAATGTAGTGGCAATAAAGTGTTCTTTAGAATGTTTTATTTTTTTAGAATTAACCAAATCTATTTGAAAGTTATTCTTTTATATTGCACTACCTACTTCTTCCTTTTGCTTTGTTATTAATTTTAAAGGAAAACAACAAGGTATCCTCTAGGCAAAACACTTAACCAGTAATCTGAAACGCCTTGTTGAGTTAAAAATAACAACGTACGTAGAGACAAATTGCAGGTGCATTTTCTGTTATCTTTTTTCTTTCCTTCTCTACAAATCTTAAAGAATTAAAACTTCAAAGTTTTCAGTTTCTTTTTTCTTCTTAAACGTAGACGGATAGTGTTTCCCGTGTGACCTGAACTTTATACCTAGTTTAGATAGATTTACATCTCTATGATTCTACAAAGTATTTTTTAAATGTTAGGTTAGTCAGTCTAGAAACGATGGATGTACCTACTGTGTGAATGTTTGTAAACGCACCCACAATCCAGGGGAAATTCCTAGTGTGACGCAACGTTTAAAAAAAAGAATTATGACATGGTTAGAAAGGGGGTGACTACCGAGATGACGACTAATAGATAAGTATGGAAGACAAAGACGTGTGGCGCCGACCACAAATAAATTGGGATAAAGCAGGAGAATTTTGAGTTTAGTCAGACTAGAAAAGTTTAATGACCTCGTCATGACAACTATAACAATATGTTAACCCGGCGTCATTGTGGTAGGAAATATATACTTACACGGGCGTTGAGGTGGGTCAATATTACCTATGGGTAAAAATATGGAAACACCATGTATTAAATATATGTATTTAATACATGGTGTTTCCATATTTTTTAAGTAAATTCGTAAACTGTGTCATTATTTCAGTACAAAGGTATTCTGGTTTTGATAAGAAAACAGAAAAATAATAATTTAGAAACGTTTAATTGTCTTTTAAAATAGCTGTCAAAAATTACAATATAAAAAAATATACAATATTAGCTCTATTTTTTTTTTTTACAATGTTAGCGCTAGCTATTGCACACAACGGCAACGTCGCACGCGCACTTTCAAAAATATTAGAAATTTTAAACAAGTCGGATTATTTTGACCCAACCTCAATGACGCCGTCTTAAATAAGGTATCCATGTTTTCTATGATTTATTCCAGGATCGTGCACAAAAAAACAGTATATATATTATTCATAATTTTGGTCTTTAATTAAAGACGTTTGCAATTTCGCTGGCCCAAACAATGACAATGAAGAACTCCTAAAACTCAAACCTCATCCACAGACCTCAATTAACCTTGTAAACAGTTACTTTGCAAATGTGGGAAGTCATTTAGCTAATGATATACAGAGAAGGGGTCAGGGGTTACCTAAGACTACCTTCATTGGACGCTCTAAAACCAAGTCTCTAGTCCTCTTACCAACGGACATTGATGAGGTAAAATCCATCATACTGAATTTAAAAAACACTAAAGCTACTGGTTGCGACGGTATTCCCATCTCATTACTAAAACTAGGAGTGGAAACTTTGGCTTGGCCCATAACAATGATATGTAATCAATGCATGGCAAAAGGCGTTTTTCCGGAAGTCCTTAAAAAGGCTCTTATTGTTCCTATACACAAAGCGGGGGATAGAGACTGTGTCTCTAACTATAGGCCAATATCGCTACTGCCCTCCTTATCTAAGGTACTTGAGAAGGTTATTAACAAAAGACTAACTCGTTACCTTGCATCTCAGAATCTGCTATCAAGCAATCAATTCGGCTTTAGGGAAAACAGGTCAACTAACGACGCCATAAAACACCTAACTTCTACCATTGTTAATAACCTGGATAGAGGAAAGAAAACCATAGGCGTGTTCCTGGACTTAGCAAAGGCATTCGACACGGTCTCTGTTCCCCTGCTTCTTGCTAAACTAGAACATTTAGGAGTTCGTGGAATAGCTCTTAAACTACTTAAAGACTATATGTCTAATAGAACGCAATGTGTAAGAATAAACGGCTTCACGAGCCAGCTAGAGAGTGTGACTTTCGGTGTGCCACAAGGAAGTGTGGTGGGACCTACGCTTTTCCTAATTTACGTAAATGACTTGTGTGATTTACAGCTGAACCAAGGCAGGATCATAGCATATGCTGATGACACAGCACTTTTATTTAGTGGGAAAACTTGGAAAGACGCTAACAAACTGGCTAATGAAGGGTTCAAGATAGTTTCGGAGTAGTTACAGTCAAATCTTCTCACCCTTAACACACTTAAAACGAAATACCCCTTAGTAAAAGAAAGAGCAGTCAACCACCTCCCGGCACTATACAAATAATTGCTCATACATGCAAAATGACGGGGAAGTGTTCTTGCCATGAACTTTCTAAAACTTCCTCAATAAGATACCTTGGGCTGATCATTGACCAACATTTAAACTGGCAAGAACATGTCGCCACCCTCACCTCCCGAGTGAGAAAATTTATATTTATATTTAAAAATATACGTTGCTTTTGCCCGCCAAATTTATCATTACTAGTGTATATCTCGTTGTGCCAGTCCATGATAACTTACTCTATTACTGCTTGGGGGGGTGCTGCCAAGACCGTTCTTATTTCTTTAGAACGAGCACAACGTGCTGTTCTCAAAGTGATGAGTTTTAGAAAGTTTAGATACCCCACTTATATGCTATACTCGGAATTATCAGTTCTTTCAGTGAGACAATTATTCGTAAAAGACCTAATATTAAGCCAACACAAAAATTCACCTGACTACACAACAAGAAGAAGGAAAGATATTGTTTATTCTGTGCCTTTCTGTAAAACTTCATTTGCAAACCGATTTTTCAATTTCCTAGGACCATTCATATATAATAAAATATCTAAGCTAATCCAAATTCATAATCTTAATAATCATACTTGTAAAATTGAAATTTGTAAGTTTCTTAAATCACTGAACTATGATGATACTGAAAAAATACTCAAAATAACTATTTAAATAAATAAGTCACCAAATGCATTCTATACACATACATACACACATATCAAGCCTACACCACACTTTTCTACACATAAAGATAATCGATAATAAACAGTACAGTCCTAGGCCCTGTTGTCTACGGTCGCGTTTACTTGAACCCGCTGTCGATATTTAGCAACCAACCAGAGTTCCTCAAAGTTATTCTACGTCTGTCTTTAAAGTAAAAGTTTGTAACAAGGGAAAATAATGGATGGATTGAAGAAGTGTGGCATCTGTGACGATCAGCTGACTGATGGAGTGCGTTGTTCAGTATGCGGAAATGAGTTGCATTTTCAATGTGCAGGCATCACTGAAGCTGGCCACCGTAAGCTAGGAGACAGGAAGCTCACATGGCGATGCATGAAATGCAAGCAGACAGGCACTCTTCATCCTCCTAGCTCTCCCATGTCTCCGAGGTCAGAGCCAGAATCCACGGTACTACTGGAGCTTCGAGCATTGGCTGCAAAGTTGGCTCCATTGGAAGGTCTAAAGGACGAAATCCTGGCACTAAGGAATGAATTCGCTGACATGAAATCCTCTCTGACCCAGCAATTCAATGAAGTTGTCAAGGAGTTTAATACAAGGATAAGTGGCATGGAGCAGCGTGTTACTCAGCTGGAAAAAGTTCAGGGTCAGGTGGATCAGCTTCAGGCGCGTCTGGATAAACTGGAGGAAGAGTCTGACAATAAGGATCAATGGTCGCGGATGAACAATGTGGAGGTGAAAGGTCTGTCTCCATCAAATAATGAGAACCTGTTCCAGATAATATCCAGTATTGGTGCAAAAATTAATTATCCCATTACCAAAAGTCAGATCAACTTTATTACTAGAGTGCCTACGCGTGAAAAGGATCATATTAAGCCAGTAGTTGTCTCGTTCTGCAATCGTTACGTTAAAGATGATTTTGTTGCTGCAGCCAGATATGTTTTCAAGACTTCGCCACTAACAACTGGCCAAATTGGATTAACAGGAAATCAGAGAATATATACAGTGTGTCCGGACATGGACTAGCGATATTCTAAATACTTAAATATAAGCTATTTTAAAGTACTATTACACTATAGGCTTGGGTCCAATACACTTCCCCGCTATGTGGCAGCCATTTTGTTTTTTTTGTTGAAATATGCTCTATGCGAGTACAAAAAAAATCATATATCTCAAAGTTTTAGTCATACTGAGATAAAAATAGGCTTATTCGGAAGGCAATAATATTGTCTACCGTCTGCATTACAAAGCAATGTGTTCACAATTCCATAACTTTTGAAAAAAAATGTGAAAGTCGAAAAAAAAATCAAAAAATTATGCAATTCAACCAATAATGGTTAATTACTACAAAAACAACCCCGAGAACTTTTTTATTTTTTATACTAGATCGACAGTTTTTGAGCTACGCTACAATGCAACATAAAATTCACAACTGTATGTTTAATACTTTAAGAGTTATTGTTGTTTGAACATAGCGTATGCGCAAGCACAAAACGTCTTTGTTAACCGCCAGAGTGTCATTTATGGCATTCACTGTATTCCATCTGAGAGCAGGCGAGAAATACTGTTCGTTACTACCGTGAGTAAGCGAGATAGAACGTATTAGTCCACTACCTGAAACAAAATCAGTTTTAAGGACAAATTATTAGTTGGGTTAGTTTAGTTGTCCCTCGCCCTGCGTTGTGATCGCTATCGCTACTTTCACTTACCGTCCGTGCTGTTTACGTGCTGCGTTAGTGTTTTGTATTTAAAAGTGTGATAAAGTATGGCACAGCGTCAATATTCATCGCAACGTATTGCTGACATACACTTTGTGTATGGCTTTTGCAATGGAAGTGCAAATTTGGCTGTACAAGAATATCGACGAAGGTACCCTAACAGGCCTACACCGAGTCGCCAAACTTTTATCGACGTGCATTCAAGATTAGCGGAAAGAGGTATTCAAAGAGCTGTTAATGAACGCAATCGCTTGGTATCGCCCGAAGATGAAGAAGAAGTGCTTAGACTAATAACCAATGATCCTAGACTAAGCGTTAGACGGATTTCAGTGCAACTTCGAATGTCTAAGTGGCATGTATGGAGAATTTTGAAAAGAGAAGGGTTACACCCTTATCATTTTCGACGGGTTCAAGACGTGATCGAACCAGATTTTGCTGCGAGATCTGTGTTTTGTTCGTGGATAAATAGAAATTTGAGACAGAACCGTAATTTTTTACAAAGAATACTGTGGACTGATGAAGCCAAATTTACAAGAGCTGGGATTACAAACCACAGAAACGACCATCTCTGGTGCTCCGCAAATCCAAGGGCGGTGCGCCCAAGCTCATTTCAACATGAATTCTCAGTAAATGTGTGGGCCGGCATAATCAACGATAGGCTGATAGGGCCATTGGAATTGCCACCTACATTAAACGGCGCTAGATTTTTAGAATTCTTACAGACACAGTTTGCGGACAGCCTCATGGACCTACCTCTATCATACCGTCGGCGTATGTGGTTCCAGCTCGATGGTGCACCCGCGCATTTTTCTCGAGCAGTGAGAGAATATTTAAATAATAATCTACAGCCGTGGATCGGTCGTGGTGGTGTAGTAGCGTGGCCGCCTCGCTCACCCGATTTGACACCCTTGGATTATTTTTTGTGGGGTCATATGAAACAAAAAGTATACGCTACAGTTCCAAATACCAGGGAAGAACTCGTCGCAAAAATTATGGCAGCCGCCGAAGAAATTAGATCCGATTTGGATTTAATTAGGCGCTCATCAACCCAGGTGGCACAGAGAGCCGTAGTGTGTCTACAAGCTGGAGGTGGCCACTTTGAGCAACTGCTTTAGATATTTTAATCTTCATTTAATATTGGAAAAAACATTAAATAAAATTCAATATGAATGTTATGTTTTTTTAATGATTTCCTGTTTAGGGTTCCGACAAAGGCCTTTTGTGCTTGCGCATACGCTATGTTCATACAACAATAACTCTTAAAGTATTAGACATACAGTTGTGAATTTTATGTTGTATTGTAGCTTAGCTCAAAAACTGTCGATCTAGTATAAAAAATAAAAAAGCTCTCGGGGTTGTTTTTGTAGTAATTAACAATTATTGGTTGAATTGCATAATTTTTTGTTTTTTTTTTCGACTTTCACATTTTTTTTCAAAAGTTATGGAATTGTGAACATATTGCTTTGTAGTGCAGACGGTAGACAATATTATTGCCTTTCGAATAAGCCTATTTTTATCTCAGTATGACTAAAACTTTGAGATATATGATTTTTTTTGTACTCGCATAGAGCATACTTCAACAAAAAAAACAAAATGGCTGCCACATAGCGGGGAAGTATATTGGACCTAAGCCTATAGTGTAATTGTACTTTAAAATAGCTTATATTTAAGTATTTAGAATATCGCTAGTCCATGTCCGGACACACTGTATAAACGACCACCTGACGATGAAGAATAAAATACTGCTATCGAAAACTAAAAAATTGGCGTCCGAAACGGATTTTCAATATGTATGGGTCAAACACGCGAAAATACATGTGAGAAAAATGGACACAACCCCAGTAATGATAGTGAAATCAGAAAAGGACCTTTCAAAAATTATATAATAATAACTATTAACTTTAATCCAACAGTGTTTACATATTTTGTTAGTTGTGCCAACAAGAAGTTTGAGAACCGCAAGCCGTTGTGTGCTACTTGCGTTTTCCTAATTGTTTTGTGTCATTACACGATGTTCCTGAGTAAGTTTCTAAAAAAATCACCTATACGAAATTATTGTGTCAAGGTAATCGCGACCAAATTGCTTCCATGTTATGGTCTGATTTCGAATATTGTGTTGTGTCTGTTATTACCCTTTTATGCTACCAGAAATCCTTATCTTGCTACCATTCGTCACCTTTTGTTTCTATTGATAGCTCATTTGGTTTGTGCTTTTCAAAGTTAATTATTTATGAGCACTGTGTTCTGCTGTGCTTGATACATTATTGTAAGTTGTTGCCTTCTACCTCCTTTAAAATACTTTATCGAGAAATTGAATACTGCTTATACTTTTTGGTGTGTAACCTAATTTTGCTTGCACTTTTTAAATGTTTATTTTATTCTGTCGTAGCTTTTATTAGTGATGGCTACTCTTAAGATATGCTATCAAAATGTGCGTGGTTTGCGTACGAAAACGAACGATATATTTCATAAAATATCTCTTAGTGCGTATGATATCATTGTGTTTACGGAGACATGGCTTGTGGATGATATCTTTAGTAGTGAGCTGTTTGATGGTCGCTATTTAGTGTGGAGGCGTGATCGTGATTACTCTCGAACCTCTCAAAAGCGGGGCGGTGGCGTTTTGATAGCGGTAAAAAGTGAGCTTACTGTTGTAGAACGACATGATTGGCGAAGTTCTGCTGAAGACATTTGGGTCTCACTTATTTTAAAAAGGTCTAGGCCTGCGATAAATTATAATTTGCATATTTGTGCCTTATATCTTTGTAAACAAAACCTTGGCAATTCGTATTATAATCAATTGCATAATTTTAGTGTAAATGCTAATCACTTAATCTTGACCCACCCATTGGATAAATTCATTATTATGGGTGATTTTAATTTTGGAAATAATGTAGACTGGATAAATTCTGAAGATAATGAATTGATCCCGCAGAATGTGTCATGTAATTACTTAAACGAGTTTTTTGATGGAGTTCTCAATCGCAAATGCTACAATAAAATACCTCCCCACATACTCCAACTCAACGAAACTAAATTCAAATCTTATATAAAACGCACACTATGCAGCCAAGCATATTATAAGTTGGGGGATTACATCGCTGACAAAAATGCTTGGTTCACCGCTGGTCCTGCTCCACAAGGGCGCATAAACTAATTAATTAGCATTCGAAAATATAGTTGTGAGCTGCTGAAGATTGAAAAAACTATCTTTGTATTGTATAAATTCAATCTCTTAATATTGTATAATTGCATAACACACGTGTGAGCACTATGCAACTAAACTATCAAGCTACCATTTACTGGGTACGTCTTTCATTGACTTGAATGTGCCCTGGCGGCTGAGGGTATGTCATGCTCACTCAAATGTCTCGCTGGTGGTGGCGTGTGTGTTGGATCATTGAGTTCCCTTCAAAATGGTTGAGCTAAATGGTGCTGATCCATACGTCATGTTCGTGAACGGGCGCCGCCAGTAGGGACTGGTCATCTCTTAGCTGCCAAGGCTTATTTTAATTTTAATCTAAGTATTTTCATTTCTGAATTGTTATTTTTTTGTTTTTATCTTTTTTAGTACGGACGCTTTTAACGTGCACGTCTTTCTACATCGTTCTCACATGTATTATTTCAACTTAAATGATGTAACCAAAATTTTGTAACGATTTTTATGATTTAAAAGAGTGTCCGTGGAGTTTCTTGCCCGTTCTTCTCCACAGGTACCTACTACGCTTTGGAATGGGCAACTAGCTTCATCTTTCTGACTGACTGACCCCTTGACAATTCAAAAGTGCCTGTAATTGGTTTACTTGAAATAAATGCTTTGAGTTTGAGTTTGAGTTTGAGTTTCTCACATCTAACCTGTCCCAATATAACGGTGAGAGAAACAGCAATGGTAGATTATTGGACTTAGTTTTTTCTAATGACTCAGTCAATGTTACTGAATGTCACGATCCTTTAGCATTGCCCGTAGACCTACATCATAAACCATTGACGATTACTGCCGACTTTGTTGAGATTCATAAATTAACTGATAAATCGACTAAGAAGTATGTATTTTCTAGGGGTGACTACACAGCTATTAAGTCTGAACTGGACGAAATCAATTGGAATGAGTTATTACTTGAAGATTCGTTGGATGGTGCTGTTGAACTGTTTTATAATAAATTGTATGAGCTTAGAGACAAGTATATCCCAATTAAATCAGTTAGACAATCATCTTACCCGCCTTGGTATAATTCTGCTTTGGTAAAAACACTGAGAGAGAAATATAAATATCACCGCAAATAATTCAAAACGTACGGTAATATGTCCGACTATCACTCTTTCTCTCTTTTACGGAATAGAGCAGATAGCTTGGAGAAAACTTGTTTTGAAACATACATGGATAAAGTCGAATCCTCGATCATTGAGAACCCAAAATATTTTTGGACATATGTGAAGAGCAAAAGAAACTCAGGTACTTTTCCTAAAGTAATGCATTATGGTGACAGGACCGCGGGTACAGGTGAAGAGATCAGCAATTTATCCGCAACATATTTCCATTCTACTTTCCAGGAACCTGATCCTGTGCCCGCTACTTCCGGCGGCATTAGCGTTGAAGACGGTGTGTCGTGCATTGGTTCGATTAGTGTATCTCTTTCACAAGTTTTAAAGTTATTAAAGACCTTGGACCTTTCCAAATCTGGTGGCCCTGATCTTATACCTCCATTATTTATCGTAAATTGTGCCGACAGCCTTGTTGTACCACTATGCATTTTATTCAAGCGGTCACTTTCAGAAGGCATAGTTCCGAAAATTTGGAAATCGGCATTTGTTACCCCAGTTTTCAAAAAAGGTAATAAGTCGGATATCTCTAATTATCGACCAATATCCAAGATATGTCTGTTCTCAAAAATTCTCGAACGCATTGTGTTTACTGACGTATACGCTGCTATGAAATGCAACTTTGGTGATGAACAGCATGGTTTTATTAGGAAGCGTTCCACTACATCTAATTTAATCTTGTCCCATGAATTTATATCCGAAGGTATGGAACAGCGTGCACAAGTTGACGTTATTTATACTGATTATAGTAAATGCTTTGACCGTATTGACCATAGACTGCTCTTAGAGAAGCTATTAAAAGCCGGCATACACGGAGATTTGTATCGTTGGTTCTCTTCTTATATTGAAAACAGAACGCAGGCTGTAGTACTTCAGGGGTACACGTCTGGATGGAGTTCTGTCCCCTCTGGAGTTCCCCAGGGTTCGATTTTAGGATCCCTTTTATTTACTTTATTTATTGCTGACGTGAAACACTGTTTTGAAACATCTTATATTTTACTTTATGCTGACGATATGAAGGTTCATAAAATTATCCGAAACATATCTGATACACACTTGTTACAAAATGATTTAAATAGATTTGAAGAATACTGTACACGTAACAGACTGGAACTGAATGTTTCAAAATGCTTCCACTTGACTTTTACTCGTCAGAAGTCTATAATCGATTCCACGTATAAGCTCTACAATATCAGTATAGGCAAAGTCAATAGTATTAGGGATCTTGGTATTATACAAGACAGGAAGTTACTCTTTGATCAGCATATTGATAGTATAGTAAATAGGGCGTCAAAAGCACTTGGGTTTATAATGAGAACCTCAGCATGTTTCCGATCGCTAAAACCGATCAAAGTATTGTATTGTTCGTTCGTACGCAGCCACCTTGAGTATGCATCACAAGTCTGGAACCCTCAATACGGGATCTACAAGTCTCGTATTGAGGGCATCCAGAGAAAATTTCTTAAGTACCTTGATTACAGGGCAAAGCAAGTATCTGTTGATTACAGTCACCGATGCAGGAGGTACCATTTTCTACCACTTGACCGTAGACGTCATATTAGTGATGTATGCTACTTGTTTAATATCGCAAATGGTTCAATCGACTGTCCTGAACTTGTTTCAAAATTAACGTTACGCACTAATCAGATGGGACTGCGACAACGACCACTCTTACATGTACCTTTTGCGATCACTAATTATAGGCGTAATGCATACTTTCCAAGAGCCAGTCGCAGTTTTAACGAAGTTTCTTGTGAACCCAATATTGATCTATTCTGCACCAATGCAAGCACAGTTAGAGAATTATTGGCAAAGCCATTTTTTGTACAGGAGGCACCTTCTTGCTCTTGAACCGTTTATTTTACAAGTTGGCTTAAATTATAAGCAATTAAATAAAATTAACCAACTTTTGAAATTAATAATTCAATAATTTGATCGTAGTTTGTTTGTTTAATTTGTTAGATTATTTTGTACTAGGGAACCAATATTTTTTTTTTTTGTATCCATCTGTGGAGGCTTGTAATTAGCAATTTAGTTATATATTTTTGTTACTATAATGTTATTAGTCTGTAAGCTTTCCTAAAATAAAATAAATAAAAAAATAATAAATAAAAATATAAAAAAGTTAGGACCTACTTTTACTTTTATTATTATTATTATTTTTTTATTTTTTTAACTTTAAATATATTCTGCCAATGGCTTTAATAATGGGCAAGCATTATAATGGTATAACCAAAGCCAACTTAGCATCTAAATATTTTGCGTATACTATGTCAACTTTTACGTCTACCAACAACTTACCAAAAATCGAGTTAACTATTTTGTGTTTGCCTACCCTCTAGCTTAAGTTATATCACCTTTGCTTTGTTTACCTAAAACTCTTTAACCTATTAAGTGATTATTTTGTCACAAGTACGCTACTATAAATACATACAATCACAGAGAGCGAGGAAAACTGTTCCACCGTAATACAGTTTTTACTAGTACGGGGAACAGGGTGAATCAATTCTGTTAACAACCAAAATAAGTACCGACACATTGCAAACAAAAAGTATAATTAATTCTGTACATTACTTGTAACATTATGAGCCGTAGAAGGTTGTTATTTTGTTTTGGTAAATAAAGAAGTTTTTTTTTTTTTTATAATATTATCGGTTTTATTTTCATAATTGCATAAGTATTTTAAAATTCACTCATTCGTTTAAGATGACGGAAGTCATATTACTTATTTCATCTTGTATTTTTAACATAAAATCTGTTTCTTCCATTTTTCAACATAGTAGCATTTTAATAATTTCACAGGTCTCTCATAAAAATACATTTTCAATAATTTATATTTATTGGGTACATTTTTAAGTATTTTGAGAGAGTTGGTCAGTTTGAATAGCTACAATTGGGCCCTGGTTGCGTGAGCGAAATTCTGTAGCCACCATTTTGAGTGGTTTTATCAATTTAATAACAGTTTACTCAATGGAGTTGTTAATCCTGTCTAATCCCCATACAAAATATCCACATCCGTAAAAGCTACGAATTTCCGGATGTATTTTATACGGGGATTTTCGTTTGTGAAATTAATGAGGTTTTGTTTAACAGTGAGCTATAAAAGGCTGATGATTTCTTAGCACGCTGAAAAGATTTTACAAAACCTCGTAATGGAAAAATTGTTTAACTTGTAGCGAAGCTTAAAACAAATTATCCGAATTTAAAGCCTAAGACATTCATTTCAATCCAAACATTCACCATGATTGAATAGGTTCTACCTTAGTCTCAAACTATAAGGATTGGGAAATAGAAGTTGTTGTTACTATACCAATAACTTTAATGTTACTATAATAAATCTTATTTCTCCGTGCTCTAGGTAAACAACAATAGACTCAAATAACCACAAGAAAATCACGACTACCCAACACTGCACTATAAAACATGATTTTATCTCTACTCATTTAATTATTATGAGTAGTATTGTTGAAACAATAGGAGTATTGTGCCAATTTATACAGAACAAGAACAGCCCCGTTTGTAGGTCAGGTTGCCAGAGACGTTTCATTTTTATTGTGGCGTGAAACAATGATATAGGTACGGTAACCGCTTCAAACCGCTACGAGTTGCTTGAAACCGGATCGAGCCAGTTCACCGCAGCTTCAAACGAACTTTTTGAATTGATTTTCAATATGGCCGTGTAGATGAATATAATACCGCAGTTGGCTTTTAGTTATTGGACTTTTTATTTCGGTAAACATAATGGCTGGTAAAAAGTGGACTTGATGATTTGCAAAAGACTTTTCGAACTACAATTTATTTTCATTTGACCATACAAGTTATACATTTGCATAACCCAAGTTTGTTTTGATTATTCAGTTATTAGGTTATACTAGTTCCCACTTGGTCCAGACGCCAGCACATCAAGCTACCCAAAATTGTCAAATTTTCTCAATCAACCTTGAAGAACCTTTGCCGATAAAGCTGAAAATCTATTAAAGAAATTTGTCAGATTGTAGTAGCTTGTGCTGGTCTCTGTATCTACATTACAAAGCCTCTTAGCAATAAATTAGACAAGGTTTAGTCTGCTAAAACAACCATTTTGGCATCAATAATCTAACACCGTCATAAAATTATTTCAACACCAAAGGAACTTATGAAACTTAATTAAAATTTTAATCACCTATTTAAATTAAGATAAAGATAACGTATTTGAGGCGTATAGAATTTATTAATTGAATCGATTTTATCGGAGGACTATCAACAGGGATTTGAGATAAAAGAAAGAAAATCTCATAAAGAAATGAAAACGTGTAAAAACCATTACTAAAGTAGGTATGTCTGCAGCGAAGAGTCCTGGGACGCGGTGGTTTCCTTCTGCGAAACAGTCGTCTCGCAGAAGGAGGCTGCGGAAAGGGAGAGGGAGATCTCGTCCCCTCACCCGGCCCGCAGCAGGCGCACCGGGCGCCGGCGGAGGGCGGACAACGCCCTCATCCAGGACCCCTAAATGGGTCCAGGGGCGACGGACTTGGGGACGTCCGTCGCCCCCACACATCAGGACCCGAGGCGGCGGCGCGTAGTGTTCCACGCGTGCCCCTCTTAGACGTCGCGGGGGGAGTTTAATACCTCACTCCCCCCCCCCGAGACGAGATGGCGGACATCCATGAAGATTTTCCACCCCGAAACAAAAAAAAAAAAAGGGTCATGCCACACAGGGCGACATGTCTTAATATTTTTGTGAGATACCTACATTCAGGGACAGCTTTCCAGGACGCGCATTAGTAGTTTGTAGTGGTACTTTCTTCCAGTAAATCGTGGACTTACTGATGTCTGCTCTTTCAATCTAGGTATTCCCAAAGTTAGCTGATTCTAGAGAATTACTCTAGAACTCGCCGACTCGACGCTAAATGTTGAAGTTACGTGATACAGGAACAAATGCTGACGATATTGTTCCCTCTAAGTTACTCTTACGCAACGTCTGAGGAACCCAGGCGCCATTATTTTTCTTCCATTCACCCTCAAAACTTTCGTAAAATTAGAAACAGCTGCATTATTGTATTAGGTTTTCTTTTTCAGAAATCTTTAACACTATATTTTGGTCGGTGTTCATGCTTAGTGCATATTTTTTTAGAGATTAGAGAAATTGCTTCTTACTTACCAAAGTTGTACCAAAATTTTGTTTAGAGTGGAAGTACCCATCAGAATAAGTTAAGCTTATAATAAAAATAATTGTTTAAGTGGTGAGCTATCGCCCAATCATCATCATCTGCCTAGCCTTTTCCCAACTATGTTGGGGTCGGCTTCCAGTCTAACCAGATGCAGCTGAATACCAGTATTTTACATGGAGCGACTGAATATCTGACCTCCACATAAGCTATCGCCCAAATAACATTAATAATTTTATATTGACGAAAACAAACTAGGTAATAGGTAATACGGGCTGATGTCCGCAACTCCACGTCAATGCATGTATTTTGCGTACAAAATAATAAAATATAAATAAAAAAATATACAAATCATACTATTTATCCATGTTGAATTATGTTATTCAGTTTGCAAAAAATTGGCCGTGGCGAGAGTTTCCAGCACACAATCAATAGTGTTCATAAAAGGTGGATTAAACATTTCGGTTGTGGGTAGGTAGGTAGGTAAGAAGGAAAATTGAATGTCCTCTCCTTTAATATTAATAAAGCTAAATAAAATATTAGTTTTAGGCTGTGTGAAACTAAATCAACCTCGCTCATGGAAGAAATCTTCTTTGTCCAGGATAGGTCACGTAGACAGTCATGTCGACTGTTTGTACTGAGATAGTTATTTCAGGAAATAGTACAGCCCTACTGTGGAGAGCTTATAGTGCAGCGCAGAATAAATAAAAAATTGCATTTTATTTTGTTTTGTACATCTTGTTATAATTATGATACGAAAATTAACATCTTCATTTGGATTTATTCCTAGATCTACGAATAGCGATGCATAAAGTTATTGGAATTATTCCCTTCTAGCTGTGAATACCCGCTTCGCTGGGTCATTTTTAATTGTATAGTTATTTTTAATGTTAATAATCTATCACTACTTACTTCATAGTCTTTTCATACATACATAAAGTTTTTATTAATGAAGAAGTGGTGGGAGGCGCCCGACGCGACGTGACGGCACAGTGGTGGCATGCGCGTGAGCTGCGTGCGGTACTGGACAGTACTTGGACATTGCAACATTACATTAGTTTTATATAATAAAAGTAGCCTAAGTAACTCCTTATTACATCAGCTACCTGCAAATAAAAGTCCCGTCAAGATCGGTCCAGCCATTTCAGAGATTAGCCGGAACAGACAAAAATTGTAAAATGTTAATGATGTAATGTTATTTTGGTGAAAATAATTTTATTTTGGTGTATGTACTATACATAATATATGTTGATATGCGTGTAGTAAAAAAACGGTTATTTCAATATTACAAACAGACACTCCAATTTTATTTATATGTATAGACGTATGTCTGTGCGTTATACCGGGTCATTATAGCCCACTCTTTCTAATCTTTTAATCACAATATAGAATAGAATAGAATAGAATTTATTTATCCATCTTAGATACAGTACACCAGTAGTAAGCATTAAAACGTAGTTATAACTAAAGTACTCACATAGTTTCTAAATTTTTAATGTACACTCACTAAGTTCATAAGCTACACTTGCACAAATACACAGTAAAATCAAAATTTTGATAATGATTATTAAGTATAACAAAATGAAATAGCAACTATGTATATAAACTTGCTAACTAATAACATAAATGAATGATAAATGTCCATTGACGGTATACATAAATAAAGTTCTTTACCTTCCGCGCTAGTTAAAACTGTGTTACGGCAAGGTAAGATTCTCGTTAGATGATTATGTTCCAATCGTATCATAATGAACATAAAACCACCATTTTGCTAAAAGTGTTTTTCTTGCAATGAGAAATAGACATCGATGACGAATTACAAGTTTAACGTAAACAAGTAGTATATCTAAAATAACTAGACCTATAGGCAAACGGCTATTTCGTTTCCATTTATACACATTGTTTTCGATGAGTTAAAACATCTAAGGTACAGTGAAGGAAATGAATTGTTAAGAAAATTGACACACTAAGTCAATTTGCCGTATTATCATAGGCATATTATATCAAGAAAGACGGGTGTGATTCGAATATACGGGCAATTTTAGTTGGCTGCCAATTTGTTTATCAATTATTTCCCTGACTTTATGACACAAACCATAAACCGAGAGCCAAGTTGGCGTAGGAAGTAGGAACACAATACTCGCAATAATTTTAGCAACTGTTGTGTCTCGAAAGTTCCCTAATGATGAGTGATGACAAGCTTTCAGGAACATTATTACCACCAGAGGAGTTTCTAATGAGTTCCCGACCTTTTATTACTTCAAAGCAAATTTTCTTGCCTGATAATATTTTGTTAATCTTCTTAACGTCCCCAATTTTTTTGAGTTTCTCAGAGTCGAAAAAGAAGTCATCGCCGGAAAAGAAGTTATCAAATTCTATTTTTGGACCCCAAAATGTCCTCACAAAATATTCAAGAACACGGCAACAAACGCTGAGTAACTTCTAAGGGTACTTACTGATTACCAAAATTTGATGCGAAAAACTTGTAGAATTTATATTAAAATAATATCAAAGTGGAGGTCCTTTTCATTAATGCACAGAAGTTATTTTAATAGGATACATGGTAACAGATGTCTTTTTGAGAAGCAAATTTTCCGAAGAGAAAACAAAGTATTGAAAGAAATGTCTTTCAATACTTTGTTTTCTCTTCGGAAAATTTGTTTTATATTTGATTGGTTTCAGTCGGTTATTTGTATTTAATTTTGGGCTGAGCTGGCTAGCTATCTAAAAACCTTTCTAAATCGGAATGACCATTATTATGAACGACTGAAAATAGCAAAGCAATTTTCGGTAGGATCGTTTAGCCATTTGGCGTTTCCAATAACTGCGAAAATGGATGGCCGAAATGTACCCACGGTTGATTTGAAATTGGAACCGTTTAAAATTAAAAACCAGCACCCAAATTGCGTAACAAATACACTATTACTCTCAATTTGAAAAGAAATAATTTTGAAGCATATCGATGCTGGAAATATGAAATAACGTAAGGGACAAAACTAAGGTTTTCAGGAGAGCAAAAATAGGGTATTTTTCTTACAAACTGACTATATATTTTTCAACTATTATGTTTTATGTAAAAAGTGTCCAGGACAAAGTTTCTCAGATTTCTTCATTTTTTTAAGCTAAAATAGCAAAAAATCAATAAAGCCTATAGTTTTAATATATAATTCATTTTCGACAATATGTCCCTTACGTTATTTCATATTTCCAGTATCGAAATTTGAAAAATGTGTCTGCTCAACAACGTAAATAACGCAATGAATGTTGTTGAACTGTCAAAATGAAACCCATTGCTACTGATAGTGCGTTACGCAACTACCCCGCTGCTTCATGCTATAAAAAAAATAAGTAATGGTAAGTACACATACGAAGTATATAGTAGTAGAATATGTTATATACTTTATGTTCGATCTATGGTTTTTATATGTGTCATCTTGACTTGTAAAATAAACGTCAGTGTGCTACCAACTATCCGTCAGTAGATTACTTCTTTCTAAGCCCTAGGCCTTCGCCCATCCGCAATATCCGCATACATATCATTGGCGACGAGGACCCACGACAAAAAAAAAATGGCTCACTTCGGTATTTTGTCAAGTTTTGACCATGCCAACCAGACATGGGAAAATTATAAGCAGCGGATTTTGCAATGGTACATTGCAAACGATGTAGACAATGTGAAGGACCCAATGGGTGTAAAACGACGGGCAATATTGCTGAGCGCACTCGCCGACGGCACATACAAGCTTGCGGCCGATTTGGCTTTGCCAAAGGAAATTTCGCAGGTGCCTTTCGAAGATATTCTCACTCTTCTGGATAATCACTTCACGCCAAAAAAATGTGGTTTTGGCGAGCGGTATAATTTTTATGCCGCTACTCAAGGTCTGGAAGAAACATTTTCGCAGTGGGCTGCTAGGCTTCGCGGTCTGACCACAAATTGCGGATTTCTGAATGTAGAAGAGGCGCTGCGCGACCGATTTGTTATGGGTATGCGGCCGGGACCTGAGAAAGATAAGCTTTTCGCGCGCGAACTTCAAGAAACCACACTGGCTAAAGCAGTGGAGTTGGCGGAGAGCGTGCACAGTGCACGCAAGGGAGCAGCAGCATCGTCGTCGGCAGCGGTACAGGCGCCGCCGTCGAGTGAGCCGTTGTTCAAAATCGAAACCAACTCAAAGGAATCGAGTGTTCACATTGAAAAGTGTTCAGTTTGCGGCTACAAGAACCACAAAACATCTCAGTGTCGGTTTGCAAGTTATACATGCAAGAAATGTAACACAAAAGGCCACCTACGCCGAATGTGCAAAAAGATAAATTTCGTAGGAACTGGCGCGTCGGGCGAGAGTGACGATGACGGTAAGACAAAAAAGATATGTTCATTCAGAGGTGAACCTATGACTTTAGTAGTTTCGATTCAAAGCATTAAGCTAAAGTTCGAAGTAGATACCGGATCGGCAGTCACAGCAATTTCAGAAAAAGTATACAAAAAATATTTTAAGTTGTTGCCATTATCACCAACGACGGATCAATTGTTTACATACACGGGGTGTGTTATTCAGTGTTTAGGAATAGTGCAATTGCCTATTAGATACTTGGACAAGACACAGGATGTTAAAGTTAGAGTGATTCGCGATGGTGGTCCCCCGATTTTAGGGCGAGACTTTATTAGTTTGTTTGGATTACGCATGATGCAAATCAATTATTGTAAAACAACTCAAATTGCTGAACAGTTAAAATTGCGGTTTCCATCTGTTTTCTCAGATGAATTAGGCTTATTTACAAAATATAAAGTTAGGTTACAATTGAAAGAAAACGCAAAGCCAATTTTTTTTAAAGCTCGTCCAATTGCATTTGCACTTAGAGATCAAATAAACGGTGAGATTGATCGTTTGGTACGTATAGGTGTGTTAAAGCCGGTTCAATTTTCAGAATACGCGTCACCGATTGTCCCTATATTAAAGCGGGATGGTTCAATCAGGTTGTGTGTTGATTACTCTGTAAGCGTAAACAAACAGCTGGTTGTTGAACAGTATCCGTTACCGACTGCTAAAGAACTTTTTACAAAACTACACGGAGGTCAACAGTTTAGCAAGTTAGATTTAACGCAAGCTTACTCACAATTTGTGTTAGATGAGGCGTCTCAGAACATAACTTGTATCAATACTCACCGCGGTTTATTTGTTTATACAAGATTAGTTTTTGGTCTTGCTAGTGCTCCTGCTATTTTCCAGCGGGCTATGGAGTGCTTACTGTCGGGATTGGACGGTGTTATGTGTTTTCTTGACGACATCTGTATTACAGGGGCAACTAAAGAGCAACACTTAGACAGGCTATGTGCGGTCTTGCAACGACTACAAGACGCAGGATTAACACTTCGTAAAGATAAGTGCGTGTTCTTCGAGGAACAAATAGAATATTTAGGTTATACTATAGATAAGAATGGTTTAAGGAAATCAGATGAAAAGGTCAAAGCTATAGTCCAAGCACCTACACCAACGAATGTGAATAAGTTACAGTCGTTTTTGGGATTAGTCAATTATTATAGGAACTTTGTCCCTAACGCATCATCAATTTTGAGCCCGCTCTATTCATTGTTACAAAAGGGCAATACATGGAAATGGGAGGAGATACATGATAATGCATTCAAAGCAATTAAGAAATGTTTAGCCTCAAAGCAGGTTCTTGCTCATTTTGACCAAAATGCTCAAATTATTTTGACGGTGGACGCTTCGCCCAGCGGCCTAGGAGCTATCTTGTCACAGATAGGATCAGACAGGGTGGAACGCCCTGTATCGTTCGCTTCACGTACACTAAATTCAGCAGAGAAGCGGTATTCTCAGCTTCAAAAAGAGGCCACAGCTATTATTTTCGGAGTGCGACGTTTTCACCAGTACTTATATGGAAGATCAGTTCCGTTTGTCCTCCGTACCGACCACAAGCCCCTTTTATCTATTTTTGGTCCATATCGGGGTATTCCAGAGGTCTCTGCAAATAGGTTGCAGCGTTACGCGATGTTCCTGAGTGGTTACAATTACACTATCGAATACATACGAAGCGCCGACAACAGCGCAGATTTTTTATCGCGCGCCAGTCTGCCTGACAGTGAGTCAACGGCGGCTAGTGGGGGGTGTGGCTACAGGGCCGACGATAGTTTAGTCCCCGTAGAAGATCGCGCGTCTTATGTTAATTTTGTTACCGATGGTAGTTTACCCGTTACACTTAGTGAAATTCGTGATGAAACTCAGAAAGATCCAGTTTTAATTAAAGTTTTATCATATATTGTTAAAGGCTGGCCTAAGCGACTATCGGATGTATTCATCAAACCTTATTTTCTATGTCAAAATCAGTTGTCGTATGAAGGCGGTTGTATTATGCGAGGGCACAAGGTTGTTATTCCAGAGACACTTCGGACAAAATTATTATTAGAGCTACACAAGTCACATTTGGGTATTGTGAAAACGAAAGCGGAAGCGCGCAGCAGATTTTGGTTTCCAGGAATTGATAACGCTGTAGAGAAAATGATCGCGGATTGTGAGGTCTGTTTACAGTTGAGACAGTTACCAGTGCGTGCGCCGCCAGTGCTGTGGCCACATCCACCACAAGCTTTCTATCGTATTCATATAGATTTTCTCGGCCCCATACATAACCGTTCCTATTTGGTGATTGTAGATGCGTACTCGAAGTGGGTAGAAGCTTATGATATGGGGACAAGTACGTCATCCTTATCGGTGATTAATAAAATGTATGAATACATGGCACGATTTGGCTTACCGCATACTATAGTCAGTGACAATGGCACACAGTTTACTTCCTCAGAATTTAGGACGTTTTGTGTTTCAAATGGTATTTCGCATGTGACGTCGCCGGCTTATCATCCGGCTAGTAACGGGCAGGCGGAAAGCTACGTGAAGGTAGTTAAAAAGGGAATCAAATCTTGTATGTTAAGTCGTAGTAATGTTACAGGATTAAATAATAACTTGCTTAAATATCTATTTGATTATAGAAATTCCATACATTCTGCAACGGGCTGTTCACCTGCCCAATTGGTATTCGGTCATAAACTGAGATCGCGGTTAGATTTAATTACCCCGGCGTCTATCACTCTCACCCAAAACGTCGAAAACAAACAGTATTTGCAGTCTAAAGAGAAAAATGATAAAATTATTAAATACTTTAAACAAGGAGACAATGTATTGTATAAAAAAACCAGCACTAATAAACAAGGGACTTGGAATAGGGGTGTGATAGTTAAAAAAATAGGAAAAGTTGTTTATATTGTCCAGGATTGTAATACCTTGTTGAAGACAAAAAAACATAAGAATCAACTATTACCATTCCACGGCACAGCAAAAAATATTCACGGGCCGAGTGAATGCCCTATTGAATTAGAAGATATACAAATAACTTCGGAACAGTCGGAACCAAACCCGGCACTTCCAGCGGACGGTAATGTGTCGGACACTGGAGGGGAAGGAAATAGAGAAGACGAAGACGAAGTATTCTATGATGCAACAGATCCAACTCATGGAGATTCTCCTGAGGAATCAAGTCAGCCACCACAGCCAATAAGACAAACGGTTGATGGAAAAGAACTGCGAGCTGTGCCTAGAGTAGATTATAAGCGTTTTTATTAAAGTTTTTGATTTATGTTTATTTTGTCAAGCTAGGGGGAGGAATGTTATATACTTTATGTTCGATCTATGGTTTTTATATGTGTCATCTTGACTTGTAAAATAAACGTCAGTGTGCTACCAACTATCCGTCAGTAGATTACTTCTTTCTAAGCCCTAGGCCTTCGCCCATCCGCAATATCCGCATACATATCAGTATATAAGTATATAGTCATAGTATCACATACCAACCCGCACTGGGCCCGCGTGGTAGATTACATACCACTCCCTCTGACAGAGAGGAGGCCCGTATCCCAGTAGTGGGAATACTACAGACAGATTGTGCATTTGTATTACACTTAGACAAAAATCTACATACGAAATGTAGCACGTCACAAACACAGGAAAAAATTTATGCAGTGCGCAAACTTTAACTCATCGAATGCCGTAATTAGAGACACAATAGAAAGACAATTGCTTATGTTAAGACATTCAAAAGGTTAATAATTCCAGCATTCCACAAATTCAGCATTATTATGACTCCCCCGCCCCGCGCAGATATTTTCCGCCGGCTTTCAAAAAAAAAATCAAAATCATAGAAAACTGTAATACCTACGCGGTCAAAATGAATGGAACAGCAATTTTTTTTACGGTCTAGAACCATAATGCTGATTTCATGGTTACAGCTTGCGCACTAGTGTTTTTTTTTCTGTATGTATATTACGTTACGAACGTACGTACGTACGTTACGTTTCGTTTTTTCGTTAGTGGCTAAAGACGCTTCTTTAGCCACTAGCACCTCACTGGCCTTTTCAAAATCCCACGATCACACACACAGATTTTGACACCACTAGCGACAAATCCGCTATCAAATTTTTGTTCAATCAAAGTCGCTGCGTGACCTAGAATTACATTTAGGTGTATCTCTGGGGATCTCTTAACAGAAATGAATGTTCACATTTATGTGAAATAATAAGTAGGTACTACCAGGAGGGACTGAGTAAAATTATGACGGACGTTTGCGGTAAACTCATATTAATAAATCAATGATAGTTCGTGCTCCGGAAATCATATTAGGTATTCTGATTCAAACAGCTTATATGGTTGATATGTAGATTTGGCTGACGTATGATACGTTCGGTGGGTGATGCTGCCAATACTCTGGATGTTTCCTGCAGAATTTGCAACATTCTGCATGAAACGCCAACATTCTGGATCAAATTAGTGAGTTCGGACTACTCGTATAAGCTAACACACATTGGAATTAGAAATCATACACGATTACGATACGAGAGCGTAATCGAGTATGAAATGAAATGTTTATTTCTGTAAGTAGATCTTACAGAAAAAAAAAACAGTTACACGTCAATATTCTAAAACTAGTTGGCACCGGCATTTCTTGGCTGACTGAGCCCTGAGAATAAATGCCGAAAAAACTCAACTCTCTTTTAAAGTCTAAACATCATATTATTAGGATTTTATATGAGTGTAACAGTGCAAGGCCATGTCTGGAAGGGCCTTTTGAAGAAAGAGCCATTGCAGCTTTGAGTAGATGATTTCTATCTCCAATTCTGATTGTTAATGATTCAATGTTAGTCCGGTTAGATTGCATCGTTTAATTGGCGTTGGTTTACCGACGACACTAACAGAGTTTGTTAAAGTGTTATTAGCCTGTCTGATTCAGAAATCCAGATCCAGAAATTAAACTTATATTCAGATTGTAATTGCTAATAAGGGATTAGCAATTAGAATCTAAATATAAGTAATTTTAATTTAATTTATTGAAGTCACATAGTGATTTATCTTTAAAAATTAAAATACATGTCACAATAATACTAAATTAAATAATTGAAGTACAGACAGCACATCAAGCTACCCGAAACTGTCAAAATTACCTAACCAAATATGAACCTTACGCTTTAGCGACAAAGTTGAAATGTATTAAAGAAATTTGATAGATTGTGGTATATTGATGTGCTGGCGTCTGTACATAAAACAATATATTCTGTCTCTTTTTATTTTTCAAAATCATACAGTACAAGAATAACTGCACTGAAAGCATCACAATGTAGGTAACCATTACAGAAACCGTAATTGCAACAGTAATTGAAAGAGGATTACCCTGAAGTCACTAAACCTAGTTTTATCAAAAGCCTTTCTATTGTAGTGTAGCTAGAGAACTCAGCGATTAACCTAACAGAGACTACACACTTGTTTTACTTCTGAAAACAGCGACACAATAGCGACCTTATAGTAATGAAAATAAAGAACACTGCGATTTTTATAGACTTGTCAAAATCAGCAACGACAATAATTATCACTGTAATTTTGAAAGTGATGCAAAGTCAGAGGTAGAATAACCGCTAACACATAGAATATATGTGGTATATATGTGAACATATATGGTAGAATATATGCTCTGCAGTTCTACATACAACGTATAACGTTAAATGCGCAAAACCTCAGACACCCCAACTGATTTTTAATTCAATTGACTTATTAACAGAGAGAAAATAAGTCATTAAAAAAATTGTAAAGGTTTTGTGTGCTGTTTTAGTTTTACAGGCCCATCTGATCGTTTCTTGCGTCTGCGACGGCGCTTTACCGAGGGAGGAGTCGTTACAGGGCCGCTGCGCCGCGCTGATATTGGCTTGCTTGACCTATTAATAAATAGACACGGCAAAGTTTTTAATGAAGACTTTTTGAAAAATGTGACCTATATTAAAAAGTGGTTCAATTAATTCTGGTCGTTATTCTGATCAAACTATTTTCAGGTTTTGCGCATTTAACGTTACACGTTGTATATGATGCGACAGTCATTTCATAGCTTTCCATACAAAATATCTACATTCCTGCGGTGCTATTCTGTAAAAATCTCACCGTGAACACTTAGGTGAAGTGAGTTTGGATGCTAGGGATGGACACTATTGACAGCTCACTTCACCTAAGTTTTCACGGAGAGATTTTCACAGAATAGAGCTGCTGTGCATGCTCAGAGAGACGTCTCGCTATATGAAATTAGCATCTCGTAGATGACAGCCTTAGATTGCATAATCTGCCTATAACTGTCCTACTACTAGGACATAAGCCTCCTCTCTGTGAGTGGCAGTGGGCCGTAATCCACCACGCGGGCACAATGCGGATTGGTAGATATCACGTGTCTTTGAATATTCGGTTCTAGGACATGACGGGTTCGTCACGATGTTTTTCTTCACCGTTTTTTGAGCAGTGGTGATAAAATGAAATCAAAATCAAAAGTCAAACACAAACTAGGCTGAGAAATCAGCACTTTTCGAACGCCAAAATTACAAAAGACAGTCCCCCAAAACGCCCGCCCTTCACCACTTCCTAGTGCTTTCCCTGGGAAGAAGAAGTGGCGCAACAAACTCCCCAGCAGCACAGCTGTCTGTTCAGTTAGAAAATACTTGACTGAATACAATACAAGGTATGCAAAGTAATTAACATTACAAGACACAGAACACTAAATTAAATTATTTGCCATATGTCAGCTAGCAACGCCAATATACCAAGAAATACAATAAAAAACTATACGTATTCAAGCAAATTAAATAAAAGCCTCCAGGTATAAAGGGCGTGACCGCTAACATATTTATGCAATGCTGGGTTCTGTTTACATAGCTGTCGTTTGAAGTCACGAATGATAAACTAGGACCATCGAAGGAAACTAAATAAACAAGTTATTACTAATGACAGCAATAATAAAACCATGGTCAGCAAGACGACCAGTCACCACAAGCAGCACCCGTTCACTACACAAAGTAAAGCGCTTGTGTGGGTTCGAACCTACGGCCAACAACTCATAAGTCGTAGCCGTTACCCCTCAGCTACTACTGCTCTTTAGATTGCATACCTGACATTTTGTGCATTATAACAGCTATGACACGAACCTATTTCACACTGAATAACCCACATAAAGGTAGTCAAAATTATTATGAAATAAAATCGGAATTTCAGTTACATCACAAGACTGGGTGGCCGTGTCCTCTTTATCCAATCGATTTTAATTTCCGCGCGGAGGAAAGCCGATGAGATAATACTGATATTTTTATCGGTAGCTGTAAAAATTGGATTATAGTGCTTGGAAAAATATTTTGTCTATATTGTGTTGTTTGAGGAAAAAGCACTATGACGTCAGAAATAGCTTGCACGAGGCATTACTGAGAGTAATAAACACGTAATGATTAATGAATGAATGTTACAAGTTAGTGAGAAATTTCTATACACGCTTAGGGCTGACGCCCGTATTTTATTTAGACATGTCCTTTATGTAGGTCAGTGATCGGAGTAGTTAGGTAGATTGATTTTTGGTACTTGTATCATAAATGCCCACAGAAAGAATAACATGGATAAGCTATTTTCCCGGAAAGCAATTCCGGTATTTCCGGATCCGATTAAATATTGTTAATGTTGGTAGTGATATTATTACTACTCAATTCAAAATTTAAAGGTAGGTATCAAAACTAAATTCATTTATTATTTATTTGAATAATAAAAACAATTTTTGAGCAGATTCCAGAAGTCAGTATGTACACAAGCGAGGGTCAAGTAACGTTTTAACAACACAGTAACAAACAAAGAAGCGCACTCTACGAACCGAAGTAAATGAGTGAGCTACCTGGCATGTCGTCGGTGGGCGTACGCATTGTTTTGATAACCGGTTAGTGCACCACCAATGATCCATTGTTCTGATTGTCGCTGGGTTGTGTCAAATCGTGACTGTCCCGTTAAAAAAAAATAATATAAAGAATATATTGATAATATTATAATATAATATGATAATATATTGCTCATTTTAACACAATTCCTACCTAAGTTCTGGTTTTTTTTTGTTAATAATCAACCAATTCCGAAATTACGGAGGAAAGTCCATATTAATATATACGTTTCGGATCAATGACCCCATTTCAATCTACCTACTCCGATCACTGATGTAGGTACAGACGCCAGCACATCAAGCTACTACAATCTGTCAAATTTCATCAATAGATTTTGAACTTTATCGCAAAAGTATATGGTTCAAAGTTGATTGGGGAAATTTGACAGTTTCGGTTAGCTTGATGTGCTGGCGTCTGTACATCAGACGTACTCTGAGTTGCTGTCAGCTTGGCTACCGCCCTCCTGACTCGGTAATGACGGCATGACCTATACTTTTTTTTTTTAATAACTGCTCCACTCTAAGAATTTCTCCTGTATTGTGGGTGCGTTTACAAACATTTAAAGTCATACACAAACAGCCAAACCCGGAACAACTACTTGTAGGTCATACAAATATTTGTTCCGTGCAGGAATCGAACCCGCGAATGCAGCGCAGCAGTCAATCGCTTAACCACTGCGCCAACCATGTCGTCATTTCCGTTCTCACTCTCCGTTACGCGGAAAGAAGAAGCAGCGTGTATCAGAAAGGAGTGACCATATTTACAGACCATCAAACTGAACAACTTTCTCCATGGGACCAACTTTGATATCTACCTATTAGGTAGGTGTTAAAAGAAGGGCTTGTGGCTAAGTAATAACAGCCGCACGGGTTGATCGATCAGGTTAAGCTATGCTTGCCGCGGTTGGTCCGTGGATGGGTGACCATCTTCATATACCAAGACCCCTCCGTGGCTCGGAAAGCACGTTAAGCCGTTGGTCCCAGCTGTCATACGTGGATCTTTGACAGTCGTTACGGGTCGTCAGTAGCCCGAAAGTCTGACAAACAGTCTTACCAAGGGGTATCGTATTACCCAGTAACTGGATTGTGGAGGTGAGATAGGCAGTCGCTCCATGTAAAATACTGGTATTCAGCTGCATCCGGTTAGACTGGAAGTCGACTCCAACATAGTTGGGAAAAGGCTAGGCAGTCAGCCGTCCCGTACACTGATTGATGGCTGATTATTTTTTCGCGTTTACGATGTTGATCCTCTCGAGATTGTTGTTGAGTTTGATGGTCTGTACCCCTTAAATAAGACACCTACATGCTGTGCGTATCACGTTAGTGATCAATCTTGAAGAGAACACCGTTATCTTTTAAAAGAAAATGTTCCTTATTCCAAGGTCGCTAAAGTTCTACGTTAATGTGAAGGTGCTCCATAAAAGAACCAGATGTTTCTACAACGTGTATCATTAAATGCGCAAAACCAGAAAATAGTTTGATCAGAATAACGAGCAGAATTAATTGAACCACTTTTTAATATAGGTCACAATTTTAAAAAAATCTTCATTAATAACTTTGCCGTGTCTATTTATTAATAGGTTAAGCAAGCCAATGACAGCGCGGCGCAGCGGCCCGGTGACGACTCCTCCCTCGGTAAAGCGTCGTCGCAGATGCAAGAAACGATCAGAATGGCCGGTAAAACTAAAACAGCACAAAAAACCTTTACAATTTTTTTAATGGCTTATTTTCTCTCTGAAATAGGTCAATTGAATTAAAAATCAGTTGGGGTGTCTGAGGTTTTGCGCATTTAACGTTACACGTTGTATAAAATAAACGGTTGCAGAAATCGGAACCTGGCCAGCCAGTTTGGGCTCAATTTATTTAGCAAGGCCGGATTTCTGCAGTCAATCTGTAAAGTTTCCGAGCCGTTAAAATTGCATACGTAACTTCGAGTCATACTAGATTTTGGCGCTGTAGGTAATAAATACTGTTAAGTTCTGAGCTAAAATACTGCTGACTGGCCTGGCCTAACGACTTGTAACCGTTCCACTGGATGGTAAATGCCTCTTCTCGTCTCTCGTACAGAAGGGAAACGATTACAGATCACGGTAACTCACTGCATGTCGGCGATTTCAGATTAGTCTTTGATGTCTTAGATTACCTAACTCGGTTTCGAATTTCCTTTTCTCGGTTTCATAATTTCATGCTCGTTTTCCTGGTTTCGGTTTTTCCTGTGGTTTTTACTTATAATTATAAATTAATGAAATAAAATTCGTTTAATTCAAGTATAAGAGTCATATACAAACAGATACATAAAAGGATACAGACTGGATAACAAGCACAGACAAAGACTAACACTCACAAGGTAGCAATATGTCTACTGCAGCATTGCCGGATATAAGGGAAATCCAGTCTGTTAGCGATCATTGCCAGGACGGTGTTGGCATTATCCTGCGCTCCAGAGACTTGCACCGCTTGCGCATCGTCGCGTGAAAGCCGTCGGTGCGCGCCTCGGCGGACATGCCCGAGGCGCTGCAGCGGCGGGGCAGCTCCAACACCGCCCTGAACGCGTTATTGAACTGGACGCGGAGGGCGCTGTATACTTAGCCCACAGGCTGCACGTGTAGAGGGATGTACAGTAAAAGCTCTGAAGAGCGTTATTTTTACCTCCCTCCAACAACGCACAAACCTACGCGCTAAAAAATCTTCAAATATTTTTTTTTTTTTTTTATTGTTACAGCTGACCTAAAAGACGATACATTGAGCTAGAGCGGAGGGCGTTGTCAGTCAGAAATAATTTGATAGCGCGTACATAAGTAGTTATGTACTTAACTATAATCATAAGCATTGTTTTTTATTTATTTTTATTTTTCAGCTGACCTAAAAGACGATACTAACATTGAGCGGGAGCGGAGGGCGTTGTCAGTAAGGAACCAATAGGTTCTTACCTAGGTTAGGAACCAATAGGTTCTTAACTTTCACTATGTTTTGAAAATATGAGTAAGCCCACTAAGCCCACATTAATCTCATTACCTTTTTTGTATCAGGCGTAGATAATTGTTTTTTAAATGATCATAATAGTGTAGCCATCAGCTAAATTACTTGGCGTGACGACAGCGGCCATTTTTCGACGATTGACCAATTAACTTAAGATTGTTTACGTTCAAATTACTGTTGAGTAGCCTTTGGGTTTAGTTACTTTGTAAATTTTGTTTATTTTTAGAATAGAGTGCATTGTTTACTTTTACTTTAAGCCAGGACGTTTCTTACGTTTATTTATTTCTGTCCGTAGTTCAAAATTTATAACTTGTTTGACTTAAGGTTTTTAAGAAATTCTGGCGAGATGATCTGCCGGTCGATTCTGTAAAAATCTCACCGTGAAATCATAAGTGAAGTGAGCACTTAATAGTGTCAATACCTACCATTACGGAATGACAGAGCTGACTTCTCGCTCACTTCACCTAAGTTCTCGCGGTGAGATTTTTTTAGAATAGCAATGCTGGATGCGTACGGCGAGGGCTGGTTCGAGGTGGCGTGGGAAAAGGGTTCCTGGAAGGACTTGGGGGAGGCCTTTGCCCAGGAGTGAGACAGTATAGGCTAAACATAACAGAAAAATATATTCTTGAATCTAATAAAATACATGTACCGTGCGTTATACGAGTAACCTGATACAATCATTATTCACTGTTTAACACTGACATTGTATTGCTTCTAAGAAAGACTAGCTCGAGATGGAATAGCGTGCCTAAACCCAACAGTTTGTTAGGTACTTACCTTCTTTGAAACAAAGAAACAATCATCATTAAACCTCATACACGTACAAAACTTGATAGCAAATGAATGTGTTGGGAGTTTTACGAATCTTCTTTAATCAACCACTGAAGAAAAAGTGTTAGTTTTTATTTATATGTCATAATAATTTCGTGATGTAGTTGGCACCAGATGAATTTAAACAGATCCAGAGCAGATTGGAAGCGGTTCTGGTCTCGCAAATGTACTCAAAGAGAAATCTGATTGGATAAAAAAAATGCGATGAAAATCTGTCTTGTCGGGTTTTCCGAGTTTTCTAATGAATATTAATTCCGGACTTGCATAAGAGACTTTATAGTAAGTTATTTTTCTTCATTTTTTGAGAGTTTGTTTGAATATGTTTGAAGAAGCTTAGATAGTAATTAATAATTCACCGAGTCCTTCACAGTTATTTTCAAAATATTTTGATTTACCATTAATTAAAGTGGAGTAGTGGCATTGGTGATGTTCTTCAGTAAGGTCTGGTGCGTAGTTGTCGTAACCGGCATGCATGACCGTAAGCGAGGCAAAAGAATGTAAGGATGGATGAGTATTTAAGGATCGTAGCTCCTGGCTTCTGACGTTTCATAAGTGCCCATGTAGGTTTTATTTGAAATATTTTTTTTTTGTGGCAGACGGTGTTCTGTAGTTTCTGCCTACCCCCATGGAAATAAGACGTGAGTTGATGTATGTGTATGTATGTATGTAAAGTCGCTCAGTATCACTCAATTATGTACAGACGCCAGCACATCAAGCTACTAGAATCTTTCAAATTTCTTGAATAGATTTTCAACTTTAACGCTAAAGCATAAGGTTCAAAGTTGATTGGGAAAATTTTACAGTTATAGGTAGCAGAATGTGCTGGCCGGCGAAAATCCAGGCCCAATTCCCGACATTTTTCCTTTTATGTACCAACCAAGTCAGCATCTGACAAAAACCTATTTTCGAATTCCTAAACGTTTGCAACTTCTGGTCTTGTCGACATAAAGATACGGGCCAGACGTTGATCTGTTACTGAGAAACTTGGACGATTAGTGACATGTGCTCTCTCTTGAAGTCACAAGTTCCTCTTAAGAAATAGAGATGGGACATGTGTTTGTGAATTGCGAATCGATGGAAATTTTCTCGAAACGTGATCAGGGGTAATGTAAAATTGATTAGGACCGCACGTTTACAATTCTTGTGGGTTATTTCTTGCGGGTATTAACTCACATCGATGCTGCCATTGATGATTACATCAAAGGGCTGTTACATACCTACTCACAGAAAACCTTAGGTTCCAATTTTCTTCTTCTTCTTTATCATAGGTACTTTGATGACAAAGAAGTCAGATAAATCTCTCTTATCATGAAATTGAATGTACCGTAATTCCTGAAAACATTACGCCAAATTACCCTGATTTCTCGAATCTCCACAACTAATTGTCCAAAATGAATCTTCTCGAAATTCAGAACAATAATTTTGATGACGGCTTTGTTTGTGTTAGTTCGGTATAGAGCTAAAATAGTTCCCAGTAGACATATTGCTGCGATTTATGTGAAATTTCGGATTGAAATGGCTGCACAATTAATACCTAGGTAAGTATAACAAGTGAATGGAAAATTTCAGTGTAGAAACTCAGATTTTAAGCCATAGTTAGTTGTTGTCTGAGTTGAGCTGCACTATTACTGATAAATGTGACCTCTGAGTTTTTTTCGGCCTTTCTTCTTAGAGTAGTCAGACAGGAAACGCCAACCTCATCTAGTTTAATAAAAAATATGATTACCGTGTAACAGTGTTTGTAAAAACCTACTTATAGAAAAAAAATATTTATCATTCAAAGTTAATTATTGTATTATTCTTACATGCTTAAATTGGAAAAATACCATCATAAATTAGTTTCATTGTCTTCGTTTGAACTATCGCACTTGAACTCGAATCACATCTTATCTTACGATGGTCGAATAAAATATCATAAATTAAACGAGAGCTTTTCATCCATTACGTGCCTGCGTCATTAATTTGTATTCACATGAGTAATTTAAACGATTTGTGGTTCAATTCCAGACATACTTAGATTTATTAGTCCAATATAAATTTTGAATTCGTAAATGGGCAACGCCGATCGAAGGCCAATTTTAACCTTTCTATGGAAAAAATTGCAACAGAAACGTTGACTTAAATAAAGATGTTACCTATTTACACTTACACGTATACAGTGTGAGGATTAGGTTATCACATTAATTGAAACCACGAATTCTACATAATACAATAACACACTACATACAACATTATAAGAACCGGAGTTACCGACATAGCTTGCAGAGTAAGCAAACTGAAGTGGCAGTGGGCTGGCCATGTCTGTCGAAAGGCCGATGGCCGGTGGAGCAGACGAGTTCTAGAGCCCCCCAGCTAGATGGGCGGACGACCTAAAGAAGGTAGCTGGGGTAGACTGGATGCCGAAGGCGGAGGACAGGGTGTTGTGGCGCAGTCTCGGAGAGGCCTATGTCCAGCAGTGCGATAGGCTGAGTTGATTGATTGATTCTACATAATATTCTACGTATTTAAAAGATACAAAAAAAAATAACAATTATCATTATAGCCATGGGAGTTCTTTTTTTCCTTTGAGTATTTAACAACATTAAACTTAATTTATGATTATTTGGTAAAAATACTATAAGGTTTATGTTGAATTGTTGATATCATTGACCCACGCGTATCTAGTGCCATATTACTCGTATCTAGGGTGGTTTATGTCATGCTAATTTGTAAGCTATTTATGTAGTTTGAAAAATTCAGTTTTCTGTTTGTAGTAAAATTGATAATGTTATTATTTTAACAAGCCGATGACAACTTGTAATAACCGCTGTACGGTTTAATGTGATAACCTAATCGCCACTCTGTAAAATATAGTGAACAAGAATCATGCTACCAAACTACAAAATTGTTCCAATATTATCAAAAAATATTAAATGTCTCTCAAAAATGTGCAGACACATATTTTACAAACTTCATCCAGTTCCGTTACGTATTTTATTCGAAATCCAATATTCAACAAACATGTGGCACTTGTCAAATGTTCCAGAATTTCGTACTTCCACATTCAAATATGCGATACTGAATACGTAAATCGAATAACTT
Organism: Eremobia ochroleuca; assembly: GCA_949629135.1. Classification (NCBI taxonomy): domain Eukaryota; kingdom Metazoa; phylum Arthropoda; class Insecta; order Lepidoptera; family Noctuidae; genus Eremobia; species Eremobia ochroleuca. The sequence continues at coordinate 16,544,317 of OX451400.1, read as the reverse complement.
TAGCGTCATTGCATCCCTAGTGAGAACTAGGTTGACTAGGCCACTGGATGTAATATTACCGCGACAGACGTTTCTCTTGCAAACAAACTTTACTGGGCAAGAAATAACATAGAAATTTTATGGCTGTCACTGTAGTGGTTGGGGAAGTGACTTCCGATGTGCAAGATTTCTGGATACGTTTTTCTTTTACTTTAAATATTGTATGTAGTTTATTTCCTGGTTTAATTTGTTGCTTAGAAACTTCCTTCACAATCGTGGCCTTTTGTATTTGAATTTAGTATCTGACATAAAATAAATCAATTCGCTGTTCGATGGTTGATGGAAGTGATAGCTATGTCACATGGTCATATTCCCTATATCATTGATCCCCAAAGTGGTCTAGGTGGACCCCTTCCACGGGAGACTCGGGCTTACGTTAGATCTAATCATTACATGTTTTGTCAAGCAAAATTTTTAAGTGGTCTTTGAGAAAAAGAAGTGTGGCAACCCTATATGATAGTATGTGTTTTTATAATTTTTAACGTGGCGATATTATCGGGAACGTCCACGTCCATAAAACATATGGAAATATTACATTAGAACGTGATCGTGGATGTAACTTTAAAGCGCCACCTATTTCGTCTTTATATGATGCCGTCAAAACGTAGCACACATTTTATGGGCGTGAACGTCCACGGTAATTTCTAATAACAACTTATAGGCTAATATCCCGAAAGTTATTTGAAATATCTTACGCATTATTATAACAGTTTCAATGTAAAGTTCATTATTCAAAATCTTTTGATTTATACGAGTAGTCGTTTGTCTGCACCTAATATACTTCGAAATTATTGTTAAAAGTTTTCACATTTATTAAGAGTTTCTTTCGTGTTTTGTTTTCAAAGAATTTGCCTCGAAATACAGAAGTAGGCAAGCTTTGATTAAACTCATGTAAAACATTCTTCATGCCTAGTTATATAGTTTGATTTTCATCTGTTTGAGGACTTTTATGCCCGTTTTCACTAACAATACGTGACACCTTCGCATTTGAATCTTACACAGGCTAATAACTTACCAATTTTTTTTAGTAAAACAGTCTTCTTTTATCATCATCTGCCTGCCTTTTCCCAACATGTTGGGGTCGGCTTCCGGTCTAACCGGATGCAGCTGAATACCAGTATTTTTAAAATAGTCTTGTTTTATAATGTTTGGAAATATGTGAGCACCATATATCTATCACATGAATAATTTATCCGTTATGGCTCCATTTTGAATTCCTTTACCTATTGTAGTAGAGTAGTTTTATTCTAGGTGCATCATCTTCAATAATAATTATATAATTAATGTATTACAAAATATGAGGGGCTCGTGGCTAAGTAATAATAGACGCACGGGTCGATCGATCAGGTTAAGCTACGCTTGCCGCGGTTGGTCCGTGGATGGGTGACCATCTTCACATACCAAGACCCCTCCGTTCCTCGGAAAGCACGTTAAGCTGTTGGACCCGGCTGTCGTTCGTGGATCTTTGACAGTCATTACGGGTCGTCAGTAGCCCGAAAGTCTGACAACCAGTCTTAGCAAGGGGTATCGTATTACCCTGTAACTGAATTGTGGAGGTCAGATAGGCAGTCGCTCCATGTAAAATACTGGTATTCAGCTGCATCCGGTTAGACTGGAAGCCGACGCCAACATAGTTGGGAAAAGGCTAGGCAGATGATGAAGATGTATTACAAAATATTGTAAAACATTTTAAAAGAGTAACGTTGGAGTTTCTTGCCCATTCTTCTCCATGTGAATACTGCCTTTTGGAAGGAGCAACTAGAATCAATTCTATTCAATTGTAAATTTTGACGTTCAAAAGTGCCTTTTATGTGCCTCTTTCTCTTTGAAATAAATGCTTAGACTTTGACTTTGACATCTAAATGTAATGCGCAGACAGAAGGCAGTTATTTAGCGCAATAATAAATTTGACTAACCACTAGACGATCACTAAAGTTACCACACAGTTTCGCCGATGCGTAATGCTTAGACCTGCCGTGCGATTCTGTGACCATCTCACCGTGAAAACTTGGGTGAAGTGAGCGTGGAGTGAGTCGTCAAAAGTGTCAATCCCTAGCATCAACATGACTCACAGCTCACTCTAAGCTCACTTCACCTTAGTTATCACGATGAGATTTTTCCAGAATCGACCGGCAGCTCTTGCGGGTTGTCTTGCAACATATTTCTATCATCATCGATGGGCACGGGACGGCACTTACAAAACCGTGTAGTTTTCAAAGCTTTAATTTATTACCTACCGAACACTCAAGTCTCACCTTCTTTCATTTTCGTATCTTCGCCATATTAAAGCGTGCTCTGCAATCTGCATAGTTTTGCATAATAATTAAGAGAAATTTTCCTCCTTTCGAAGCAATTTACAGGTTTAATTTTCTTCAGTCTTTTCAAAGAGCAGCTTAATGCTATTAAAAATATTTCAGGTTCCATATAGGGTCAGGTATATTTAAGGGTTAAAATAAGTCTAACAAAGAAAGTCTTTGGTACACTTTATTAATATAACGACAGCGAATTGCACGTATTTCATCCATTGACATTAATTACAAGGCATTTTGCATTTTATTTACACTTTTAATTTTCCAATTTTTACATTACAAAAATATTTTTAGCGTAAAACAGCGCTACTTTAAACTTCCTATGACTAATGACTATACATTTATAGAAAAAAGTACCTTCGTCAATGGGCTCAAAGTTCATTATCGAACTACATAATTGACGTAAATACTTTTATTCTTAGTTATGACAAAATTTATTTACACTAGACATTATTTTTTGGCTATTCTGTACATTTTTCGTATACTTACTTCACTATTTACATACAATATTTAGTTACGTGAATTTAATATTTTTTTTACAATGTTCATTCTAGTTGTTAAAATATTTCATATTTTATATGAATAAGAAGAGGTCTATCTAATAGTTTTTACAGCATTTCCTTATCTTTAAAAGTAGACACAAACAGACGTGCGATTCGGTAACCATCTCGCCGTGAAAACTTGGGTGAAGTGAGCGTGGAGTGAGTTGTCAATAGTGTCAATCCCTAGCATCAGCATGACTCACAGCTCACTCTAAGCTCACTTCACCTTAGTTATCACGGTGAGATTTTTCCAGAATCGACCGGCAGGTTTCAGCCGGTCGATTCTGTTAGAATCTCACGGTGAGAAGTTAAGTGAAGTGAGCTGTCATTCCATCTGATGCTAGGGATTAATACTAATGACTGCTCACTTTAAGCTCACTTCACCCAAGTTACCACGGTGAGATTTTTACAGAATAGCACTAATGAATACAGTAAGAGTTATTGAAAGATATGTAGGTACATAATAGATTAGACACAATGAGAACACATACCGGCCAATTTATCCTGTAAAACCTCACCATGTAAATTTAGGTGTGGTGAGCTTGAAATGAACTGTCACCCAACCTGACGCTAGGGAACTTAGGAATAGCTCACTTCACATATCACTCTCATTTAAGTTTCACGATGAGATTTTTACAGAATAGCACTACTGCCGTGCGATTCTGTAACCATCTCACCGTGAAAACTTGGGTGAAGTGAGCGTGGAGTGAGCTATCATTAGGGATTAACACTATTGACACTGCTCACTTCAAGCTCACTTCACTTATGATTTCACGGTGAGATTTTTACAGAATCGACCGGCAGTATATTAATCATCACAATTATTTTGTGAAAATATAGAAGTTCTTGTTTCTTAATGTTATTTCTTAATGTCAAGACACGAATGTTAACACTGTTTTATATTTTTCATTCGAAAGGAGGTCACTGCAATGTTTTACCTGTAACAAAAAAAAAGGAAAAAGTGTATAAAACAGAAGAAAAACGTTAAAAAGAAATCTAAAACTTTAAAAGTTCGTTGTTTTTATGAAAGAGATTTTCTGTAAGCGAAGGATGGACGATGCAATATTATTCACACCTTTTTTCATTCCAGACAGGGTGAGTTGACAAATTGCTGCCTTTTTTTATAATTTGCCTAGCGACCCACCTCTGCTTCGCACGGTTTTACGAAAAAAAAAAAACCTCGACATTTCTTTATTGTGTGTTAGTTTCATATTATTTTTTTATGTACAGACGCCAGCACATCAAGCAACCCGAAACCGTAAAATTTTCCCAATCAACTTTGAACCTTACGCTTTAGCGACAAAGTTGAAAATCTATTAAAGAAATTTGTCAGATTGTGGTAGCTTGATATGCTGGCGTCTATACAGAAACCTACCGGAATAAATTCTCTAAATGATATTAAAAACCTCATCAAAATTCGTTTCTGAGTTTAGAAGAACAACGCGGTCACACAGACAGACACGAAAAGCGACTTTAATTTATATGCATAGATCAACTGTTATTTTTGAAACGTAATAATAATGCACGAGATTTAATATTTAATAGGTGCAAAAATAATAGTATACTAGCTTTAAAATTAAAAAGGAGTGCGAAATATACCTACTGTACACAATCCATTTCAATAGGATATTTACCAACAATATTAATAATGAACCTTTGAGGCAACAGGTAGGTGATATGAATAGTGCTTAAATAGTTTGTGAATAAAATATTGCTTTGATACATAATTTTGTGTACATGATTTTAGAACAGTGAGTACATTGTGCAAAAGTATACAAGGTGTAACTTAAATAACGCACAAACTCTTAAGGGGTCATTGTACTCATCATTATGAACAACTTTTACTAAAAAAGCTGACGTTTTTTTTTTTTGCAATTTCAGGTTTGGTCCCACCAAACCTGAAATTGCAAAAAAAAAAAACGTCAGCTTTTTTTCGCGATTTAATTTCATGTTTTGATTGTGACATAAAATTGTTAACATATTAAAAAAGAAGTGAATTTGCAATAAAATTTTGCTGGATTTATATATACCTCTTGTACAGACGCTAGCACATCAAGCTACTACAATCTGTCAAATTTCTTTAATAGATTTTCAACTTTATCCTTAAAGCATAAGGTTCAAAGTTGATTGGGAAAATTTGACAGTTTTGGGTAGCTTGATGTGCTAGCGTCTGTACCATACCGAACAAGCAAACGGAACAACGAAATCTTTAAACAAAAAAACATCAAGAAGGTCCTATATAAAGATAAATCTATAATACAAACGTACAAAGTTACAGTTTGTAGGAAATATATAAAAGTCGCGATTCGTCTTATAAAACCAACATGTAAAACCTGACGCCATGCATACAATGTTTTATGGGCAATGAAGCGGAACGGTCTAAATCTATACAAACGTGAGCTAAATAAACAAACCGTGCTTCTATAGTTAAATTTAAAAATAAAAGTTATTACGCAAGCCCATCCTGTGATGGGTATGGCTCATAAAAGAAGCAAGATCAAAACAAAAATCTCGATGATACTCCTTTGAACATAATCTTAATATTTCTCATTATATCTTTATCGTGTTCTTCTATTATATGATTCGACTTTTCACTTCTTGTTATTTTCCGTCGTTGAATTTTAAAAGTTCCGGCAAATGAGAAATCCTATCAGTTTTTTCTTTGTTCGCCATTTTATCCCCGTAATTTTTTTTGACGAACTTTTTCTTTTATGTTTGCGGAGAACAGAGTGGTAACTATATCCCATTAATGCAACTTCCAACAGAATAGAAATTCATAATTTAATATTGTGTTTGTTTTCCTTATTTCCGGTAGTTTTGCTTTGCGTGATAGGACTTCAGAAGTTACATTTTTTTCATTCAAGTTACAAAAATTCGCTTTGTTGATTACAATAGCGGAATATATTATAATATCGTGTTGATTAAACGAACTGTGCATATCCGATTGAAGAACAGATAAACGCACATACATAAATTCATACAATATATTTTGCGTTGAAAAAATACACTACAATTCCGAATCGGATACGGAATGGCGGAAAAATAATGAGATTTATGTTAAAGATTGTGTGCAATTTACACTGTGCATTGATTCATTAGTCACATTCCAATTCGCATAAGATGGATACGATAGGCTTCGGTAAAATACAATACATTTACGATGGATACCTATTGAATAAAATTGAATAGGGAACACAAAAATATAATTTTAATGACTTCTGTGAACAACGACTTTAATTTACCTTTCGTTATACATGTTGGGTTTTTGAGATGGACAGGTACCTTTACCGTAGGTACAGGCAAAAGGTCTTACGAGCTATCTTTAACCTTTTGGGACATTTTGGTCTGCATTCACAGATTTTGAAAAAACGAAAGACAGCAAGAAATTGGGCAATTTTCACGAAAACCTTTTTTGATGCCAATCGATCCTGTTTCTTAACATAAAATTAATGAATTAATTAATGAAGTCAGAAATCACAAAATATGTTTCCCATATACGAGATTTCGTAGGAAATGATACAGCTTACTTTGTTATGTTGGAGAGACTGGTCGCCCTTTACAGCCCCGTCTCAATAATTAAAATAGCTATTAGGTTTCACGAACACGCTTCAAATAGAATAATTAATAACCTTTGAACATCCTTATGCTATCATAACAGTCACAAGATACTCACACATGATTTGCAAAGACTCAGCTTCAGTTTAAAAAAAATTATGACCCACTTGTAAAATCGATTACAGAAAATGGGTAAAACTCGATCACAAAGATCAGCTGGAAGGTGGTAAGCGATTTTAAACTGAGTAATATCGTATCAAAAGTGAAGTATCTGGTGGTTCAAGTGGGGTGCAAAGGGTACAGGCGCTAAAAGTGGTTCAGGGCAAAATTAAGTGAATAAACAAACTGTCCCTTTGTTAGAATGTTTTTCCTTAGTGTATTATATTTTGTCTAGTGTTCTATCATGTTTAGTCTATTGATAAGTTTTGCGTACCAGAAATAGTAAATATCAGGAAGCATCCTCATATTTATTACTGTTAATGTAACATTCACGTACCTCCTACCGTTCTACACATGTTATGCATTTTTTTTAATATGATTGCCATAAAACATCTACATCGCATAGAAACGAAACTCCCACTCAAAACTCCCGTTCAAAACAACAACAACCCTACCATTTAGAAGCTTAAGTTTCTATCAGTCAGGATTTTACTGAATTCAATTCAGACTGCCTCCACTACCCTACAGCTTTGGGTCACAGAACTCGCCCAGTTTCCCTTCTATGTAAAATAATATTCCTATTTCCGTGGTGTAGCCTACAAAACAGTGCAAACAAAATGTCTGCTTCAGGGAGTCTGCAACAGCCTGGCTGCCTATTGCGTTTTCTATTTCACGGTATGCACAAACGCCTGACCATTTTAAGCTGATACTAAACGGAGCTAAACGGAGCTGATACTGAACGGTGTGGCCGTTGAGACTCGTTGCTTACATGGGGACAGCTTCGTTTTGCATAAAAATATGCGATTTTTACCCAGTACTACATCAGTGCATGTATGCGTATCATTATGTTCTGTGACTTCACTTTACACGTTGTTCGAAGATGTCATTTCCTCTGCCCAAAAAGCAACGACTGTGTTCTCTTAAGCTTTTACGATTTTATTAACTTCTGTTAGATCGACTAGGTACTTTTAATTAGGTACCTACTTATAGGTACTACGTCATTCACCGTAGACACAAAATAATAATAATAGTTTTCATACAATTGTGCCCAATCATCTTTGCTACAATTTGAGGCTTAATAGAACCCGAGCACTTCAAACATAGGCCAATTTTTTCCAAAATTAATCAAAATTGTCGTTTTAAGCGTCAAAAATCACAATTTCTTAACTACTGATTTTCGCGGAACATAATATGTTGCTTTTAGAAGAATTTTGAAGATGTTCTAGTACCAAAACAAAATTTTGGACCCATTTATAGGATTTACAGGAAATTTATAGGATGACTTTTTCATCTTAACAAAACCCAAAAACATTTGTAGGTATAGCGCCACACTTTGCGACTTACGATGTTTTAAATAACTGCCCTTTATCTAAATAAGTTGATACTAATTTATTGTAGGTAAATGAATTTATTTTCAAGCTAAATAAAACTGATCAAGTTTTCTAAAATAAATGAGTTAACGCGATTCTAGGAACAATAAACTGATGATGACTCAATCGAAAAAGTTGCCAAACTATTCGTTAGTCGTGCAACTTTTTATTGAGATTTATTTTTTGGGAAGCAGTAATTTTATTTTAAAGCTCGAATAGTTCAAAGTAACTGCATATAATCTAAAACTTTCGGATCGTAAAAAAATATTCATTTTACTCACATTTTACTGCCTAATAAACGTGTTGGCCTGTTTTTGACAGTTCCCTTTGGAATGTTCGATGCATTGTTATTGGAATTATCTTGGATTCATAATCAGAACAGAATCTCACATTCGAATATTCTAGCCGTACCTTTGTAGGTATTCCGAAAACACTCTAATTTCAAAACTAGTTGCCGGTATTCGAGACTGATAAAATATTTTTAAAGTTCTAGAAGTTTTTTTGATAAGGTTGGCTGGGTCAACGTGGTCAGATATCGCAAAAGGCAGGGCGGCTTAGAAAAAAAGGGAGGCTTTTGCCCAGTCGTGGGACACAATATAGGCTAACAAAAAAAAAAAAAGTTCTGGTTTTACACATAAATTATGCTTCAAAACTAAATAGGTATTGCCAACCATAATAATTGGAGCGCAGTGTTTTCTACAACATTTTTCCATTTTTCGAATGCTTTTCCCCCTAATCCACGTAAAGTCACCTAAATTGACAGCTGCCATGTGTGTTCATGATTACTTTCGCATTAGGACACGTAGAGTGATTCTGTATAAGTTACTTTGTAACTACGACCCTGCAGAAATCATGCGACGATTTGTCGCCTGCGAGTTACGAGAAATTTATAATGAGCGTTTTCAAAATGGAGCGCCCAACTAAATATTCTGTTAGCAAAAATATATGTCTATATTTATTAGTCGTATATTTCTTAGCTTAATAGCTGTTTGACCTTAGATCATTTTGTTCAAAAACTTTCATTCTCCACTAAACCGTAAAACTTAAATGACCGAGAGCAAGAGACTGTACGAGTAAAACGACAAAATATTGAAATATAAAATGAAAAAGCAGTTACTTGGAAAACAATTTGCGCCAAGCTGTTCAATTGAATTCAACCCTCTAAAACGTGTGTGTATGTATTTGATTGCCCATTTTAATCGAACGTACCTTTTTAGTTTATTTTGAGTTCGTGTTTGTTTATACCAGTGAGCAGTTAGTAGAATAAAAGTTAAAAACATTTTCCTCGCTGCGATTTTGACTTCAATTTCTTTTTCAGTATCAAACTCTTTTTTTTGATATATTTACCTGTTCATTACAAACTTTTTTTGTTATTTATATATCTTTTTGCCAGTTTTTTTTGTCACAACTGAGTAATTGCTTTCTATTTTATTAATAACAGCGGTTGTTCAAACGTCCATCCAAATAATGGTAACAGATTAAAACATTCAACAAAACTAGTTTTGTTCGTCTCCATTTATTTCTTTCTTCGAATTTCTATTAGAGCTGCAATTATTAAAACTGTTTTGAATTTCAATTAAGTATCTATTTGGTGCTGGTATTTCATCGGAAAGCTTGCGAAATAGATATTGGTTGACTAACAAACGTGTTCCCAGCATACATTCCTGATCAAAGCACTATTAATCCTATTAAGTACCAGTATTATTTTGTCCTATGAATAACTATTTGATGGCATTGGAGCACTGAGTGTTTATTTTTACTCATTTATGTTAGCTCGTCAGTTAATATTTGAAAGCGTTTTAAAAATATTTGTCTATGTTAATGACATTTCAACTTACCGCTATATCTACAGCGCAGACACGATAGGGTCCTTATCCGAAGTATTTACAGATTTATCTACAAACATATACATATTAACACAGTCTTCGTTAGGACTTGGGTTGTCCTCTGGCTTCTCATCAGGACTTATATTGTCAACGCCATCGTCTTCATACACCTTTAATTTATCATTGCATTCTATTTTATATCTAACTGAGGGTATCTTACTAACTGTGGAGGTCAAAAGAGACTCTTGCACGGTATCGTTACCGTTGCAAGTTTTCTCTGAACGAAACATACCTGTCCGCTCTGACTGGTTGAACTTCCTCTTAGATCTCTTAGTGACCAACGCTCCTAAGCACGGCAGTATCTGCATGAACTCCTTTCTGAAGTTCTCGTTCAACCACGCGTAGAGGAACGGGTTGTAACATGTGGAAGACATAGCGATGAAGTGCGCAACGAAAAATAACACCATGTAGTATCTCCAGTCTTCGGCCAATGAATAAAAGTCACTACTTATATTTATCAGGTTTAAAGGCAGCCACGATAACCCAAATATAGCTACCATTGCTATTAACATTCTGTTTGTTCGCCTCTTCCTTTCTCTTTCGGCGTCTTCCTTCTTACTGTTCTTACTTCCAGGCCTTGATTTTAATCTATCATTCAATTTCACACTAACACATGTATAGCAGAAAGCCATTACAATGAAGGGAACCACGAACTGCATTATAGTGGTCACTGCACCAAACGCCTTACGAATTTGATCTGAAGGCCATTTTTCCGCGCAATAGACATCTTGAAGGGCCATGTAGTATCCATACGGAAAAGTTACAGATAGAGAGAATACCCAAATAAAAACAATCAGGCAGATACAGGTCTGGATCTTCATGCGAGGTTTGAAGGGATAGATGATAACGAAGAACCTATCTATAGCTATCGAGGTTAAAGTTAACGTTGAAATATAGACGCTGCATCCTTGTGCATAAGGCATAATATGGCACAAAGGTCCTCCGAACACCCATCTACCGAGAAACGTGTAAAGCGGTGTAAATGGTACAGCAAACACGCAGAGTAGGATGTCGGATAATGCGAGGTTCGTGATGAAGAGATTAGTGACGGTTTGCATAGCTCGGTTCCTGATCACTGCGTAACATACAAGAGCATTCCCAAATATTCCAACTACGAAAATAATGGTGTATGCTGTACAGAAAGCTGCTTGAATCGCTTTATCCTCAATTGGGTCAGTCGTTGTATTGTTTTGGAATTCATCGTTGATTGCGCTGTATGTGTCATTGTCAGTTGGAGTCTCGGTTGCCCATAGGTCGGTCGGCATAATTCCTTCTTGTCCTTAACTTGTCATCATAAACCATTTAGGTTTGGTTTTATCATATTTGGTATGTTTTAACTTATTTATCTCTATGTAAAGCTCACTTTGTCTCATACTGTTATTGATTGCTTATATGCTTGTTATCTTTGTGATATCCAAAAGCAAACATAATACAATATTTGAGCACTGTTTTCTATATCCGGTCGATCATTCTTGATTGATGATTGAAATCTGAAACAAGAGAGAGAATATTTATAGTATTTGTTTGAGTGAAACTTCGTAGACAGTTATCGACATCTACAGTAATGGTATTGAAGAAGTTATTTATTATGGACGAATTTAGTCGAACTCAATGCCAAGGTCTAGTCGAGAGTTCTAAAGAACCAAGAATCCCAACGGTTTTCTAGATTCGATACTTTTCAACACTAAAAAATATGATAGATATTAAAGGACGCTCCACATGTTCAAAGTTATTGTTCATAAAGTCGGTTCGTAGGGTATTTTATGTCTTAAATTTTCCGAGATATATTTCACAGTCGGTAAGTGTTTTGATTGGCTGTAAAAATACTTACCTATGTCTATAAAATCGGAATGCTGAAGTGGAAACTATAAAACATGGATTCTAAAATGAGTTCTGCCATAAATATGTCTGTGAAATCGATGAAGTGGATGCCAACAAAAATGCTGTTTCAAATAAAATATTTTGTTTTATGTCTATTGTGAAATAGTATTTGTAAACATCACATCGAGGCGTCAGTCATTCTTACTGATATTACTACCTTTATTGCTGCTGGTATAAAGCTGATTTTTCGAGAAGATCATTTGTTTATAAACTACTAGAATAGAATAGAATACTCTTTATTATATACACCATATAAATTACATACATAAATATAGAAATTTTACAAAGGGTGACACAATGGGCGGTCTTATCGCTAAGAGCGATCTTTTAAAGACAACCTTTAGATGGATTCAAAGTGGAAGGAGAGACCAATACTGTAGGTAGTCTGTGGTGTACCATTTACACGATAAAAAATGAATACACAATACAAATAAATACAATCTAAATAAATATATACTAGCTTCTGCCCACGACTTTGTCCGCGTGAAATTTCGGCCCTGAAACATCGCATTGCATCCCATCGCTCACCCGTGTTTTCGCTTAACGTTCTTTCTGACTTTTTCCTTTTGGTCGGCACCAAAGGACCTACAACCTTCCTCAAGATTTGGGTTATCAAATGCAAAAATATTTTTTCAAATCCGACTGGTAGTTCTGGAGATTATCCCTACATACAAACTTATAAAGAAACTTTTACCTATTTATAATATTAGTATAAATATTGTTCTCAGCGAAGTCGGCATGAAAAATACAGTCTATTAATGCTCATCTAGGGTTATGTTTGCAAACGGGGTAACCTCTATCGTTTACTATCTATCTAAGGGATGATTCTTCAATGATAAATGATAAATGATTTATTTTCTGTAAGTAGGTTTGTACAAACACTTTTACATGTCAATCATATTTTTTTAAACTAGATGAGGTCGGCGTTTCCTATCTGACTACTCTGAGAAGAAAGGCCGAAACAAACTCAGAGGTCACAGTCTCTTTTAAAGTCCAGACATAATCTCGGTCAGATCATGTGAAGACCATGTAGATTGGTGTCTGAAATGGTCTTTTGAGTAAAGAACCACACAGATTGAGTGGACGTGTCCAGTTAGTGCACACATTTGTCAAAAATCGTGCAGCTCAACTCAGAACTTGAGGAGCCTTAGGATCCGACGAACAATACTAATGAAAGGACATTTGGGTAGGCCGCATAAATTACTCAAACTGCCAGATCATGATTAAAACTAACTAAGAAGGAAAGCAGAAAAAAGAATTGACCCACATAGTCTTCACACTCACAATAATAATAATAAAAAATAAGATACTTTACAAAGTAAATATCCATGTCATTGTTTGTATAAAATTCATCAATGTCAATGTGTATATAAAATCGACCGATCATTTTTATTCGTGCAATAAATTGACGTCTGACAGTTTTTGTACGGAAGAACTGTCAAAAATTCAAAATTATTCCTCCGATAAAGTTATCCGGCGTTGGAAAAATCAGCCCTAAATAAAGTATCCTAACTTTTATATAAATTAGAAAGATTATCCAAGCGGATCAGCTGAGCTTAGTCAAAATATTAAACTATTTAAATTGCCTAAGTAATGGACACTAATTGTTTTTCAAATTTACGCGTTATTTGTTTGGTAATATGATCAGTTCAGTAGCTTCTGGGAAATGTATTTTTATTTTTATATAAATTACAGTAAGGCCACGTTCACACGGCGTCATTCTGTACGATATTTTCTTGTATAATTTTGGGATCACATGGTAGTTTCACACTGCATTTGTTTTTGACTGTGTGAACAGTAGGATATTGACGTGTGATCTCAACTTTTTATCGTAAAATATCGTACAGGACAGCACCGTGTGAACGACCGCTAAAGAAGAGATTAGATTTGTTTCCTTAGTTCATACTGTCCGTATGAACTAAGGAAACAAATCTAATCTCTCTATCTAATTTGAGGAACTTGTGATGTAAAACTATTCCCGAGTCTCATTGCTGTTTATTAGATAATCAAAATGATGGCATGATCCACGAATGCCAGCCGGGACCAACGGCTTGACGTGCTTTCTGAGGCACGGAGGGGTCTTGGTATGCGAAGATGGTCATCCATTCACGGACGAACCGTGGCAAGCGTAGCTTAGCCTCATCGATCGACCCGTGTGGCTGTTATTACTTAGTCACTAGCCCCTCAGGTTTGTAAGAAGATTAATAAACGAAAAAAAAACAGCCTGGCTGTCCCACAGTCCTATAAGGTCGAACGGACCATTAATTATAATCTGTGAAACGATATGCCCATTATTCACGAACTCGTGACATCTATAAAAGCCCAATAAATCGTTTCTGTCATTCTCATTTTCTTTTCAGATGGAACTGAAGATAATAGCTTTGCTAAGCATTTTTGATTCATAAAGATGTACTTTTCGCTTTTTTACGGCATGTTAAATTACCATTGGTTTATTTGGTCAAAAATAATGTCACCATCTAAAACCTATGTAATATAATTTAAACTGAAAAACGTTTCAGAAGTAGTCTACTATTTAATTTTATGACTGCAACATGAATTCCAAAGGTATACGATGAATTAGATGTCATAGTGAAAGATGCTATCGAAACTAAACATGTTTATAGCTACCGCTTGTTGAAACGTAGATCAAAAGTTTTCTAAAGATGAAAGGGGGTTATGAAATATGATGAGAGAATATTTTACGAGTAGGAATAGTGTGGTTTGCATTTAATGAAATAGATGAAGAGAAGGTAATGAAATGAGTACCAGAGTAGGTGTATGGCTACTGGCTTGGACATAAATAGACTTGGAAAATGTAATAAATAAAAGAGCTGAAAGAAAACTTATTAACGAGAAAAATATCATTTCCCGTGTACATTATTTATAAGGATTTTCTTCGTAAACATTTCGAACTGATGTCTTTTTTTTTGAAGTTTATTCGTTTAAGGGCTGAGTTTTCCAACGCTAGATAACATTTTGAATTTGTGACAGTTCTTCCATACAAAAACTGTCAGACGACAATTTTATTCCACGAATAAAAATTATCTGTCGATTAAAAATCAGGCTTAAAAAGAACTCGAGCTTTCTGAATAGTTTAATTTTATAAAGGATGGTTATTAAATTTTAATTTGTCACAGGTTATACAATTTTATTAAAGTTATTCCAGATTTAAGATTAAAAGCTCGTATGCATCTTTGACTCGTACAAAATCTAGTAGAAATGAATGACTGAAACGAGATGATATAATACAAAGACAGCTTGGAACACCTTGGAATGTTTAAACGAATTTAGATGTTTCCTCCGATTGTAAATACCTCACCGCATTCCCATCGGTACATTCGTTGGTAAACGTCAATTTAACGAGACGTTTAGTCGATTTAGATAAACATATATCTACTATTCGTCATGATTATTTATTTCGGACATAAAAATCGTCGGTATATTTTATGTAGCGTGTGTCAGTCACCTTTATTATTACTATGTTGGTATTGATCACAGATGTGGCTACTTGGAAATTTGCCAACGTTTTATACTCAATATAGATTATCAAAATAAATAAAGTATAATAATATAGATAAGCTGCGTTCACGATTTAGTTGCCAAAAATGTAAACAGTGCGCGAGGTTATGGAAAAATAACATGAATTCTTACACAATAAAGTTCAGTTTACTCTAGCACTTCAAACATTTTTGTAACTTTTTCAATATTGCTAGTCACTCTGAAATCAAACTTAATTGTCATTAAAATAATGTTGATATTTGTTTAACTTTCAATAACATCGATTGGAAACATAAATTTGAATAGACCTTAGATAAATTATAATTTGATTTGTCGTGTTCTTGAGTGAAGACCCTCAGGCTAGGTGGAGCGACGATTTTTGCAGGGTGACTGGTAGCAGCTGGACAATAGTTGCCGAAAACTGAGCTGAATGGCGTGTAATGGGAGAGGCCGATGTCCAGCAGTGGACTGCTGTAGGCTGATGATGATAAATTGGATATCCAGTTGAGCTTCATAGTAACCACGGTAGTTCATCATCTACCTAGCCTTTCCCCAACTATGTTGGGGTCGGCTTCCAGTCTAACCGGATGCATCTGAATACCAGTATTTTACATGGAGCGACTGCCTATCTGACCTTAACAACCCAGCTACCGGGTGATACGATACCCCTTGGTAAGACTGGTTGTCAGACTTTTGGGGCTTCTGACGACCCGTAACGACTGTCAAAGATCCACGAATGACAGCCGGGAGCAACAGCTTAACGTGCTTTTCGAGGCATGGAGTGGTCTTGGTATGTAGAGATGGTTATAGTAACCACGGTAGTCAAACTACGAGTATGTATATTCAGGGATATTAATTGTTTATCAAATTGACTACCAACTTAAATTTTCCGTATATTCAAATCATAACTGACATTCTTTGACAGTTGTATGAAATGCCTATAACACGGCATATTGGCGTAGTGTAGTGTGTCAAATTAATAAACAAGTTAGGTTTAATCAAAGTAAACGTAGGAAAATGTACATAATTATATCATTTATGTAAAATCAGTGAAATATAGGATAGCACCTCCTAGACCACATGATTGTGGACCCCCTGCGTTGAAATTTTTCTTCGGTTATATACTAAATTCCAAATTCAAAGCAGGTCCAGGATAAAGTACTAAATCCCTTATAACAGTTTACGCGTCGGTGTCCCTGTCATCCTGTCATATGAGGATGATGTGACATTTTGTTGTGTTTACTTTGATTAATTGTCAATATGACGTGATTTAAATTAAATTTGAGGACTATAGGCCGACCACTTAACTGAGACGTTGTCTGAGGTAGCTCTGCGCGGTGCGGGAGGGGTGTGGTGACATGATGCGAGAGCTCAGTGATTCGTCAACTTGTGAAAACTATCACCCCTCCCGCACCGCGCAGGTACCTCAGGAAATTTCTCAGTTAAGCGGTCGGCCTATTGTCCTCAACTTTAATTTAAATCAAGTCATGTTGACAATCAATCAAAGTAAACGCAAGAAAATGTCACATTATCACATTAAACGGTCGACCTATAATAAACCCACCACCTTATGTCATATACCAATTGCCTTTCTCATCTCTTGCTAATTAGTATTTTAGGGTCGGCTTTTAGTTTAATCAAACTTCGTCGACTTTAATCACAGTGGGTACCTACAGACTTTGTACTGATCTAGTGCCTTTTGATGTACGCTACTAGACACTATATTGTTTAAAACGGGGTGCTAGGTTTTAAAGCCCCCAAACCACGACTTTGTATCTACCTATTTCAAAGACTATTGGTAGAATTTATAGAATAGAATACTCTGTATTATGTACACCATCTAAGTTACAGACATAAATATATAAATTTTACACAGAGTCACACAATGGGCGCTCTTATCGCTAAAAGTGGTTTTTTCTAGATAATCTTTCGACCGATTAAAAATTGGACAGTACTTGTAAGTAGTCTGTGGTGTACCATTTACATAATAAAATAAATAACACATATATTAATCCATATAAATATTATATAATACAATAATTATTATTAAACAGGAGGAAAGGAAATATAATGTGTGTTATTTTATTATAATTTTTAAAGTAGACAAAGACTGAGCACGCCGCACCAACTTATGTAAATAATTTATCAATCTATGTATTATAAGTAGACAGCATGACCAAAGTATATTCGTCTTCAAAAACCATAAAAGCAAAATCATTTCGTTTGATCTCTTCTGCTTTCGAAGCTAGAACAGCTGGTCGATTCTGGAAAAATCTCACCGTGATAACTAAGGTGAAGTGAGCTTAGATTGAGCTGTGAGTCATGCTGATGCTAGGGATTGACACGACATTATTGACCACTCACTCCACGCTCACTTCACCCAAGTTTTTACGGTGAGATGGTCACAGAATTGCACGGCAGTACCACGATATGAGACAGATTGAACAGACAGCTGAGCTGCTGGGAAGTTTGTTGCGTCACTTCTTCTTCCCAGCGAAAGCACTAAGAAGTGGTGAAGGGCGGGCGTTTTGGGGGATTGTCTTTTGTAATTTTGACGTTCGAAAAGTGCTGATTCTCAGCCTAGTTTGAATAAATGACTTTTGATTTGATTTGATTTGATTTGATCGATGGGAGATTAATAAATTTATTTAAAAGCTTCTTTCGTACCGTCCGGACAAGTAAAGAGAAAAAAGAATCGTCTAGCATCTTTCATCATCATTCTTTCTGAATAACTGGGGTCAGTCAATGGCAAATCAATTGCGGTCTATCGGAACGATATCACTGTGAAACGATTTGCGGGGTGAATTGCTCATCACACTTACGATGGCAATGCCTTTCATTTTGGCAGTTCAACAAAATTTATTGCGTCATTTACGCACAATTACTAATTTCCTTGGAAATCCTTCAGATTATGATGGAAAGTATTTGGGTGCTGGATATTTTTATTTGTGTTAATAGGTTCTCACAGCAAAATGCCTTAGGCCCACGTACGCACTGACGTGAAAATATCGCGGATCGCGGTGGGATTTTATCGCGCACTGGATTTTCAACTCTCGGCACTAAACAGTGCGTTGAAAATCTAGTGCGCGAAAAATATCGCCGCGGGATAAACGCAGCTGTGCGTACCTGGCCTTACAAAAGATAGGGAGATAATCAAAATGAAAATAAGGATATTTTACTTTTTTCTATGATAATAATATTATCATAGATACTGCCGAAAGTTGCAAAAGTATCGCAAATATTTATTTGACCACTGACCATAAAATTAACTTATCATAGAGATTACATTTTGTGTAGTCAAAATATCTGTCTACTAACCAAACATGAAACTGAGTGAGCTTTTCGATCAAAATATGTATTCATCTGGAAATGTCAATGCATATACTGAGGTCACGGCAGGTAATGAGATTCGTGGGTATGAATGATATGAGCGACAGAGTAATGATATGCATAGTTTGATGAGTTGGCCGCGAGTGGTACTGGAGAGCTTCCATTATTACATTGTAATATAATTATCTATCCATACATACATACATACAAATATACAGTGTGTCCGGACATGGACTAGCGATATTCTAAATACTTAAATATAAGCTATTTTAAAGTACAATTACACTATAGGCTTAGGTCCAATATACTTCCCCGCTATGTGGCAGCCATTTTGTTTTTTTTGTTGAAGTATGCTCTATGCGAGTACAAAAAAAATCATATATCTCAAAGTTTTAGTCATACTGAGATAAAAATAGGCTTATTCGAAAGGCAATAATATTGTCTACCGTCTGCACTACAAAGCAATATGTTCACAATTCCATAACTTTTGAAAAAAAATGTGAAAGTCGAAAAAAAAAACAAAAAATTATGCAATTCAACCAATAATTGTTAATTACTACAAAAACAACCCCGAGAGCTTTTTTATTTTTTATACTAGATCGACAGTTTTTGAGCTAAGCTACAATACAACATAAAATTCACAACTGTATGTCTAATACTTTAAGAGTTATTGTTGTATGAACATAGCGTATGCGCAAGCACAAAAGGCCTTTGTCGGAACCCTAAACAGGAAATCATTAAAAAAACATAACATTCATATTGAATTTTATTTAATGTTTTTTCCAATATTAAATGAAGATTAAAATATCTAAAGCAGTTGCTCAAAGTGGCCACCTCCAGCTTGTAGACACACTACGGCTCTCTGTGCCACCTGGGTTGATGAGCGCCTAATTAAATCCAAATCGGATCTAATTTCTTCGGCGGCTGCCATAATTTTTGCGACGAGTTCTTCCCTGGTATTTGGAAAAACAAAAAATAATTCACAAAAAATAATCCAAGGGTGTCAAATCGGGTGAGCGAGGCGGCCACGCTACTACACCACCACGACCGATCCACGGCTGTAGATTATTATTTAAATATTCTCTCACTGCTCGAGAAAAATGCGCGGGTGCACCATCGAGCTGGAACCACATACGCCGACGGTATGATAGAGGTAGGTCCATGAGGCTGTCCGCAAACTGTGTCTGTAAGAATTCTAAAAATCTAGCGCCGTTTAATGTAGGTGGCAATTCCAATGGCCCTATCAGCCTATCGTTGATTATGCCGGCCCACACATTTACTGAGAATTCATGTTGAAATGAGCTTGGGCGCACCGCCCTTGGATTTGCGGAGCACCAGAGATGGTCGTTTCTGTGGTTTGTAATCCCAGCTCTTGTAAATTTGGCTTCATCAGTCCACAGTATTCTTTGTAAAAAATTACGGTTCTGTCTCAAATTTCTATTTATCCACGAACAAAACACAGATCTCGCAGCAAAATCTGGTTCGATCACGTCTTGAACCCGTCGAAAATGATAAGGGTGTAACCCTTCTCTTTTCAAAATTCTCCATACATGCCACTTAGACATTCGAAGTTGCACTGAAATCCGTCTAACGCTTAGTCTAGGATCATTGGTTATTAGTCTAAGCACTTCTTCTTCATCTTCGGGCGATACCAAGCGATTGCGTTCATTAACAGCTCTTTGAATACCTCTTTCCGCTAATCTTGAATGCACGTCGATAAAAGTTTGGCGACTCGGTGTAGGCCTGTTAGGGTACCTTCGTCGATATTCTTGTACAGCCAAATTTGCACTTCCATTGCAAAAGCCATACACAAAGTGTATGTCAGCAATATGTTGCGATGAATATTGACGCTGTGCCATACTTTATCACACTTTTAAATACAAAACACTAACGCAGCACGTAAACAGCACGGACGGTAAGTGAAAGTAGCGATAGCGATCACAACGCAGGGCGAGGGACAACTAAACTAACCCAACTAATAATTTGTCCTTAAAACTGATTTTGTTTCAGGTAGTGGACTAATACGTTCTATCTCGCTTACTCACGGTAGTAACGAACAGTATTTCTCGCCTGCTCTCAGATGGAATACAGTGAATGCCATAAATGACACTCTGGCGGTTAACAAAGACGTTTTGTGCTTGCGCATACGCTATGTTCAAACAACAATAACTCTTAAAGTATTAAACATACAGTTGTGAATTTTATGTTGCATTGTAGCGTAGCTCAAAAACAGTCGATCTAGTATAAAAAATAAAAAAGTTCTCGGGGTTGTTTTTGTAGTAATTAACCATTATTGGTTGAATTGCATAATTTTTTGATTTTTTTTTCGACTTTCACATTTTTTTTCAAAAGTTATGGAATTGTGAACACATTGCTTTGTAATGCAGACGGTAGACAATATTATTGCCTTCCGAATAAGCCTATTTTTATCTCAGTATGACTAAAACTTTGAGATATATGATTTTTTTTGTACTCGCATAGAGCATATTTCAACAAAAAAAACAAAATGGCTGCCACATAGCGGGGAAGTGTATTGGACCCAAGCCTATAGTGTAATAGTACTTTAAAATAGCTTATATTTAAGTATTTAGAATATCGCTAGTCCATGTCCGGACACACTGTATAAATTTGAAGTGGCTGCTTGTAATGTCAAAATAAAAACAACAAACGGTACTTATAACAAAAACACAATTTTTTTTTGTCTGACTGTTTGTTACGGCTAATCTCCGAAACGGCTGGACTCATTTTGATGGAAGATAGCTGATGTTATAAGGTGTAACTTAGTCTACTTTTATTTAAAAAAAAATATTAGGATTCCGGGCAGAAACATTAAAACCCGTGACATCCAATTTGTTTTCCGACATTCACGCGAACGCCGTCGCGGGCACTGCTAGTACCTAATCACACTAATATTATAAAGGCGAAAGTTTGTGTGTGAGTTTGTATGTTTGTTGCTTCTTCACGCTCAAACGGCTGAACGGATTTGGATGAAATTTGGTACACAGATAGTTTATAACCGGGATAAACACATGGAATACTTTTATCCCGATATTCCCACGGGATCGCACTTATGCGGGTGAAACCTCGGGGCGCAGCTAGTATGTAAAGCTGAAGAGTTTTTTTGTTTGAACGCGCTAATCTCTGGAACTATTGTCAACTATCAGTCGGTTGGTCGTAATTCTTGAGGAAGATTATAGGCTATTAATACTATATTTTTCAAGTCAGAAAAAACGCTAGGCGAAAACGAATAATTGCGCGGGCCCGCGATGCGATACGATGTGGTAGATCGGGGGCCGAGGGCGGCCGCCCGATAAGAACCGAGCACTACCGAGAAGAGCCGAACTGTGCATGCCTATTTCAATGGGAAGTTACAGTATTGCCGAGTGTCATAGGATATACAGCATACAGTGAGCTCTGAGTGAGTTCACAAAAACCACGATTAACGTAATATGTTATGTTAAACAATTATTATTTACCATTTATTTATTTATTAATGTTAATAATATTTTCAATCTTTCTTCCACAATTAATTGAGACTGACCGCCATAGTAATATATGTCAGTTACGAGTATGAAAATAGCAACAAAATAATATGTCTGGTTATTGGTGGTCGCTTGGAACGCGTCCCATACATTTTTGCCCATCCTCGAACGAAGCGCACAAATTCGCGTGCAGAAGTAAGTCATAAAAACATTAATAAAAAAATATATCGGTGCAAACCTAAAATGGTTAATCTAAACATAATAAAATAAAGGATTTAACTTCAGAGATAGAACACGAATATGGATTTACCAAAACACTTAAAACACAACGATTTATCTGAGTGAAAGTCCTAAAAGCTTTAAGCAGACAGATTATAACGCAAGCATTTACATGAAAAAAGACTTCTAGTGTTTATCGTTTATTTATGTATAATGAGATCCGTTCACCGGCAGCACAAACGTAGACTTGTTTAAATTGACTACAGATTAATATGACAAGCAGCTGTTATAAATTGTAATTTATGTGTGGTTAAGCCATTTATTATTGTGTGCATACGATGAGCATCATTTTATATGGCTAAAACATTTACACATTATCTGTATTGATGTGCTTGAAAAACAGCCGCATGCTGCAAAGCTGTGAAAGCTATTTTGTCAAATTAAAACGGCCGTCACGAAAATCTGTCATTTTCATCAGTATTTCACACTAAGGTGTTAACAAAATCCGTTATTGTTTGGCCCTTGACCGCTTTCTTAGGAAACTAAAGCTTTAGTAATATTGTCAAAATATTCAAAACATCAAAAAGCTATTTGCGACGTTGCCAGCTTTCAAGATGCACCCTCTTAAAAATGTTTACATTATTAGACAGGCTTCTAGATACACTCTCTTAAAAATTGTTTGCATTATTGGCAAACAAAATACGGACGTGTTCGTGCATCCGTGTGTGTCAATGTGAATTATATTTGTAAGTACGGTCCACTTACATCAACTTTGAGATGAAACACGGCTGTTGAATTGAATGAAGTGGTTTGATTTATAAAATCGATTAATATTCTTTGTATTATTCGCTTTAGTGACTGGCTCGTTGATCTAGTGGTCGCAAGCGCTACTTACGCCTTAGATGTCACTGCTTGCGGTAGCGTCGAGGGTCGGGTTGCCTCCTTCTCTCAAATATGGTGAGGGAGGTAATGGCTGATCTATGCGTTATACTTGTGAACGGGTGCTGTTTGTAGTGACTGATGTTTACACAATTACATTTCTTATTTATTAGCGTGTCATCAATATTTTTCAAAATGACTTGAATTTACATTAAGTGGGTACTATAACAAGAATTAGAGATGAAACTTGTATTGACAACGTAAGAAGATCGCATATTATTATGAAAGAAAACTAACTGCTGTTTTAAAATATTTAACAAGCTATACACCTGCAACCATTCTCATTCTGATTTCATTTCAGATCTTTTGTTTCAAACAGCGCTAGAGAGCTGTCGAGATAAATTCAAGTACCTACTCTATTTGTGTAAGAACATTGTTTGAATTTACCTCCACACCACTCCACCACTCACAGTTCTCGTGTTAGACAAACAATGCGTGGAAATAAGCTCATAAGTGAAGCAATAACAAGTATATAACACGGGAAATGATATACAAAATGATAAACGCCTTTTGTTAAGATTTATCGTGAATATAAATTATGGTGAGACCCTTTTCACTTGAGCTGGGAGCCGCAAGAATCTGTTGGTGCTGATAGAAAGTGATGGATTTTAAGACGATGCTACCCTGTCATTGACTAAATATTTTGGTTACTTATCGTTATGTTATTTTATGAGGGATGTGTGGTGTTACACGAATGGATAGAATAAGAAACGAGTACATAAGAGGAAGTCTGAAAGTGGCATCGGTATCTGAAAAGTTGTGTGGAAATCGGTTGCCATGGTATCGGCATGTGATGTGGAGGAATGAGGAAATTGTCGTAAGGAAAGTTTTGAGTATGAACGTCGATGGCTAAGAGTAGATGAAGACCAAAGAAATGATGGATGGACTGTGTGAATGATAATGTGTTTAGAAAGAGGGTGACTGCTGATATGACTTATACTGCACTCACGGACACACAACACTCTCCAAAGACACACATAGCGCATCTACTTTGTTTTGTATTCATTCTCTTCCTCTCAGTACTTTGAGCTTTTAAAATGTAGTAAGTGAAATTCAATTATTGTAATTTTAAGGGTGTGAGCCTGGAGATCTGTAATGCTGGTCCCGAGCCCAGTATGGACTCCAGCTCTCACAAAGGATAAACTGGGAAATGTAACTTGATGCTATGAATCAAAACTGCACCTTTTTCGAGAGAAGTAAATTACTATTATTATTATTATTACTATGACGACTAATAGCCGAATAAATTGAGATAAGGGCAGGAGAATAATTATCGTGCTGAAAATAAATGACACCTGAAGACGGAAGCGGGAATCCCTTGGTTAGTAGAATATTGAAAACAGATATGAAAACAGTCAGATTTTTTAGAGGTGGACGTTGCGTTGGAGGAACTAAAGTGGATTGTAATTCTCGAGAGTGATGGTTGGGTGTATGACACTGTGTGCAAGAGTGACTGATTGATTAGTTCAGCTGGGTTGGTGGAAATTATCTAAATAGATTGATTAATTACTACACCAGCTTTCATCCCCAAATAGCGCTAGTCGGATTCGCGCATTAAGCGTTTCTTACATGCTATCAAAACTTTTATAGCTAAACTTATTTTTTCAATTTCAACTGAGTAGCTTTTATGTATCTGTTTGTATATGAGTCTTGATACTTGAATTAAACGAATTTAATTTAATTTATTTATTTATTATGTATCAAAAAGGTGTGCATACTTTTAACGGTATCAAGATGTCCAATGGAGAAAGTTGTTTAGTTTGATGGTCTTTACCTCACCCTTAAATCATCATGATCATCATCTGCTTAACATTTCTGGTGTCCTGAAATACAGGCTTAGAGCCTAGTTTAGGCACCAGTCTCCCACAATATTAAAATGCTGTCTGACTCTGATACCATCTAATATGTATTTTGTAATATTGTGGTGAGAAAATAAATATTATTGTAATTTTCCCAACTATGATGGCGACAGCTTCCAGTCAAACCGGATGTAGCTGAATACCAGCATTTTACATGGAGCGACTGCCTATCTGACCTCCACAACCCAGATACTGGGTAATACGATACTCCTTGGTAAGACTGGTTGTCAGACCTCACCCTTAAATATGACCACACATCTCTGATACATGCTGTAGTTTAAAAAACGAAGTGCTTTATGACATTCAGACAGACTGACAGCGCTTAGGACAAAATATTTTTAACATCTATATCAAACTGTTTGTTCAATAACCAAATAACTATGACGATAATCAAATAACAGCTGTAATGCAGTCGGCCACTCACAGGCCGAATACTTCAAACACTAACACAAAAACCTTTTGGGCGATAAGATAAAAATAAAAGTCTACCACAAAGCCCTCGTTCACCTAAAACCGACGGTGACTGATAAGAGGCTGATGGACGTAAATGTTACAATTGAGCTACTGAATTGTATTACGTCAATAGCCTATGTTTGAGGGCGATTGTTTGTAAAACCTTCGTTTCATTTATCATTTTAGGAGAACTTGTTGGAGCATGTGCAATATTTCTGGTAGTGGTAATGGATGTCAAAAATAGTGTGGCGGGCATCGACAACGCAACATGCGAACTACGGATCACACTAGGTTAGGCAATAGCTCACCAGACACAACACCCGTCCGGTTGGAGAATCGTCCTTTTTCTATGGGGAATGATAAATTTTACACCCTGTTCCTCATACATCTAAAGCAGCTGGACGAGCACCTGGAGTTTTTAGTTGGCAGGGGCCCGACACAATTATGAGAATTTTCTTCACGGGAAAGAAGGAAAACTAAAAAGTTATTCTAGTTTAATTGACTTCATTTGATGACGGCACGGCTTATACCTACTTGAACCAAAGAAAAGCAATAGAACAGGTACTATCATGGGCAACACTCTTGGCAAATTGACCTAAGGTGATAACTGGATGAGAGTGCAGGACTATTAGATGTCATTATATTAGATCATTGATTCCCAAAGTGGACCAAGTAGAACCCCAAGTGTCCCCGGGAGGCTCGACGGGGGTCTACGTTAGATCTAATCTTCACATTTTTGTCGAGTTTACGGAATATGGTAGAAATGTAGCTGCAGGTCCATCGGAATCAGCAAAATGTTTAAAGTGGTCTATGAGAAAAAAAAAGTTTGGAAACCTCGGTATTAGATAATCATTTGTCCAGCAACGGACTGCTAAAGCTGATTATGAAGATAATTAGGGTGCTGCAGCTTATCATCTTAACGTGTATCCCTTATTCACCTTTTATGACATCGGGAAAACAGTGGCCTGTCCTTTGCCTCACCAAAGAGAGAGAGAGTACGAGTAGGTGAGCTACTCATACTCTTGTCTTTGTGTTAACCAACTCATCATCTGCCTAGCCTTTTCCCAACTATGTTGGCATCAGTTTCCAGTCTAACCGGATGCAGCTGAATACCAATATTTTACATGGAGTGACTGGCTATCTGAACTCCACAACCCAGATACTAGTGTACGATACCCCTTGGTATGACTGGTGGTCAGACTTTCGGGCTTCTGACTACCCGTAACGACTGTCAAAGATCCACGAATGACAGCCGGGACCAACGGCTTAACGTGCTTTCCAAGGCACGGAGGGGTCTCAGTACGTAAAGACGGTCACCCATCCACAGGCCAACCGCGGCTAGCGTAGCTTAACCTGATCGATCGACCTGTGCGGCTGTTACTATTTAGCCACGGGCCCCCCTCCTTATATCTCCCATATCTCTCCTTGAATCTCCTTTTTCTGGCATACATAAATCAACTGTGTAAGTGAGGTATTCGCCAAGCAAGTTGGCTTTAAAATACCTTTTACCACTACATTTCCTAGTCCCATAATTTCTGTCTCCATTAAACTGAAGACATAAAGTTTATACCTTCTTCTATCTATAGGTAGTTCTGTCTTCACCTTGTAAAAATTTAATGCCTTGCATTATGTGTTAAGAGTGCAAGGGTGCACTTTATACAATTCACTAGGTTCCAATGGTGCGGGAATATGGCACTTTTCTCTAGAATAATGCGTTTCGGTCCTTTTTTTTATATACGCTGTCACCTAAATAAATAATTTAGTCATTAATGGTGTTATATTTTTAGAATCACAAGTTAATTACAGAGAAACTGTGTAAACAAAAAATAAGTGAAAATAATGACTAAGGAAGCGTCATTATGTCACATTTTAATTATCACTGTAACTCTACGCCACTCATTATGATTTTAATTTTGCACCCTTCATTATAATTTAAAATACTCGTTTTTTTTTGTTGATCACTTTTTTTGTCATAATTTTCCTTTTAATTAAAATTTTCCACCTGTTTCGCAGTTCATTAACGAGTTTTAAGCTAAATATTTAAGTAGTATTCCACACCTCCTGGGCAAAGGTCGAGAAATAATTTAATTAAATGTTGCCTCGTAGATGGATTATGTAAAGTGGTCCAGTTCCGTATAGGATAAAAATAAAGAAAGAAAACTATTCGACAAAAACAGAGATGATAGAGCCTGGCTTACATTGTTAATAGCTTAAAGCCGCTTTGTTAAGGAGATTAGGCCCAGCTGAGTGCGCGGCTAATTCCTGGTAATACGTTTAGAAAAGTATGCCATCGATACTGGTGCTGATCCATACGTCATGTTCGTGAACGGGCGCCGCCAGTAGGGACTGGTCATCTCTTAGCCGCCACGGCTTATTTTTTATTTTAATCTAAGTATTTTCATTTCTGAATTATTTTTTTTGTTTTTATCTTTTTTAGTACGACGCTTTTAACGTGCACGTCTTTCTACATCGTTCTCACTTTCAACTTGAATGATGTAACCAACATTTTGTAACAATTTATATGATTTAAAAGTGTGTGCGTGGAGTTTCTTGCCCGTTCTTCTCCACAGGTATCTACTTCGCTTTGGAATGGGCAGCTAGCTTCATCTTTCTGTCTGACTGACCCCTTGACAATTCAAAAAGTGCCTGTAATTGGTTTACTTGAAATAAATGCTTTGAGTTTGAGTTTACTTATAATGAATTAATGGGGAATGAGAAAATGCCCACCATTCACCTAATTAAAATATTACTCGATTATGGTAACGTGTTGATCTGATATTGTCGCAATGAGCAGTGACGGCTGAACAGGTTAGAATGAGGTGCGTACAAAAAAGGATATTCTACGGTCAAATCAAGACCTCTCCGTGTCTAGGAAATCACGTTAAGCCGTTGGTCCCGGCTGTCATTCATAGATCTTTGGCAGTTGTTACGGGTCGTCAGAAGCCCGAAAGTCTGACAACCAGTCTTACCAAGGCGAAGAGAGCCTTACGTATTACCCAGTGACTGGGTTGTGGAGGTCAGATAGGCAGTCGCTCGATTTAAAATATTAGTATTCAGCTGCATACGGTTCGACTGGAAGACGACCCCAACATAGTTGGAAAAAGGCTAGGCAGATAAGGAAGATGATGAGCAGGGACGGCTGACGGCATACAGAAAAGTTTATTGTAGGTTCATACATGGCTATTTAAATACTCGTATTTACTCATATTATGGAAAGAGTTCGTCCTTTGAAAGCTTTCCCAGAGGACGAAAGTAGGCAATAAACATTTTTCATGCATTCGATATGGAGTCACCAAAACAAAATCTCAACGATAGATCCTTTTTTCGCATCCCCATACCTAGAAGTCAGTTCTAGACTTGACATTCTTTATCATTCCACATAAAAAATCCGGGAGTCAAGTCACGAAACAAAAGATTAAATCCCAAGGAAATGGGGAGTAAATATAAGTTCTTTTTGAGTACTCGTCTCAAATAGTTTTATGATAATGAAGAGTGACGTTAGTCATTGTAGGTTAAGTGGTTGCATGTCGGTTAAAACACAGGATGATAGCAAAGTTTAACGTGAGTAAAATGGAAATGTATTTAAAGTTGTACCTCAGTAAACCTTGTTAAATAAATACAAATAAAAGAGACGTTTTCGTGGAACTCAACTCGTGTTAAAACAAGTTACCTGTTGATCTATTTCTGCTTCCATAATTTATTATATCAAAGGCGCTATTTTCGAATAAAAATTGCGTGGGAGAATTAACTGAATTGGGCACTTGTCCTGAGTATCTAAATGGGATTTTATTTAATTATAATAACTCTAACCTTTTGCAATAAGGTTAATACACATTTTCGTGGAATTAATGATCGCTAGTCACATGATCTGTGTTGACGCTAGAGATCTATGCTGAAATAGAATATAGGCGAGCGGTGCTAGATTTTGCATCCAAGCAAGGATCTAGTTTTTTGGGGAATTAAAACTACAGTACGGCCGTCAATAGAATGCGGTCCTGACACCTGTCAGTGTGACAATTCTTGTAACTAATAAACATCAATTATATGTTGATATGATTATTTGTATGTATGTATGTTTATTCTCATAGTATTTGTTTAGTTTTATTAAGTGAATAATTGGTTACGATTTTATGTATTTTTTTGTCTCCTTTACTCTCTCACACGCTGTCTACATCTCTCTATCTAATGTTCTATCGCAGGTATGCTGGAAGAGATTTTTTATGAAATAAGCATCACCTTTGTAACTATTTTTCTGTTCTGTTTTTTTTCTTGTCTGTTTATATATGTGTGTACATAAATGGTTTTTACCATTTATGTACACACATATATGTAAATAAATCAAATTCACAAAACAAGTATTAGTTTGTATGAAGCTGACAGGTATCAAGAAAGCATTCTGTCGTCGGCCGCACTGTAAAATAGTAATACATAACATTGCCATGGATTTCCGGATAGTAACGGCTGATTTCATAACTTTACCACTAAATGTTTTCAACGATATTCAAGGTTCTAGTAATTAATAAATCGCCGTGTCGTGCCGTGCCTGTCGATCATTAGTCAAGATCAATCTGACGTGCCGACCGAAATAATCCAGCCCGATGATAGATAGAAACGTTACTGGTAAGGGGATCGGGTTCACAATCGATGTTCGCTTGAAAGTTGTGGTTACTGACATAACCCATGAACGACATTCTACAACGCTACAAGCTTCTTTTGGCGCGTGGCTAAAATCGGAACTATCGCTGCTAAGTATCTTGGTTTGTTAATGAACTTTAAAAAAATAAAAAAAAAGTTTCTGGGACAGTGTCACATTTTTACGAACAACGCCCCCCTGTCAATGTTGTTCAGATGCCAAAAGAACCTTTTACAGCAGTAAATGGGGATATGAGTTGTACAGTTCGTTCACAGTTAACATATTTTAACCCTAATTTTGCAAGTCTGTCAAAATCCTTGTGATCTTTATTCTCGTTACAGTAAGGTTGCTGTTGGGTTGCTGCTGTCTGAGGTAAAATAGCTGTGAACGGACTGTAGATTTTCCAGGCCCAAAAACATAATAATGTATATATAAATAATGTATATGAAGTGTCCATGTCGTTCTAAATTCGAGTTAAAATATGGAAGCATGAAGTGGCCAGTAATAAAGATTGGCAGTGCTAACTACTTAAAATTATCACTTAATCACAAACTTTTTACAATATTATCACCAAAACAATAATACGAGTATATCTAACCTTATTTTGATTGTTATGGAAATGAGAGTATCAACATGAATCTGCCTAGCTTTTTCCCAACTATTTTGGGGTCAGCTTCCAGTAGTTCAAAAACACTAATGATAAATGATAAATGATAAATGATTTATTTTCTGTAAGTAGGTTTGTACAAACACTTTTACATGTCAATCATATTTTTTAAACTAGATGAGGTCGGCGTTTCCTATCTGACTACTCTGAGAAGAAAGGCCGAAACAAACTCAGAGGTCACAGTCTCTTTTAAAGTCCAGACATAATCTTGGTCAGATCATGTGAAGACCATGCAGATTGGTGTCTGAAATGGTCTTTTGAGTAAAGAACCACACAGATTGAGCGGACCTGTCCAGTCAGTGCACGCATTTGTCAAAAATTGTGCAGCTCAACTCAGAACTTGAGGAGCCTTACGATTCGACGAACAATACTAATGAAAGGACATTTGGGTAGGCCGCATAAATTACTCAAACTGCCACTCTCACAATAATAATAATAAAAAATAAGATACTATACAAAGTAAATATCCATGTCATTGTTTATATAAAATTCATCAATGTCAATGTGTATATAAAAATCCTGAAATCATCTTTGATCTTTGAGAACCATGTAGATTGGTGTCTGAAGTGGTATTTTGAGGGAAGAACCACACAGATTGAGTGGACCTGTGCAGTTAGTGCACGCATTCGTCAGTAACCGTGCAGCTCAACTCAGAACTTAAGGAGCTCAACGATTCGACGAGCAATACCAAGGACAGAACATTTGTATAGACCGCATAAACCACTCAAACTGCCAGACCATGATTAAAACGGAAACAATGACCCACATAGTCCTCACATTCACAATAATTAAAATAATATAAGACTTTAAACAGTAAATGTTCATATCATGTCATAAATAGATATTTAGAAAGAAAAAAAAATAACAAAAGTGTAAATCTGCAAAATAAAAAATAAACAACATTCACTGTCTAGACCTATTGGAGCAGCTCAATCCCAAGCGTTTTTGTCCTCAATATAGTCTTTTACAGTATAATAGGCTTTCTGGCATAGTTTTAGCTTTATAAAAGATTTGAATTTATTAATGCTTAGTTCTTGAATGTGGCTAGGAAGTTTATTATAAAAACGTATACATTGGCATCTAAACGAGCCACCTATTTTCTTGAGCCTTGTTGTAGGAACAACAAATTTGTGTTTGTTCCTAGTATTTATATTATGGATATCACTGTATTTCTTAAACAGATTAATATTTTTATGTGCATACAAAAGATTATCATAAATGTACTGAGAAGGCACAGTCATTATATTAATCTCTTTAAATTTGTCTCTGAGGGAGTGTCTGGGACTTAATTTATAAATGGAACGAATTGCCCTTTTTTGTAAAATAAAAATTATATGAATTTCGGCGGCATTTCCCCACAACAGAATACCGTATGACATCACACTATGAAAATAACTAAAGTAAACTAAACGGGCTGTCTCTAAATCAGTTAAGTCACGAATTTTCCTAACGGCGTATGCTGCAGAGCTAAGCTTTTTTGACAATTTATCTATATGGGGGACATTGAAGCTTGGCATCCAAAGTTATGCCTAAGAATACTGTGGTATTTTCGGGTTTTAACTCTTCACCCTTTATGAGAACACTATAATGATAAGCTTATTTCAATAGCTTGCAAAGCTTTAAGCGATTCTCAAACAAAGTGGAATGAGTTCGTACGGAACGAAATAAGTTAGTGCGTTACTGCACCGTACAATTAAAACTAACCGTTTGAAGCTTTCCGCAACATATTCGGCACCGTACGTAAAACAGTTGCCTTCGTCTGTTTATGTTGTAGCAACCCTTGTTTGTACTCATCTGATCCGGCTACTAGGACGTTTTAATGACTGAGTGATTGATTTCTCTTTGCCTTAACGGAGATGCGCTAGGTAGCTTGCGAAATTCAATTTTTTTACGCTTTGTGCAATTTTCAAGTAGGTAAGTGTCAGGTTGTATGTTGACTAAAATATGACTCGCGAGTGTAACAAATATGACTTTACAGAATTATAATCATTAAAATCATTAATGCAACCGTCTAAGTTCATTTAAGAATGACTATTTCGTGAAATATCGATCAAATAGGATTATATGAACTCTATCCTGGCACTTCCCCCTTAAGGACTTTAATGAAAAAACCTTGGGTTAAATATAAAGGGAACTTTTTGGTTAGCTCTGGGATGTAACAGGCTCTAAAAGATAGATTGAAACTAGATTTTGAACTTTAAATTAAAGACTGATAGTCCGAAATGCAGAGGAATGTCTTATTCAAAATAAGAATGTATTGTTACCGAATTCTTCCAATCGAATTCATTACTTCAAATAGGTTTCAAATCTTATCCAGAAGCTGGCGAGCTAGATTTCCTTGTTTTAGATTTTACCTAAATACCTATCTACAAAAAATCCTCATGAAGTGGAATATTAAGGCCGTAACTAGTCATAAGCTTGAATGTTTTTTCATATTAGCATATCTCTTTCTTAAAGAAGTAATTTATGGTCCTGTCTCGCTCACACATTCTCAATTTCAGATAATCTCATGTGATGAAAGAAAATGGGTCCTCCTCCTCTCAAAAAGCTTTTATAATTTATTTGAGTGAGCGACGGATTTTGATCAGTTCTTAAGAACTGATTTAATGACCACAGTTAAGAAAGAATACAAGCAATATAGAAAAACTGCGATTTAAATAAAAGAAAAGTATACTTTTTATTTTGGGTTAGTAACTTTCTACATTCAACACAGTTTTAAATAATAAATGTAAATACTAAGAAACTGTCATATATAATTCTAGAAAAATAACTTAGAAAACCACTTCCCGTAAATTGACTTTTCAAACTTAAAATAATATCTTGAATTAACTTCGTTTGCTTATATTTTTTCAAATGTCTAGACTCAAACGAACAGTTATTCCACGTACCCCGTATCAGTGAATTTTTTTTTTTTTATATCTAACTATAGAGACAGCTGTGCTGTTGGGGAGTTTCACTTAAGTTATCAAAAATTGTTCACAAAGCTTGTAACTTCACTGTTCCATAATATTTAAGTAACAGCTCAACACCTCACTTGCTACTGAAGTAAATTATAACGATTATCATTTATAATATTAATATCAACGTCT
The DNA here is from genome assembly GCA_949629135.1 of Eremobia ochroleuca. Classification (NCBI taxonomy): domain Eukaryota; kingdom Metazoa; phylum Arthropoda; class Insecta; order Lepidoptera; family Noctuidae; genus Eremobia; species Eremobia ochroleuca. The sequence continues at coordinate 16,510,407 of OX451400.1, read as the reverse complement.
TATAAAGAAGAAGTGATATTCTATTCAGGGATTAACCCTAAGGCTTAGTTCACATAGAAGGATGGCACGTGGACAATGGACACGCACGTGGCGGATTTTAAACGACCTACACTTCGGATAAAATATGCAAAGTGTAGGTGGAAAATGGGAGACAGCTGTATATTTCTCGACAAAGAATTCAGAACTATCATATTTTATTCAGCACGTGACGTGACAGTTTATTAGAAGCGTGGGTTATGTTTTCTAATAAATAACGTAAAAAATATTGTTTTGAAATATACAGTGATAATAGCAAGATTTGTTTATGACTTGTCATTATAATCACAGCCGCCTGTGAACAGCCTCAAGGGCTCATCCGTGATGATTTTTGGACCCCTGGCAGTCCTTGACATAGGTGCACCCAAAATGCATAACTTTCGGTGGGTGATATCAAAATAATTGCAAAGCGATGACATAGCGTATCTATAGGTCCACACCACATCCACGCCACATTCTATCTGTTCCACGCCTAAATACGTCATCATTCATAGTCTGTAGATGTTTGCATTTCACAACTCAGAGGTTATAAAACGGTCATAAAAGTAGCGATAGTGGAATGATAATGACATATCTAATGTAAGTTATAATACATACGTCATTTTGTTATGTCATCTTGTTTCTACGTATGCTCTTTATGAGCGGTATCAACGCTCCTCGTAATCTAAGCCATTTGTGTCGGAATGGCTTGAGGTTAAGCGTTCATAATCTTTCTAGGAATTACTGACTATAACGTGTAACCACGTTATAGTCAGTAATTCTATTATAAGAATTTAGGAAGACTATAACGTGTAACCACGTTATGGTCAGTAATTCTATTATAAGAATTTAGGAAGATTGAGGAAAAGATGGATGTGTGTGTGGAAGATGATATGGCTCAAAAAGGGATGAAGAGATGTATGGCACAAAATATGTACCGCCAACGAAACAACATTGGGATAAAGGCAAAGAGAGAAGAAGATGATGATGAAAATATAAATAATAAAAGTTTATTAGATACGATTTAACCCTACAGTGCATGATTTTGTTTTGTCGGCTTAAAAAAATACATTAGCCTGCAAATATGATGCCATTTCTCGAAAAAATATTTAGAAAAATCATAACTCAATAGAAACGTATGTTTTTGTGCATGGCACGTCATGCATTATAATGTTAATATGTGTTACGTAGTATCAATTAAATTACAAGATTACACGTAAAATAACAAATATGAACATGAACTTACCTCTTCTAATTATTTCGACCCTGAAAATTCTATCATTTTAATTTTATAATTTTTTTGCGATTATTATACGCCGCTCGTTAATCGCATTCAAAGTACCTACCGATTTGAAGAAAACATAAATAAATGTTTATCTACAGATCTATCCAAAATATATATATAAATATATGGTACCTACTAAATTCGAAATTCAAATACATAATAGTTAATCTTGTCAACACTAGATCACGCTACTTGGATCGATATTTAAAATATAGGACATTTTTCGGTATGTCCCATATATGGGACACTATGCACTGTAGGGTTAAAGTAAAATACTGTGGCGCGGCTATCAACGCTAACACAAAATAAACTGAAGACAAAATGTCTTCAATTATTATTATTAATATTATTGTGAAAGTCTGGAACGTTTGTTCCAGACTTTCACTTCACATCTTTAAGGAAGTTTTGTAATAAATAAAGTACCAATTACAAAAAAATAAAAACATGAACTTAGCAATTGCAAAATACTAAGTTCTGAGATCATCATCATCATCTGCCTAGCCTTTTCCCGACTATGTTGAGGTCAGTTTCCAGTCTAACCAGATGCAGCTGAATTTGATTTTTACATGAAGCGAATACCAAGTTCTGAAATAAAGATAAAGATATACAAGGTGTAACTTAAATAACGCACAACTTCATAAGGCGTCATTGTACTCATCATTATAAACAACTTTTACTATGGGACCAAACCTGAAATCGCGAAAAAAAAATCTATCCCTACATTTTGACGAGTTATGCGAACATAAATGTAGGGAGCAGCTGATTTTTTTTCGCGATTTCGCGATTGAAAGTTAAAAAAAAAAGAAAAAAGTTGTTCATAATGATGAGTACAATGACCCCTTAAGTGGTTGTGTGTTATTTAAGTTACACCTTGTATTAAAGAGACCTGCGTTGGGAAGAGACTTGAGCAACTTCTCTGGACTGTACTTTTGTTCCAAACTCAAACTCAACTCAAACTCAAAGCATTTATTTCAAGTAAACCAATTACAGGCACTTTTGAATTGTCAAGGGGTCGGTCAGTCAGAAAGATCAAGCTAGTTGCCCATTCCAAAGCGTAGTAGGTACCTGTGGAGAAGAACGGGCAAGAAACTCCACGGACACTCTTTTAAATCATAAAAATCTTCTCCATATCTCAATACATGACTTTAGACTTATTCTAAAACCATTTGTGATCAATTGTTTTTTTCCTCAGCCTTGTCTTTCAATAAAAAATCACTAGCACTCACATAACTTTAAAGGCCTGAAACAAAACAAACGTAAGCTACGTATATTAGGTTCATATAATACGAGTACTATACTGTTCCAAGCGAGTCAAAACAAACCCTGTGAGTAGTTCAGATAGTTTATTTAACAAATTATTCATGTCCTTTGCACTACTGACGGGGCGGGATCGTCTCACGTCACATTAAGAGCGGTTTTAACTGAAAGGTGGAAGTTAATAGTACCGCAAATAAGGTGAGTTGTCACGTGGAAATAGGACAAGTTTCTCAATTGCTTTTGTGAAATAATTAAGTTGGTGTGACTGGGAATTGTTTGCAGAGAGAAAATGCTGTAGAGTGCGTCGTGATGAAACTCAATTAAACGCTTCTGAATTATTGTTTTTCTTTTATCAAAACCAGAATACCTTTATACTGAAATAAAGACACAGTTTACGAATTTACTTAAAAATTATGGAAATATCATGGTATTAAATATATGGGTAATATTGACCCACCTCAACGTCCATGTAACTATTTCCTACCACAATGACGCCGGGTTAAAAGCATCTTGTCCCAGTATAGATAAGGAGTTATCGAAAGTAAACCACCTGAAGTGGCAGTGGGCTGGTCATGTTTGTTGAAGGACCGATGGCCGGTGGAGAAAACGAGTCTTGGATTGGAGACCGCGTATCGGCTAGCGTAGCGTGGGGCGCCCTTTGGCTAGATGGATGGACGACCTTAAAAAGGCTGGTACAGACTGAATGCGGAAGGTGGAGGACAGGATTTCGTGGTGCAGCCTTAAAGAGGCCCATATCCAGCAGTGGACTGCGATAGCCTGAGTTGATTGACTTATAGAGAAAAAAAAAATGAAAAAAATAAAAAAAAATGTTTTATTGTTAAAAACAAGTTTAGGTGTAAACAAAATTTTTGATTGGATCCTCCTTTTAGGCAGATAGTGCCTGTGTGAGGAGAATCCGCTCTTCCATAGCAAGATGTGTTATACAAAAAACAAAACGTATAATTTATAGGCTAAACTACATAAATTAACATTAACTTAAATCAAATATGAGTATGAGTGGGTGTAAGTATGTGTGTGAGTATATATGAGTCATGAAAAAACTGTTTCCTAGAAAATGTGCTAATACATACTATTTATCTATTATAATTATTTCAACCTCGAATTTCACCAACGCCAGAGGGGCAATTCTCGTAATTTTAAGAACGCTCATAGTTTCATCTCAGTCTCAATCGGTCACAAATTCCTTTAATTTGCCAACATTTTTGACATTTGTTTGTCGGGGAGGTGAGACTGCGACTAGATTTTGAACGATTTTAACTACGAGAATTGACATTCTGTGCCCTGTTTATCAAAACTTACAAGTCTACATGTTCACAAGTTACAACTTACGAGGAAGTTTTTACAAGTTCGTGGAAATTACGTTTATCAAAAAAAAATCCACAAGGTTTGTAAACTTGAATGCTTGTAGATTCTATTTATTTATTTTATTATTTATGTACACACAGTAAAAGAAAAAAACATATGGATAATGGATATGACATAATTATAATTTAAGTATAAAGGCTCTACTTGTAAGTTCTAAATTCAAAAAGGTATGCTGCCATATTCTTTTCCCGCTAGTATCTTTTTGTATATTTTTTAATTGAATATGCTCTACTTAAAGGCATGGCTGATTGGTATATTGTCTGTACCTAATATGAACAGGACGATAAAAAAGTAGTAGTGACAAAGTGTTCCCGCCTTTTAAAATGTATAATTTGAGATAAAAATGTCTAGAAATGATAAAAATACAAGAGTGGAAGAACATTTTCCCAACCAACGTAAAGCAAATTGTAATATTCATTTGGGTGACAGAACGTTGTTTCTGTTAGAATTTCTTTCTTAATGGATTCCCAAAATGTTAATTATAATATGTTCCATTTTTAGGGTTCCGTACCCAAAGGCTAAAAAGGAACCCTATTACTCCCGCTCCGCTGTCTGTCCGTCCGTCTGTCACCAGGCTGTATCTCATGAACCGTGATAGTTAGACAGTTGAAATTTTCACAGTTGATGTATTTCTGTTGCCGCTATAACAACAAATATTAAAAAAAGAATAAAATAAATATTTAAGGGGGCTCCTATACAACAGACCTGATTTTTTTGCCGTTTTTATCGATAATGGTGCAGATCCCTTCGTGCGCGAATCCGACTCGCGCTTGGCCGGTTTTATTTCCAACCGTTTTTAATTTTAGTCACAACCCTTCATTAAATTCATAGGACATCTCCATATGACCGTATTCAATCATTCTTGTTATGTTTTCTTTTCCGTTATTCTAATATTTTCTTTATCGCCTAAAACACTTGATCAAATTAAAAAAAAAAAAAAAAAAAAAAAAATATTAATTGCGATACTAAGCACGGCACTCGTAAACTTGTAAGACGGAATGGAGAGTCGCCGAGCACTCCAACGATTTGCCATGATTTTCTACAAGTTGTAACTTAAAAAGGATTTTTTGATAAATAAAATCACGTATTCGCGTGCAGAAATAAATAACGATATTTGTTACCCGTAATTTATACGTGTAGTTTTTATAAACACATTCTTTGTAATAATTATTATACTAGTGATTTTGACAAGAAATATGCTTGTAATACAAGGCTTGTAACTGGTCTCTGAATCGCCTTGCTTTGAAAAAAAAATATTATGCTTATCTATGGAAACCTTGTCTATTAGTGGGTAAATAAATTATTTAAAAATCAGTAGTTATCTAAAAATTTTGAAAGACTGAATTGTGAAACTATAAAATAGGGTAGGTACCCTATTTTAAAATCAGTGCGCGTTTCGAAGCTGTATCCACAAATACCTCCTTGGAGAGCAAACGAAATGGGACAAATGACTGAAACGTGCGCTTTTAAATGAACTCAAGATGTATAAAAAGAACATTTACTTAAAATACACATTGAAGGTAATTCTTTGTACCAAATCAATATGATAATCTGATTTTTTTTGTATGTTTGTTTATTACGCATTCACACTAAAACGGCTGAACAAATTTGGATGGAATTTGGCGAACGGGTATATCGTGCCTTGGATTAGGACACAGAATACTTTTTATCCTCGTATTCGTACGGATTCGAGACTTATGTAGGTGAAACCACGAGGCGCAGCTAGTTTTAAAAGGCAGTTTTTGGTCAAGTATTTTTTCGATTCGTAGGATACAGAAAGATACTGGGTAGCTTTAATCAATAACACTCGATCAAATCAGGGCAAATAAAATTTTACCAATTTCACGAGTACCTTTCTCAGATTTTCTGAACGATAAATCGTGTAGGTTAGTGCTGATCCAATATTTACGTCGATCATGAAGAGTTCACGTGATCTATTTACCATAAAATATTATGTTTGAAGTTTCAATTACATCAATATTTTATAGATTCGCTTCCGTATTAGCACATAATACTTAATGTCTTCTCCGTCATATGGACCTACCACATTGTGTGAATCATTCGTTGAATTTCGCGGTTACTGTCTAAATATATGACGTAATGTTTGTTTACTTTTCTGAATCGAGTCTTGAATAATCTGAAGTGTATTCACGTATTATAATTTATTCACGTGCTTGTGCCGAATTCAGTGCACGAGTGCCGATATTTATGGCCGGCACAACCTGCACCCTAATTGCGTAACACACTATTTATTACTCTCAATTTTAATCATTTTGAAGCATATTGCTAATCCATTGCTCCATATGTTCGAAGAATGTGTCTGCTCAGCAACGTAAATAACGCAATGAATGTTGTTGAACTGTCAAAATTAAACCCATTGCTACTGATAGTGTGTTACGCAATTAGCCTGCTGAGCAATCAGTCCCACTACTGCTATAATTTGCTAACCAGTGCGTGGAAGTCGGAAATTATCCCACGGAAACGTAATACCGGTATAAAAATAAGCCTTTTTGCTTACCTAAGCCATGGTCTATCTGTGTGCGATAACACTGGTGTACAATGAAAATGTATTCGAAACAATTTTAACTAATTTCTACTTATCTACCCATGCTAAATACAAGTTGATAAGTAAATGTCATTTATTAGTTTAAGTTTTTGCGATACTTGACATTTTCCGAATTTAATGATTCTACCCTCATTGAACTTGATACTGTTGACATTATATTTACTTAGTTGGCACCGAAGGTTAAAAATATTGTGTTTTAGGGTTCTGTTGTTTATTATTAAGTAAAAAAAAGTGTTGAAAGTGAAAAAAATATTATATATTATAGAAAAATGTCTCGAAAATGTGTGAATAATCCCGTCAATTTTTGTTACATTTGTGGTGAAGTGATATTTTATTGCTGGACTGTTTTTCGAGATGTTACAAAAGCAGAATACAAGAGGGCCGCGAATAAACTACGTCGCAATTCTACTGATGATTGAAGAAACATACCTAATAATTTCTGTTAATTTTTGCAAAAATATTTTTTTTTTTTCTAAACAGGAAAACTAATTTTAATATACATACAGGGTTACTGGTAACTCGACGTATTCCTTGCAGGACATCATAGTAGGGTTAAAATGCAACAAATTAAGCCACCAAATGTTCTACCGAAGTTCAGTAGTTTTTGAGTTAGTAAGGGTTTTAGATTTTTTGTGAAAAATCCCAGATTAAATTATTTGAAGCCAATTTGAAAATTATTCACGGGGCGGCTGTACTGAAATTGGAGTTATTATCATAGTTGACGCCGTAGCGGATCGTTTTTAATAATTAAAAGTTCAAAATGACTAAAACTTTGGTGAAGATCACTAATCAAACATTTTTTTTTTTTGTAATTTTTGCTATTACTTCATACAAAATGTTGTCTTAGCACAAAAAAAAATACTACACCAGGTGTACAAATTATTAGTAAAATATCCTTGTCTTATCAGCTATCCAAAAAGGTATTGTCAATACTTTTGCGTGTGTGACAGGGAAAGATAGAAGTTTTATGCAGCGTTAGTTAGTTACAACTCTACGTTGCGCAAGTTCGTGTTTTGTTATCTGGCTATATCCCTGACTGTTGCCCCATATCTTGCTCTTGTGTTGTGCTGTGCGTTCATAAGTGCTGACTATGGCTGCATATTCTAATCAAGAATACGCTGACATATTGTACTGTTACGGACTTTGTGACGGTAACGCTGCTGAGGCGCGAAGATCATATCAACTGCGCTTTCCAAACCGCCGACTCCCCCACGTTAGTGTCTTCGGATCGACTTATCGGCGATTATCTGAAACTGGCAGTGTTCAAAGAAGCAGGCAAATTGACACTGGTCGTTCTCGGAGATACACGGCTGAGGACGAGGAGCTGATTCTTCAACGTTTTATTGACGAGCCCAACATATCTACAAACATCGTAGCGCGTGAGCTTGGTATGTCACAGTGGAAAGTCTGGTCTGTAGTTCACTTGTCAGGCCGACATCCATACCACTACCAACCCGTGCAGTCATTAGAAGAGGGAGATCCGCAGAGACGGCTTGAATTTTGTCGTTTCATGCTAAATGCCGATGTCGAAAGTGAAAACTTTTTGTCAAAACATGACTCATCGGTCCACAGAATGTTTTATTCTGTGGACCGATGAGTCATGTTTTGACCGTGATGGTATCACAAATTACCACAATTTACATTACTGGGCACCGAAGGGAGAAGGAAACCCTAAGAAACTGAAACCAACCGCATCGCAGCGTAAGTTCTCGCTTAATGTTTGGGTGGGTATTATCGACGATAAGTTAATAGGCCCACATATTTTACCCCGAACATTAAATGGGGAACTTTATGAAGATTTCCTAAGAAAACATTTAGCAGCACTGCTCACGGATGTACCCGAAGAAAGAAGGGCAAACACGATATACCAACATGACGGATGTCCAGCCCACTTCCGCATCACAATTCGATAATTGCTGGATGAAAACTATCCAAACCGATGGATTGGGCGCGGTGGGCCGATTCCGTGGCCTGCACGAAGCCCTGATCTGACGCCGCTAGACTTTTACGTCTGGGGTCATATGAAAGACCTAGTTTATGTGACCCCCGTAAATTCAATTGAAGAACTAAGGGAGAGAATAACAGATGCGGTGGACCAGATGAGGACCACAATCACATCAAGAATCACAAAAACCGAAGTGAGGAAGCGAATAAGAGCATGTATTCGAAACCGAGGGCAGCACTTCGAACAAGACGTGTGAAATACATGTTATTAAAGACCACAAATTGATATTGATTAAAAATAATAATAATTTTCACGAAATTGTTTAATTTGATTTTCCGAATAAACACCTTCTTGTACTAAATCAAAAACGATTTTCATAATGCAGTCCAAGACTTTGTATTAACTTTCATACCTTTTTGGATAGCTGATAAGACAAGGATATTTTACTAATAATTTGTGAACCTGGTGTAGTATTTTTTTTGTGCTAAGACATCATTTTGTATGAAGTAATAGCAAAAATTACAAAAAAAAAAAAAAATGTTTGATTAGTGATCTTCACCAAAGTTTTAGTCATTTTGAACTTTTAATTATTAAAAACGATCCGCTACGGCGTCAACTATGATAATAACTCCAATTTCAGTACAGCCGCCCCGTGAATAATTTTCAAATTGGGTTCAAATAATTTAATCTGGGATTTTTCACAAAAAATCTAAAACCCTTACTAACTCAAAAACTACTGAACTTCGGTAGAACATTTGGTGGCTTAATTTGTTGCATTTTAACCCTACTATGATGTCCTGCAAGGAATACGTCGAGTTACCAGTAACCCTGTATATTAATTATTTTTGTATTCAGTATGTGAAAATAAATAAAAATTGCTACTTTACATAACGAACACTTTTTTAAAGTCAACATTTGTAGACCAGTGTAATCATCGAAATCAACTAGGTAAAACTGACAGACAAATTTTCCCAACATAGTTGAGGCCAGCTTCCAATCTAACCGTGTGGAGCTGAATACTAGTATTTAACAGGAGCGACTGTATATCTGACTTCGAAAACCCAATTATTACGTAACACCAAACCCCTATATACCTATACATATACCTATAATTTGCTTATACCTATTTTTAACATGTGTGAGTCAGCTGCAAGGGGGTTGGTCTAATAAAAATAATAATACTAATTGATTTGTGGTGATAGTAACTTAAATAAATCAATCTGCTTAGCCTTTCAGCTAAATACCAGTATTTTACATGGAGGGACTGCCTATCTGACTTCCACAACCCAGTTATTGGATAACACGATACACTTCGTACTTCTTCGTACTTCACACTGGTTGTCAGACTTTTGGGCTGCTAACTACCAGTAGGTAACGACAAATATTATCATTTTCATATTTATCATTTGATTAATTTTCAAAGGGAGGGGCTTGTGGCTAAGTAATAACAGCCGCACGGGTCGATCGATCAGGTTAAGCTACGCTTGCCGCGGTTGGTCCGTGGATGGGTGACCATCTTCACATACCAAGACCCCTCGGTGCCTCGGAAATCACATTAAGCCGTTGGTCTCGGCTGTTATTCGTGGATTTGACAGTCGTTAGGGGTCGTCGGTAGAAAGTCTGACAACCAGTCTTACCAAGTTACGTGGTTATCGTATTACCACGTAACTGGGCTCTGGAGGTCATATAGGCAGTCGCTCCTTGTAAAATACTGGTATTCAGCTGCATCCGGTTAGACTGGAAGCCGACCCCAACATAGTTGGGAAAAGGCCAGGCAGATGATGATTATTTTTCAAAGATTTATGAATGACAGCTGGGACCAACGGCTCAACGTGCTATCCGAGGCACGAAGGGGTCCCGATTTGTAATGGATGGTCACCGATCCACGAACCGATCGCGGTAAGCGATCCTCACGGGTGTTATTATCTAGCCACGTCAACTAAATGTGATAGAAAGGAATACTTAGAAGAATTTGGATGCACTCAATCAAGAAAATTCAATGCAACAACAAGCCTAAGTATAATTAAATGAGTTGTCATTTGACCACATGATCCGAATCCATGTTGATAATAAAACCACATGTTTTTACGAGGACACACAAAATTCATCCAACAACATAACTGTTGCAATCACAATCAACTGAATAGGATAGTCGATAGATTTCCATAAGAAATATCTGCCCACCCATCAAACGTGTCAATATCAGACACTGAACAACTGTGCTGAGACGTCACAAGAAAGACGCCATTTTGATTACGTGGCTTTTTAAATATCGAATACAATGTTGATTGCCAGTAGCTATTTGGTTTTTGGAATGTGAGCTTTAAAACTATTATGAAATAGTTCAATTGATTACCATCTCTGAATTTACTTGCAGGTCGACATCCATATTAGCCAACATTTAGACCTGCTCGTACCACAAATTACTAAATGAGTTTACCGCAAAACATGTTTAAAACATCATTCCGTCCCTGTCATCTTAAAACGACTACCAGAAACAGGACGGCGCGTTTTAATACGTTTAGCGTTATACGCATTTAGTGATTGCGGGTTTTACTGGTACCTAGCACGAATACATTAACAGCGAATTGTCAAGACTTAAGTCATAAACACAAAGAAATTGATGTGTTAAGAAGTGTTTTCATGGTGTGAGACAGTATGTACAAGAAAATGATAAGACAAAAATTTAATGATGACGATAATCAAGTAGGTAGTGTTTTTAGTCGAAGAAATTCCAGTTAAATGATGAGAATGGAGCAGCACCCCAAATAAACAGAAACACACTTCCGATCATAATCCGATGGATTTTGATGGAAAATTCCCAATCAATAGTTTCATGTGTTTGAAAAATTCGTCTGTTCGACAGCGTAAATATCGCAATAAATATTTTTTTTTTATTACTAAAATGAATTTGCAGTGTAAATGCGTTACGTAATTACCCCGCTGAATTGCTTTAGATAAGGAAAGTTTTGCTTTGGACTTATGCTTTTTTGGAGCTTATAATTCACGAAACTATGGCCTAAATTCGGATGAACCTACATATACCTATTTTCAACGTATACTTATATTTCTAACGTATACTGCTGTAGCATGTATAACTAATAAAAAAAAGTAATTTCGCTTCCACAAATTATATTTCTCATCATGCCTATCTGTCATTTTTGTACTTTAATCTTTACTGAAATGCTCAACCCATTTGAATGCCGTACCGTTATGAAAGTAGACGCTTATTCAACAAAATCAACGACCATGCATTCTTTATGAGCTAACACAAATATATAACGAGACGTCAGGGGGCCGGGCTGTTGCATCTGATTGCTGATTCGTGCCCTCGTCAGCACGGGAATCCATAGTGGGCGTTAGACTTCAGGAAACGTTGAAATAAATACACTGTAGCGTTGACTGTTCACTATTTTAATTATACAGACACTTAAATTACTCGAACAATTTAGGATTGCAGTAATAATTAGCGATTTAGAGCCAATGGGTTTGCGAGTGACCATCACGTGCAACGGCTGTCAACAACTGAATGCCTTGACACGACGTTTGCCCGCCATGACAGACGCAACTCCATTCGGTGTTACCCGCTCTTAATTAAAATTACCATTTAGTCGAATTCAAATCGATTAATCGTTAAAAATAACAGAACAATTACCAATGATTTAAAAAAATAACAAAATAAATTACAACTCTCAAAATTAACTGATTTTCATTATTTTTAATAATGTCACGCGCCGTTACGGCCGTCCTGCATCTTCACACGTCCTCGGGTGAATAGTTTATCTCATCAGTCATCATCTGTGGACAATCATAAAGCAACTCAAGTAAACAACTTAACGTTCGGTCATTCTGACCGTTTTGAATCAAACACCACAATACCGCAAAGAGCGATCACAGTTATCGGATAACACAAAACAATTATCAAACTACCACACAGGCTGGGACCACATAGGCTAGTACCATACTGGCTAGTTCCACACAGGCTATTGCCATACTATATTGCCACACTATGTTGCCACACAGGCTATTGCCACACAGGCTATTGCCACACAGGCTGGTGCCACACAGGCTGATGCCACACAGGCTAGTGCCACACAGGCTAGTGCCACACAGGCTGATGCCACACAGGCTGATACCACACAGGCTAGCGCCATACAGGCTAGTGCCACACAGGCTAGTGCCACACAAGCTAGTGCCACACAGGCTAGTGCCACACAGGCTAGCGCCACACAGGTTAGTGCCACTCAGGCTAGTGCCACACAGGCTAGCGTCACACAGGCTTTTGTCAGAAATGGTTAATATTAGCAAAGGCCTTCACAGTAAACAAGTAAATCCAGCTGCACAACTCACCTGCGCCGTTATCGGCACATTCTGACTCTACACTATTAGTAGGTGCCTCCAAACCTACATTCAACTCCAACGGAACGTAGCACTCTGGCATAGGTCGTATGCGATCATGTGCATACTTATACGTCCGATTAGAGTTCAATGCTTTTAGTAAATACCTGTCACTGTCAAGCACCTCAGCCACCTGATAAGGCCCCTTAAATTTGGGTTCTAGCTTTGTTTTATTGCGCTCATGATTTTCTAATAACACATAGTCACCTACTTTAAAATTTCTTACTTTTGCTTTATTTTTGTCAAATCTAGCTTTTTCTACAATGGCGTTTGCCTCTATTTCCTGCGCCGCGCGCTCTCTAACCAAATCTAAGTCTAAATCTGTCTCGTCTGTATCTAACGTCATAAGTTGTAACGGTCTAGCAACTTTACCTATGAATAGCTCAAGGGGACTTGCTTTAGTTGTACGGCTCATTGTGCAATTAATAGCCAGCTGTATTTCTGGTAATGCCGCTTGCCATGATTTATGGTTGCTTGTTTCTACTGCCGTGAGCATATTCTTTAGTGTGGACATCACGCGTTCCACCTGACCATTAGCGCGACTAGAACCGGTAGCGATGAGATGTAGATTAATATTATGTGCAGCACAAAAGTCCTTAAATTCTTTCGACGCAAAACATCTACCTTGGTCGGCAATCACACGCGTAGGGGGCCCAAACAATGACACACTTGACTGCAACGCCTTTAAAGCGCTATTAGCGTCAATGTTCATAGTATGATGCAGAAGTACGTATTTCGTAAAAGCATCTACTGACACAAACACGTACTCCTTAGAGTCCCGCTTACCGCTAAGCTTTCCCGTTGCATCCATATGAATGGTATGCCAAGGTACCGTTACTTTCGGTATTGGGTGTAATTCTGCTTGAACTTTCCCAGAATGGGATTTGGACACTCTACATGTGATGCAATTTTCAACAAACTTCCTGACATATTTGTTCATGTTAGGGAACCAATAATGACAATACGTTTTTTCTAACGTTTTCTCCCACCCTAAATGCATTATGCTTTCATGAACATGATTTATAATTGACCACTGAAACGCTTTTGGTACTATGGGTAACCAAATACTTCTGCTGTTACGCTCTATCTTTCTATGCAAAACCCCTCGTCTAATTTCGTAAGTCCTAGCAAGGTCAAGGTCAAGCTCATTATGCTGAAGTTTAGCTATTATGGAATTTATTTCGCTATCCTTTTCCTGCTCGGCCTTTAACCACGTATCAGAGATTTCAGTGAAATTGACTCGCTTTTGCTCTACTTTTGGGACCGATCGTTGGACATCAGCTAAGGGTAAGGGATTGCGTGATAGAAAATCAACGTGCCCCATATTTTTACCTTGACGGTGTTCAATATCAAACTCAAAAGTTTGTAGAAAGCACCACCATCTATGCACTCGCGCAGTAAGATCTACTTTTGACTTAGCGGCTTTGACTGCATTGCAATCAGTCACTACTGTAAATTCGCCCATGCAAATAATGACGAAAATGCGATTAATCGTTAAAAATAACAGAACAATTACCAATGATTTAAAAAAATAACAAAATAAATTACAACTCTCAAAATTAACTGATTTTCATTATTTTTAATAATGTCACGCGCCGTTATATACATAATGGTTGAATTCTTAAAAGTTTAACCCTACAGTGCATGATTTTTCTTATCGGCTTAAAGAAATACATTAGCCTGCAAACATGATGCCATTTCTCGAAAAAGGAGCTGGCGAACAAATGCGGACTTGTCCATACAATCAGTATTTTTTTTTATTGTACTTTATACCTTAGAAAGTAAACATCTTTGCATTGCCGAAATATTTTGAATCAATTCTAGCTTTTTCTCATAGAAAAACAACTCCTAAATTTACTTTTGTATTCAAAAACGGACTTGTCCTGTTTAAAGTTACATAAAATTTCGCTTTGTTTCGGTTTTCAATCAAACCCAGACAAAAATAATACAAGTATTTTAATGTTAATGGATTTTCAAACAAACTGTGACTTGTCCATTTAAATTAACCAATATTTTTACGTGGGAACACTTATTTAATTATGGCAACTATTTTCAATAAAAAAGTTAAATCAGCGGTTACAATTTTGTTGTCAAAAGGTTGTAATATTGAAGTATTGCTTTTTAAAATGGAAGAAAACGAGTCAACTGTAGCTGTAGTCAATGACGGCACTCGTAAAAGGAAAAAAAAGGAACGGGCTGCTTCAAAGAGTAGGAATACAAAGCAAGTGTTATTTTAAATTTGGTTACCTACATTACTGTAAATTTTAGGTTATTTTTTCCAATTCAAACCTGATTCATTTTGTTTTAGGTACGTAGATAATGACCCTCTTGCTCTGAACTTTGAATCAGTGTGTGATCATAAAAAGGGGAAATTTAAATGCCAAATTTTAACAATTAACGAAATTGTATATAACCGCAAGTTGTTGTATGAGAAAGCTAGCAAAAATGAACAAGATGTATACCTAGTGCGATTTATATCACCATGTCCAATCGTGAGGGAACGGTCGAGGGCCACATCTATGCAACCTCAGAGAAATAAATACTTTGTGACTTTCTTTTTTTTGAGAGATTCAAAACGTATTGTTAAAGTGTGCAAGAAGTTTTTCTTAGCTGCCTTAGGTCTTGGGAAGCACAGAGTGAATACCATTGCTAATAAAATATATGAAGGGAAAACGCCCCATGACAACAGAGGCGGCGATCGCAAAAGCGCTCAAAGTTTAGAGAAAAAAGAGAGTGTGAAAAAGTTTCTGGCTGCATTGCCAGCTAAAGAATCACATTATAATAGAAAAAAATCGAGGCGTGCTTATCTTTCTTACGAGTTGAACATAAGAAAACTGTGGGGATTGTACAACACCGGCGTTGATGATGATCTTAAAGTGACCGAAAGTATGTTTCGAAGAGTTTTTGAAAATGATTTTAATATTGGATTCTCTTCTCCATCATGCGATGTCTGCAGCACGTGTGAAGTATTGAAAAATAAACAAAAAATCGAAAAAGATCCCCAAGAACTTCAATCACTAAAAGTACAGCTTCGTGTTCACAAAATAAGAGCTAAAAGATTTTTTGAACTTGTTCAAAAAAACCCAGAAAATTCTTTGACAATCTGCTTCGACCTTCAACAAATACAGTGCCTTCCAAAGACGCCCATTCAGGAATCTTTTTATTTGAGGCAAATCGGACTGTATGCATTTTGTGTTACAGACATTGCTACTAAACAACCACATTTTTTTATTTGGACAGAAAATCAGGCCAGAAAAGGATCTGCAGAAATAGCGTCTGCTCTTTTGACGTACCTGAATTCTGCCGATTTATTGGGAGTTGAAGTTTTGCGCCTTTTTGCTGATGGATGCGGAGGGCAAAACAAAAACTCTCACGTAGTGCATATGTTAATGTTTTGGCTAAAAAATTACGCCCCGGCAAATGTGGCTAAAATCGTTTTAACATTCCCCGTGCGAGGTCATAGCTTCTTGCCAGCTGATAGGGTGTTTGGCAGAATTGAAAAAGATCTAAGAAAAAAACCATTCATTTTGAACCCAGAAACTTACCAAGAGATTTATACTAAACACGGCAAAGTACATAAGTTGGCTGAAGACTGGAGTCTTTACGATTTTAAACAACTGGAAACCTATTACAAAGAGGTGGACAACATCAGGGACGCAAAAGTAATAATAATAGAAAGAAAAGCAAGTTTAAAAGATTCTCGAAACATACACGATTCATCAAGCAGAAGGCAGGGTTCTATCGCGCCATCCAGGGGGAGAACTCATCAACGACGTGGCAGAGGTAGAGGACGTGAGAGATCACGTGGTTTTCGAGGAAGAAATGGAAGTCGAGACGAGAATAGTTTCACTTATATACACTATGGCGTAAAAGTGTCAAATTTTTATAATGTCCCTGAAGATGAACTTAGCACAGTGTCTTTGCTAAAATCATCACAGAATCATCCGTCCCTTCTTCGCAGACTTCCACTGGTGAATGAGATTAAGCAGCAGAAAAAGAAAGACGTGGAGCAAATCTTGACCAGACAGTTCGGAGATCAATGGTCACAAAATCCTGAACTTGAATGGTTTAAAACCATTATTTCCAATGAAACAGCTACTACATCTCATCATACATGTGCAGAAAATAACGTCGATGATGATGTTGACTCCGATGTCGAGGAATGTGATTGTTGTGAGCCCGATCTGCAAGAGATTGTCTAATTTTGTCGATTTTTGTGATTAAATTTTTGATATGAAAAATTTGAGTTTCATTTCAAATACGGACATGTCCATCAATTTATCAATCAAAACCGGAGTTGTCCAAACTTTTGAACAAAACCAGACTTGTCCAAGACAAAAAAAAAAAATAAAAAAAATATCTATTCAGATTTTTGATAAACATGCAACGGATACGTTTTTGTGTTTTAATGACGCTAGCATGCACTAAAAATCAGAAATCTGGCCAGTTTTTTTTTGCTTGTTTCAAAACTTTGCCCCTCCTGTAAAAAATCAGTAATCGGACAAGTCCGCTTTTGTTCGCCAGCTCCTCTTTAGAAAAATCATAACTCAATAGACACGTATGTTTTTGTGTATGGCACATCATGCATTATAATGTGAATCTGCGTTACGTAGTATCAATGAAATTACAAGATTACACGTAAAATGACAAGTATGAACATGAACTTACCTCTACTAATTATATCCACCCTGAAAATTCTATAATTTAAATTTTATCATTTTTTTTGCGATTATTATACGCCGCTCGTTAATCGTATTCAAAGTACCTACCGATTTGAAGAAAACATAAATAAATGTTTATTCAGATCTATCCAAAATATATGGTACTAAATTCGGAACTCAAATACATAATAGTTAATCTTGTCAACACTAGATCACGCTACTTGGATCGATTTTTAAAATATAAGACATTTTTCGGTATGTCCCATATGTGGGACACTATGCGATGTAGGGTTAAGACAAATATTTTTAGCAAGCGGGCTTTATTTTTATACACACACACAAATCACATAATCGATCTATAATGTTCCCACTGTTGGAACATAGGCCACCTCTCTTCGAAAGGAAGTGGGCGGTAATACACCACGCGGGCTCAGTGCGGGTTGATAGATGTTCGAATTTTTGGATTTAGGAAATGCCGGTTGCCTCACGATGTTTTCTTTCACCGTTTTGAGAGCAATGGTGATGAAACTGGCTTTATTTTGAGCTTATATTTATAAATGAAATAATTGAATACGTTATTAATAAGAATTGTGCATAAATTATGTAACTAGATGAGTTGTTTGCAATATCAATTAAACATAATTTTTATATCTCAACGAGTTAGAAGAAATTTGTAGGAAACAGTACCTAATTAACATGAAACAATTCTGTATTATCATCTAGATTTAACCCTTAAATGCATAATGTTGCCATATGGCAACAAAGTACGTCATTTAATTTTTTTAAGAATGTGATAGCTGTGAGTTTCTGAACGCACCACTTTTTGTCAAAACAATATATATACTCTATGAATATTAATATTATTGTATAATTATTATATATTTATTATCTAAATTCTATAGACAAATACCTATACACTAGCATTTTTTGCAATACGATAAAATAAATCATGCATTTAAGGGTTAAGAATTTAAAGTTTTTGAAGGTTTTCATTATCATTTTTGTTTATTCTGGGTAAAAAGCTACAACATGTTATTTTAAAAACAATAAAACTGTCCAATGAAATCTAAAACCAATAATCATAAAATTACACAAAGATGAGAGAAATAAAAAACTTTCAGAATAATATTTACATTCCTTCACATAAACTTTAATTTATTATATTTTGATTCGTCTAATAAATATCTGCTCTATCCAAACAGTATTAACCAATGAATCATCTCAATGTTTACTAAAATCGTAATTTAAGACAATTGATGGCGTCGTAAATTAAAACGGATATAAAGAAAACTGTAAATATTACCAAACGAAAGAATTTAAGAGGAGTTAGGCCATTACCATCAAATAAAGCTGGAATTTCAGGAATTTTAGTCACCGGCTCTGAAATTCTCAATACAATTATTCCTGCAGATTTTCAAGTAGTATTTCTAAAGCTACAGTTGGAGAATTTCTCCAATAATGTGCTTCGAGTAAGGCGCAATTTGTTGAGCCCTTATTAATACGATTTGCTTGTATTTGTAGGCACATTGATTGATGAATAAATACAAATAAAGGCATTTTGGCTTCGAAAGGTTCGAAGTCAAAATGCCTT
Organism: Eremobia ochroleuca; assembly: GCA_949629135.1. Lineage (NCBI taxonomy): Eukaryota > Metazoa > Arthropoda > Insecta > Lepidoptera > Noctuidae > Eremobia > Eremobia ochroleuca. The sequence goes on along the minus strand of OX451400.1, from coordinate 16,491,303 downwards.
TACTCGTATACCAGGTTACGTTAAGTACCCTTAAAGTGGTATTTATTGTAATCTGTACTATATGTAGGTAATAAACCAGGGATATTTCGTGTATTAAACCGTCAAAATACTGTGAAATGTACAGAGTATTTTAATAAGGGTTTTAATAATAATAAAAATGCAATCAAATCAATCAAATGAAAAATTGCATCAATCAAATCAGATATTGATTCGGGTTATTGCGATATGCTTCTATTCTTCCTTTCGTATCTACGTACAGTAGTATAAATTGTTAATCAGTCACCAGTTTCAAAAATGAGGGGTCGTGGCTAAATAATAACAGCCGCACAGGTCGATCGATCAGGTTAAGCTACGCTTGCCGTGGTTGGTCTGTGGATGGGTGACCATCTTTACATACCGGGACCCCTCCGTGCTTCGGCAATCACGTTAAGCCGTTGGTCCCGGCTGTCATTCGTGGATCTTTGACAGTCGTTACGGGTAGTCAGGAGGCCGAAAGTCTGATAACCAGTCTTACCAAGGGGTATCGTATTACCCAGTAACTGGGTTGTGGAGGTCAGATAGGCAGTCGCTCCATGTAAAATACTGGTATTTAGCTGCATCCGGTTAGACTGGAAGCCGACCCCAACATAGTTGGGAAAAGGCTAGGCAGATGATAAGTCACCAGTTTTAAAAATACGTGGCCAATTTTTCTGAGTTTAAGGTTAGGCTACGCTATTCAATTGGATTGGCTGGCAAAACTCCGCCGATGTGATGGGTATAAATATCAAAATATGATAACCCAAAAACAGAAACGATGTAATATTTATTTTGGGATTACTGTTACGGATTATTTGGGACGACTGCAGAAATGTAACTTGAACTATCAGTTTAAAAAGTCAGTTTTTTTTTGTAGACTTCAAACACGTGTTCGTTATCGATATCAAAACACGATAAAACAAAAAAAAAACGATTTTCTTAACTCTTACTTCAAGTAAAAATAAACTACCTGCGGTATCCCTAAAAAATGTAATTTTTTTATCATGTTTAGATATCGATACTGATCTACTCCCGTGTAGTTTCCTAGACCTAATATTTTGTATTTCATATTGATGCTATCAAATCAGACTATTCGTCTATCTATCTACTGACATTTTTTTTCAATTTTTTTCACAAGCTCCCAATTCCCACGCGACGAATTCAGATTTAGGTATTATGCGCATAAATATTTCGATTCCCACGAAACTTGAGTATTTTCCTATAATCAGTTGTCACCCATATCCACCATGATTTTTCAAGGTCAACATAGACTTAACTTTTTTGTAGTCGAATAAATCTCAACTGGATCTGTTGCACGAAATAAAATGGCGGACAAAATATTGCACCCAGTTTTTGAATAAAAACAAATCCGGTAAATGGAACTAACTAATTAGGTAGATATGGAAAGTCTCGTTTGAAACTTATATGCAAAATTTTGACAGTGAACTTTTACGCGTTGTATTCAATAGGATTTATGTTTTATGCACCGGTGTTTCAAACAACAAAGGTGTAACAAAGTTAGCTTAATATTGAAACCTGCAAGACGACTTTTCTCATAGTTATATTGCGAAAAAATTTACTGACTGCGTTAATATAAACTCGAGTTATGATGTTAAACTTTATTCAATACAGTAAAATCACTATGGTATCTAATGGTTTCATTAAAACGATTGATGGACTTCAAAATGCTTTCACAAAAATATATATATATACATATATATCTAGTGCATTTACAAGAGCAAATCAGATACCAAAATATCGTTTTTCCCAAAGATTACATAACTATAACAAGAAGAAAAAGCAAAAATTAAAACGCCAGATTATGATTAACTTTTTAATCATAAAAGTGGCCTACTTAAAAACTGCCAGTCGTAAATATTTTTTATGTGCTTACTTCTTTCGTAATAACTCCACTGTTTGGGCGCACACATTACTTTAAGTATTTCAGTACAAAAAGGGAAAATCTTGACAACATCCGACGACAAAATATTAACATAATATTGTAAGCGAATGATAGCTCAGATATTACTGTAAACATGTGTTTTATAACAAAAAATAAAATGGTTTATGTTCCGTTTCGGTGCACGGCAGTGTAACAGACTACCAGTGCTCGTGTATTGAAATGAATAAATCTACCGGCTGATTGAGACATTGGTCGAATAAATACTGAGTTGTCGGTACATATATAAAACACTTTTGTTTCTGACGTAGGTTTTATTGAATTAGGTACGCAGTTATTTTGCGTACGAAGTTATTGGTTATACGTAAAAGTTTGGTACGAAAATAAAATGAATGATATAAATCTTCATTTTCAACGGAAAACATGATTTGGACCAATTCTACATCGGTGCGTAAGCATAATGTTATGGTGCCATATAATTTTCATAAACTTCTCGAAATAAAAAACGTTTTATTAATCGAATTAGGATCTTATTGGACTTTATTAACAAATAACTCGAGTACGAGATCAAGGGGGAAATTTTCGTAATTTTAAGAACGTTCTAAATTAAATCTCACGTCTCGATCTCTCCTAAAAATGCCTCTAAAAGTAATTTGACAAGTTTTTGATATTGAATGTCGCTGAGATGAGATAGCGTTTCAACTACGGGAAATGGGCTTCTGTAGTTTAGACAATGCTTATATACCTAGTTGAGATTGATTTGTAGCGGCCTGAAACTGGATGATGTTCCAAATAATTATAACTATTGGGTATTGGGATTAACTACACTACGACCGATGACTGACCGATACTACATAACAATGGTATCTACTCATCGTCATCTGCCTAGCCTTTTCCCTACTATGTCGGGTTCAGCTTCCAGTCTAACCGGTTGCAGCTGAATACTAGTATTTTACATGGAGCGACTGCCTATCTGACCTCCACAACCCAGTTACTGGGTAACACGATACCCCTAGGTAAGACTGGCTGTCAGACTTTCGGGCTCCTGAATACTTGTAACGACTGTCAAAGACCCACGAATGACAGCCGGGACCAACGGCAGTATTTTACATGGAGCGACTGCCTATCTGACCTCCACAGCCCAGTTCCTGGGTAATACGATACCGATAACAAGGGTAGCTAGTTAAGGGTAGCTCATTAATGTTTATAATACACACTTTATTGCGTCATACTCCTGAGCATTTTTATACTTTTCTTGCTAACACCATAATGCCAAAAGGGCTTGATGTCACCCCTGAACTCATCATTTCACTTTATGGCGTCGAAACATGAAGTTTACGAGCTACTTTCTTACAGATCACCTTGACACCATGTAGGTAATGGCAATCGTAGATATTATAGTAAAACAAATTTTGTGTATTTTTATGAAGTTTATTTTATTTATTTACAACTAGCTCCACGTGTACACCGGAAATTATGGCGCGGAAACGTATTACCGGGATATAAAGTATCCTATGTCTTAACCCAGGTCATGGTCTACCCATGTGCCAAAGTTTATCCAAATCCATTCAGCCGTTTTAGCGTGAAAGCATAACAAACAAGCAAACTCACTTTCGCATTCATAATATTAGTTACGATTAGGATTAGTTAGATTTACCACTTACATTTGTATTCAGAAGTATTGAGATTATAGAGGTATAAGGAACTGGGTGTAAAGTTCACTCAATACCCATAGAAAAGGGAGGATCTTTCGACCAGACGGGTGTTGCGTCTGGCGGGCAACTGCCCGATTATTCATAAGTTGCGCGGTAAACTCTACTTGCGAGATGCAGGATTTTTGTGTGACGTCAGTATGACACGTAGTTTGCGTGTGGCGTTTGTAGATACCGCTATAAGGTAACCAGTTCAATGGGCACGCCACAATTGCGGCTATAAGTCCCCTCTTTGAGGAGTGGCTAGAGAGGCGCCACGGCGTCCTCACCTTCCGCCTGACGCAGGTCCTCACCGGACACGGCTGCTTCGGGAGGTTCCTGTTTCGTATAAGGCGGGAGGAAACGCCCGGGTGTCACCATTGTGTGGATCGCCCGGAGGACACGGTGGAGCATACAGTGGAGGTCTGCCCGGCTTGGGCAGAGCACCGCCGCGTCCTCACGGCGGCGATCGGCGGCGGCGATCTCTCGCGTCCGGCCCTGGTCCAGGCCATGGTACGGAGCGAGAGTGCATGGGAAGCCGTCACCTCCTTCTGCGAAGCAGTAATGCTTGCGAAGGAGGAGGCGGAACGCGTGAGGGAGAAGCAATCTTTGCGCCCTCACGCCCCTAATCGCCGCAGGAGACGCCCTGGGCGTCGGGAGTCAAGAGCTGACTCCCGGCCACCGTAGGCGCGGGCTTGCAGACGGCGAGCAATGGGCAGTTCGCCGTCTGGTAAGGACCAGGCTCGGGTCGACGGCGCGTTGTGTTCCACGCGCGCCTCAAAGAGATGTCAGCAGTGACGGGGCCCACTGGGGCCGATGCTTGCCAGGGTCGCGGGTTGTTCGAAAGAGTTACCGTGGCCCTTGGCACAGGCAACTGAAGGAACACGGGTGGGTTTTAGTCAGTAAAAGTCTGACACACCCTCCCGTTCCGCCCAGAACGGGAGAAGTTATTTGATAATTTCCCACCCCAAAAAAAAAAAAGGTAACCAGTTCAACATAACATCACGGCTGTACTTCCCGAACTGTTAGGCAGAGCTGTACCAGTTCACCCATATTTCATCAGTCATCTCTTGCCATGAACCAGACTCCAAGCTGCTACTTGAAAGTTCCTTAGGGCTAAACCCAGTAAAACTTTGTCCAACCTGGAAATCGAAAACAAATTTATTCCTCATGCTGAGCAGTAGTGATTTTTCATCAATAGGTTACAACCTATGGCTCTTTGCCAAAAGGCTTCACTCTGTTTATGAGATTGTTGCAGTAAAAGGCTGTTACTTTGTCTACGAATCTTGACCTTAGCACCCAATTACAATAAAAACCCACAAATAAGATACAAATGACCTTTAATCACCATACGTTTGCCAACAATTTGTTAATATTATTATTATTTCCAAGTGGATTTTTTATACTATTTCAGCTTCGTATTAAAGAAAAAAAACAATCACTCTTTAAAGCAAGTAAACAGACCACTCTTTGTGAAAAGAGCACGGCTTATTAAAAGCAATTTCAGTAAATATAAGAACAAAATCTCCCAGCGTCCATCTCCCAGTCCTTAAACATTTATAACACCATATTGTCATAAATAGAGAAAAAAAACCTGCAAATAACATCTCACGGAGCGTTCGCGAGCAAATTATGAAACAATAAACTCGGACGTTGAATAACTCAGGACTGATTTTTTTTTATTGCAAGAGAAATATAACCTTATTCTTTTAACTTAAGGTTCTTTCTCGAGCGCTGGATAGCTGTATAATTTTTCAGACAAAAGTAGGAAAGGCGGACGACAAATTATTCTTCAGTGCCGTTTTATAAAGGCCCGAGGCCTGCGTCTTGGACAAGGATTAATTCGACTGGGCGATTACAAATTAACCCGTTGTTCGCCGAGAGAATATTTAAAGCGAAATCTTTGTAATTAAACTAGTGGGTATAACCAGGTTTGTGATGCTTTTAGAAGAGCTAAAAGCTTCGAAGGGAAATGTAGCGAAACCACAGACCTCTCAGTTTACCCTAATTTCGGGTTTGGTCGTGACTAAAATGAAATATAGTGGAGCCTTTTTAAACTTTCTTAAGTGGAAGCTGAAGGTAACTCTAAGGCATAGACATGTAGAGGATGGACTCCGCGATCCACTCAGGAAATTGTCCACTTTGTTAGAAAGGGACAGTGCGATGATACTCCCCTGCTCTGTCTCTCTCTGTAGGTTTGTAGTTAACGGGGCTGTATGGTCGTTGTTTGTAGTTATGAAAATACGGTGCCCCAGTTGTGACGTGGACCAATCAGAATTTTAGAAAGAGATAACAACAGGGGAGTATCCGATAGCCGTCTCTCTCACACGTTTTCTGACCATATTTTAGTTACTGCTAGGATAGGGATTGCACACTCCATCCTCTATGTTTATGCTCTAAGCTCTAACACCTTGGCCACGGGAACCGGCGGCGCGACCGACGGCGCGGCGGGCGGCGCGGCAATTCGCGCGGCGCGGCAAGCACGCCACGGGCAGTTGCGTTCGCCGCCGCGACCAGTGTAGACGAGGAGACGAGATGGCTTTATCAAAGTTAGCTCGACGTTGTTTGGAGAGTAGCAGCTTTTTTGCTCAAGATTTAATGTTTGGAAGATATAGTGGAGTACACGAATTAAATAGAAATCGTGTTACAGACGGAGAATTCCACCAAAAATATGAAAAATATAGGCAGCACCCAGATTTTTTTTTCCAATACACCAGAATGAGCGTCGAAACATTCGATTATATACTTGGGAGCATTCAATCAGAACTGGAGAAAAAGATGAATTCAAGCAGGGTTTTAAGTGCTGCAGAAAAATTGTTTTTGACGTTAAGGTATTTATTTGTGCGTATATCTATACATATACTGATTCAGTATAGAGCATATCAAGCTTGCATACAAAGGTACAAACGCGCGCTCTTAATCAATGTTATAGATTTGCCATAGAATAAGAAAAAACCATTTTAGTGTCAAGTTTGACGTGCTCTTTACAGTACTAACCCACTTTACTAGAAAAAAAAACAAACGAAAACAATTTAAAAAAATATTTATTTTAAACTTTTAATTGTAATAACAACTTTTCTCAATTTTAATCAGCCTTTTGTAATCACAGTCAAATTTTTATTTACCCTGAAAATCATTCCAATTTACTTCCCCTTTAATCAGCTAACCACTTACGATCACTATAATTATCTTAATTAAAATTGAATAATAAATCTAATAACAATCAGTCTTCTCAATGATTAAAATTGAATTTTAACAATATTATTATCTACTCATTATTGAAATTATTGTTCAGCTGGTTTGGTTGAGTAGAATATCCATATCTCCCATAAGGTTCGCCATACATAGTCACAGTAATTTCGTCTAAAAGAGCTTGATTAATTTTATTCCTAAGCCTAATTTTCTGCATAGGGGGTAATTTTTCCATCTCAGGTAGAATGCTCATCAAAAAGTGATAATCTTCAGATTTTTTTTCCTGTCTTTCACTGTCATGTTGTTTAGCAGATTCTTTTTCTAAAATTTTTAATTTCTTTTTCTCAATATCTAAGTATTCGGCTCGAATGTCTCTTACACTTTGTCTTTTTCTAGTAGAATCTTGACCACTAGATGTTGAGGGTTCAATTGGTGAAGATGTAAGCGCAGGAGAAAGTGGTGTTGCTGGTGAAGATACCCCACTGAAATCGTCCACGTATATGTCGTCATTTTCATTGACTGTAGGAGCATTTTCATCTAAATTTGATTCGGACGCAAGAGGCATGTACTCATCTTTCAGAAACCCTAAAAGTGTGAAGTACTTCCACGACGGTTCATAATTTGAAGTTGAGGATCCAGATCGGGGCTTAGGAATTCTTTTCAACTCTTTACTGTATGTGTCTCTTAAGTTCTTCCACTTCTTCTTAAGATCGTTGACTGAAAATTAAATTGTTACCTAATTTTACTTATTTATTTAGTTAAGGACGTTCACATGATCATCATGTTACACTTAGTTTCATTATTATCCATAAATTACGTCACACGTTAAGGGGTTACTAAATTTCGTAACGTAAGATGTCGAAAAATAAAGCGAAACTAATTTCGGAAATACTGTTTTAATTTAATAATTTCAGATGTAAATTTTCAAAATATGTGACATAATTTATGGATATCCCCTATAGCTGACTGTATAGTGTATATACTTATAGAAAATATTTTTGTTTCAGGTTTCTCTCAGTTGGGATGACTTTTAAATCTCTGGCTCATTCATACTCTCTAGGCCGAAGTACCGTTGCTAAAACGATTTATCAAACTTTAAAGGCAATATGGAATAAATTCGTCAATCAGCATATGTCACCAAAACTGACCAGTGAAGATTTAACGAGAATTTCTGATAACTTTTTCTTAAGATGGCAGTTTCCTAACTGTATAGGAGCCATTGATGGGAAACATTTTCGAATACAAAAGCCCCCACGAAGCGGAAGCCAATATTATAACTATAAACATTTTTTTTCATTGGTCTTACAAGCAGTTTCCGACGCTGATTACAAATTTTCTGTAATTGAGATCGGTGGAAGGGGAAGACAAAGTGACGGAGGCACGTTCCATTTTTCTAAACTTAACGAGTTGTTTACTAACAACCGATTTAATTTACCACCGCCGAAAACGTTGCCTGGATCAAATATATTATGCCCACACGTCCTGGTTGGTGACGAAGCCTACCCACTGAAACCTTCTCTTATGCGACCCTTCCCATCCAGCAATTTAGATCATTCGAAACGAATTTTTAACAAAAGGTTATCAAGAGCCAGAGTGACAATTGAGTGTGCTTATGGTATTATGACGAATAAATGGCGCATTTTCCTCAAAGCAATCGAGACTGACACAAAACATGCAAAACTTATAATTAAGGTTGGATGTCTGCTACATAATATTGTAAGAGAAAGAGATGGAAATTCTGATCCCGATTTTCGGCGACACATGAGATCGAGAACTAGGTCTAGGAGGATTATAACGTCACGGCGTAATAATAGAGCTTCATTGCAAGCCATAGATATAAGAAATAATTTCAAAGACTACTTTGTAAACTATTGATAAATATTTATTGGTACCTGTTAATAAATTAAATTAAATATCTAAAAACCCCCTTACTCAAAAAAAAAACCTCTAAAAAAGTAGAAGTCGTTTTTGCGTCGGGGAATAAAAATAAATACTCACCATCAGAATCTAGAAATTGCTGTTTTATTTCTTCCCACAACTTTTTCACAACATTTTTAAACTTATGTTGCGGGTGGCTAGACTTCCAAATAGCTGGTCTAGCTAGAATTTCTGCAATAAAAGCTTCCGTCTCCATTTTCGCGAAAAAAAAACAAACTATTTTAAATTAAGTTCGCTCCGGCAGTAGTCGCCGCGTCTGCCGCTCGACTCCGTGGCCTGCGCCGTAATAACTCATACATTTGTTTCGATCGCTAGTCGTGCCGCGCGATTCGCTCGGGGAAATTCCCCGGTCGTCTCGCTGGTCGCCGCTGCGCGTGGCATGCCCAGTACATTTCCATACATTTGATTCATTCGCAAGACGCGCCGCCGGTCGCGCCGCGCGAATTTTCGCTATAGCGAATTGTCCGTGGCCAGCACGTAAGGATACAGGTAAACACGAAGTCAGCGGGCTCGGGGCGGCGGCGGCGGCGGTGCGGCGAGCGGTGCGTTTCAATGCACAGATTTATATGGAACTGGCCTCGAAGGCAGCGTCGCGGGGAGCGGCGTACGAGCGATGCGCACCAGTCTAGCGGTGCCTGCGCGTCTGCATTGAGAGTAGTGCATGAGTAGTAAAGTTGTGCATTTAATTTTTTGCTTTAAATGTAACGTTATGAAGAAATTTGTATGAAAAAGATGTCGTCGTGATATTTAGACATCTCGTTCGCGAACAAAGACACTAATTTAGAAAAGAAAGAATGAAAGAAAAATCGTTTATTCTGCACAAACAAAACGCACGTTACAAATAAAAAACAAAATAATAATGAAAAATAAAAAGACATAAAATATACAACGTAGCCAAAAGCCTCGTACTCCAGCGCTTGATGTCAGGGCCAGGGACCAAAGACAACACATACATTAATCAAGATGCGCCCGCGACAGCGGCAGATGACAACTAAACAATAACATAGAATAGAATACTCTTTATTATGTACACCATATAGATTACAGATATAAATATAGAAATTTTACAAAGGGTGACACAATGGGCGGTCTTATCGCTAAGAGCGATCTTTTAAAGACAACCTTAACAACACACACGACAACAACAACAACTACGCCGCTCTAGCACCGCGCGATCTACCCGCTGGCGTCAAGACCAGCGGGGTAATTGCGTAACACACTATCAGTAGCAATGGCATTTTGACAGTTCAACAACCTTCATTGCGTTATTTACGTTGTTGAGCAGACAAATTTTTCGAACAAATGAAGCAATGAATTAGCCTTCCTAATGCCATTCCTAATTCCTTCATTACTTAGGTTATCATGGATAGTATGATAGGCAATTAGGGTGCGGCTCTGCGTTGCCCCTCTCCCCGCGCCCCCGCCGCTCCCACACCGCAATCGCTGACTTCGAGACCGAGGCCTTACAGACATTCATGTCAATACTGAAACAAGGATCACTTGAATGTTTTCTTACGATGTCGATATTAAAATATAATGAACTAGCATCCGCCCGCAACTTCGTTTGCGTAGAATTCGGAATTCCCGCCGTTTAAAAATATGTTGCTTAAATAATGTGGTTAATGTAATTGGTTTATTTATATATGTATAGAAAGATAGATTAGGTAGGCTTAATACATTCGTGTCTGAAATTCGTCGTTCGTAAATTTCAACCCAATCGGTCACGCCGTTTAGTAGTTGACACACCGACAGCAGCGCCACCTACCGGGTCCAATTGTATTTTTAAAATAATCCAGGAAACTATCGAAATACCCATATAAAATTTCAACCCAATCGGTTCAGCCGTTTAGATATTTGAAAAAGATAAGTGCGGAAGGATAATTCATACTACCCGTTGTCCTATTACCCGTTTTCCCGTAGCAATGAAGCATTTTTCCGCAATAAAAAGTAGCCTATATTCATCAGAGATAATGTCGGCTTCCAACGGTAAAACACTTTTTCAAATCGGTCAAGTAGTTTCGGAGCTTATTGAATACAAACAAACAATCAAATCTTTCCTCTTTATAATATTATTGTAGATATGAAATGGTATCTCAGAGCACACTGTCGCACAAAAAGCCTGTTTGTTTAGTGTACTAGCTAGATATTATACATTCAGTCAAAAAAGTTCCGAAACTTTTTCAATTTAAGATTTATTTATGGTTCCAATGTTTTTATTTTTTTTTGTTAGATTGGCACAACTGTTTTCCATTTTGGCGCAGAGTTTGCATTAAATCTGTTCCTTTTTACCCTTTGGGTACGGAACCCTAAATACAGAACAAAAAATCCGATCCTCCCGAAAAATAGGCTCTTTTTAACGGGGAAGCTATAAAAGTACACTACTCTTTGTGGTTCAATTTCCAAACTATAGGGTTGGTATGTATTGTTATAACAATGCGCCATAGAATTTATTATTCAAATTCTTCGTCCAGTACAAAGTCAAAGTATACAAAGCTCGCTGGTAAGGTACCTACATACATTTTGTGATTTTCAGCTCGATTTAAATAATGGTAAATATGTTAGGTGAACCTGCTCATTGCATAATAAATGACAGTGACATACAGTTTGATCTTTGTTGCCTTTGCCTTTGTACCTTTTTCTGTGCGAAAAGTTTAAATAAATAAATTCTATAAAATTTTGTCAATCTCGTAAAAAGTACGTGCAAGTATATTAGTACCTATTTAACTGCCAAACAAATTAGTAAAAAAACTATACAAAGTATCATACCCACTAATACAAAATGATGGCATAAGGGCGTACTCACACGTCTGAATGAGCCCTTACGCCAACATTTGCCACAGTGACAAAATGTGGGCAAGCAGTGGTTAGGTGTGAATACATAGTGTCGCTGCAACTTCTTGCAGTTGCGTTGTAGTTGCGTTGTCGCTAGTAGTTAAGATGTGGTTCCGTTGTGGCTAGCGTTTGGAAACAGATACAGTAACAGACGGAAACAGACAGTTGTGTTTGCGATGTGACCGGCCGCTAGTGCGTGGTCTCGCTGGTGGTTGTGTTGTGGCTGCGACGTTGCCTAGATGTGGTCGCTATCGCCCATACGATTAATTTTGACGGTCAAATGTGGACCGTGTGAATAAACTTTTCATTTTGATACAAATTAGCGCCAGTCCACGTGTTGTCGTTGTGGTGTGGTACATCGGCTATCGTAATAAAAGATACGTATAACGGTCATCTGCCTATTCAGATTACCCCTTTACTATTTTAAAAACCGAACCATCTGTTAAACTCGTTCTTTTTGTTTGTTTAAAAATATGCGTGACCTTATAACACTGATATAGTATATTTGTCATTAAATTTCTTGGTGACACACGTGTAAGGCAAGGCACAATGGGAAACACTACAAAAGCATAATACATAAAATGTATTCATTTACGTAGCCGACTTGGTAGTCAAAGCAATGTCCGAAGTTATCTGACTGTGTGCGACTATACTTAAATAACTGTTGTTTAAAAAAGGGGGAGTGACCTGTTTTTACTGATAACCCTGAAGGCATAATACATAGATTTGTTAGAATACAAAACTATTCAAATAATCTGATATTCTATTGAGCAGACTTATCAGAATATTTGTTTCTTAGAACAAGATTCAACTAAGAACGATTTCATTTATACGAGTAGGCTTAGAGCGCTTTAATGTCGATATTTTCAAAGTCCTTTTGAGAAGTATGTAATCAAAAAAAAAATGTAAGCCTTGTGTTCCAAAATTTCTTATCATTGGGAGAGTAGGACCCTTAGAATAGGGCGATTGGAACATTTTATTATAAGGGTCGCAATCTAACCCGGTGGCAACGTGACACGCCTCTGGCAACTGCGATCGAAAAGAAGAAATGATAGAAGTTGCTCAGAGTCTACCTCGAGCTACCGCGGCGCGACTTGCAGAACAACGGATGGATCCAGGTGACGAGCGCGGGCATCGCTTAACACTAGTCGCGTTGCAAGTCGCATCGCTCGAGGACGTGGGCCCGATCATACGTACCGCAACCACATCGCAACGAAAACACGTGGAAGAGCACTAATTTGAATGAAAATGAATAGTTTATTCACACGGGCCACAACCGTGTGGGTGATACCAACCACATCAAAGCCATGTCACACTCACAACGCAACCACCATCAAGACCACGCACTAGCAGCCAGCCACATCGCAAACACAACAAACTGTCTTTCTGCAAACACTAATAGCCACAGCGTAACCACATCGCAACTACTAGCGACAACGCAACCACAACGCAACTGCAAGGAATTGCAGCGACACTATTATCGCGTAGCAACGCTTGTCGCTGCGATGCGCTATGGTTGTGCTACGTGGACCCTAAGGGGCGAGTGGTGCGTACGCCCATTTATCCTAGAGAACTAGCCACTATTGATTTTAAACTACTCAATAATTTATTATTCTTGTGCCGTTGACTTTAAACATAAACATTGGAGCGATGGGGAATCTTTCCCGTATTAAATGCTAAGTACCAGTAGACTCGATGTTTCAAACTGATTGCATAATGAATGCGATCAATAATACATGATGCTCTATGTATGTAAATATTTGAAGTAGAAAGGTGTCCAATACAGTTTGCTGCTGATGTCATTGTATATGTTAAAAACTTTTTTATAAAAAAAAACAACCGACTTCCAAAAAAACACGACATAGTGAAAAATAACTTTAATTTTGGAAGTCGGTGTCGCTGGTTCCGCATTTTCGTTTTTTGACACCGACTTCGGTAATTAAAGTTATTTTTCACTTTGTAGTGTTTTTTCGAAGTCGGTTGTTTTTTTTATACTTAAAAACTTTTTATTTTTCACTTTTTAGTTACACAAATTCATATAACACTACTTGCTATGTAAATATCAGTGACAGGAAGCTACTAAAACATCAACAATATAAACTAAGTGGAAAAAAAGCGTATTATTGAAGCTAACTCAAAAATTACCCAAGCAAAGTTAATAACATTTTAATTAATATGTGACCACCCCTGAGGCATACCTTATACATAAAAAAATGAGAGAATTGCGATCGATTGCGTAAACAATGCATACATATGCGATAGAAGCAATCGCGGTTGTTTTACTGGTATTTATTGCAGAGTTCCGTTGTCTGTCTCCAAAACTCATCACCAGATCTTTACGTTTAACCTTCAAGCGGGCGCGCGGACATTTGTAACGCCAGCGGTCGCGCGTAACCTAAAAGACCTATAGGATATTTCAGGGATTTAAAACACTAATTATTTAATATTTTTTGTATTTATCACATTATCATTATGTTAGGACATAAACAAAATTATAAAATGAAAATAATATTCTAATTTTCTTTGGATTTGTAAGCAATTTGGCATCATAAATGTATCGAGAATCGATCGCATCGCGGTCGATTCGACGCCGCGCGCCCGCTTGAAGGTTAAATGGGATCATTTCGCAAATAAACCTCTATCGAAAAAAAAAGAATTCTGCAAATCCGTCATGACGGAGTTATGCCCGAACATATATTTAAAAATATATATATATCTCCTCCTTTTTGAAGTCGGTTAAAAATGATTTGTGATAGGTTTCTTTACAAAACAGTACGTTGTTTTGTTAATCTCATTCAGGAAAAATCTTACCCAGCAAAGCAATAAAGTTAACTTAAAACATAAACGGATCGTTTTAGTCTTTTATTTTAAATTTTAGTCATGTTTCTGTACCCAACGTTCATGGGCGTTTTTTTATTTTCGCGAAAATAAAATTAAAAACCGGTCAAGTGCGTGTCAGACCAGGCACAATAATAAGATTCCGTAGTTGGAATTAATTTATCCCAAGTAGAAACTTAACATTGTAACATTGTAACTTAAATTGTGAAAATCATGTTCCCCCATACATTACAACTGCAAATGTAAGTTGTTCGACTATTACTCGTAAACTTGTGATAGTTTTCCCTGTAACTTCGTTATATACAACGTGTAACGTTAAATGCGCAAAACCTGAAAATAGTTTGATCAGAATAACGAGCAGAATTAATTGAACCACTTTTTAATGTAGGTCACATTTTTCAAAAAATCTTCATTAAAAACGTTGCCGTGTCTATTTATTAATAGGTCAAGCAAGCCAATGTCAGCACGGCGCAGCGGCCCCGTGACAACTCCTCCCTCGATAAAGCGTCGTCGCAGACGCAAGAAACGATCAGAATGGCCAGTAAAACTAAAACAGCACATAAAACCTTTACAATTTTTTTTATGACTTATTTTCTCTCTGAAATAGGTCAATTGAATTAAAAATCAGTTGGGGTGTCTGAGGTTTTGCGCATTTAACGTTAAACGTTGAATACTGCTACCGTGACTTTTTCACATATCCAAAAACAACCAATTAGCTGCCATGGGAGAAAAAAAACATACCCACTTTACGTGTGAGGTACTCTAGAAAAAAATTTTTTTTTTTCTAGATTTTATTTTACTACTTTCTCGGCGTGATTATTATGTATATCCATAACAAAATTACTGCTTTCTAGTACTAAGTCTCTGAGCTAAGCTGAATAACGGACATGGCGAATATATTATTATATGGGTACCTTGTTGACTACATAACCCTAAAAAGCGACAATGAGCTTTATGAGCACAAAATAATTGTGTTAAACCAACTTCATCCAGCATCGTTGAACTCGTAAATAATCCTCTTTGCAATCTCCATTAAAAACGAAGATAAAATATCATTTAAGCTCGCTAATGAATAAAGCTAGGCTTATCGCTAAATAAAATTTTTGGTCAAAATTCTGATAGATAAAAGCCCCAAAACTCCTCACATTTCGTTCGCGGTCTCTTTGCGGAGGCCGGTCAATCAATTTTACTATTGTCAGTCAGTAAAACGAGCTGTAACGAATTCGGATGCTTTAAGTCACAAGAGACTGCGGTAAAATTCACTTCTGTTCGTGAGCTATACCAATATCATATCGTGGATCTTCATCTTTGTAGTAATGTAAACTAACTACTTTGAGCTATGGAACGTGCTATGCTTGGAATCTATCTGCCAGATCACCTCGTTCCACAGATTAAACAAGTTGAAGGGACTTTGGGCCAGCCATATTACCCGTAGAAAAGATGACTGTTAGGGTAGTGTTGGGTAGCTGATGAGAGTGTCGCAGATGGAAGGGGATAGTGTTGCCACTATTTACATGAGGTTTTACATTTAATGTTGGTGTTGCAAATTAATAATTAAAATCTCCAACAGGTAGACGTGTTCTTGAGTGGTGGCCGTGAATCGGTAAACGTGAGGTAGGACGCTCTCAGGGCGAGAGTTGCTGAGAATCGAGTTGAATGGCGTGCAATTGGAGAGGCCTGTATGCTGATGTTAATGATGAATCTAAACCATTTTCGATCAGGTAGACCTTCGACTTACGTGCCTTTACCTTACGTGCTTATACCATAGACAAAAGAAAACAATAATTTTATGACGATAATATTTTTGTTATCGTTACGTAATTTTCTTCCTATGTTTATTATTTTGTGGTTGCTTACCCATTTTCTGGTTATTACAACAAATGATTTTATGCTGCGATGCAAGTAATAGGTGTATTTGTCCTTTCGTGAATCCTTTCGTACTTACCTGAAAAAAGAAAAAAGAAAGGTTACACAAATTTACATTATTAAAATTCTATTATTAAGAATAAAGAAAATGTTTGTATTAAATTTCACTGTCCAGAACGCAAACAATAGCTGTGAATCATACAAAAGTATCATTCGGTGGACGGGGAGCCACTTAAAATACTGCTTTAGTGCAAAATAATAAGGTCCCATTTCATTTGCCTAGAAAACTGAAAGGTAGATAATCCGCTAACTTTTATCCCTTAATCCAGTGCCCAAAACTGACCACGGCCACATGTGACTGTCCGCTAATTTATATTCCTTTGTCGACTTCTATATACTGTTATTATCAGCGTGGTCTACAAATGTACTAGTTCCAATGTGACTGGTGCGCAGTTTATGATCATTGTGTGAACACTATGGCTTGGAAGGTACATGTTCTGTGGATGTTGCTAAGTCAATTATAAACATTGTAGCACCTACTTTAGCTGTTATATTTAATAATTGTATTGATCGTGGTGAGTTTCCTGATCTTATGAAACATAGTAAAATCATACCATTGCTTAAATCGGGTAGTACATCAGACTCTACTAATTATAGACCTATTTCAGTACTACCTACCTTTAGTAAAATTTTTGAAAAGCTTATTTTAAACCAAATGCAAAGATTTTTTAACAAAAATAAATTACTGCATAACAAACAGTTCGGTTTTACAAGGGGTCGTTCAACTACTGATGCCGGAGTTGAACTTTTAGGACATATTTATAATGCATGGGAGGCCAAATGCGATGCTTTGGGCATCTTTTGCGATTTGTCCAAGGCATTCGATTGTGTTCTTCATGAAACCTTAATCAGGAAACTTCACTACTACGGAATTCGGAACGCCTTTCTGGATCTTCTTACTTCTTACTTGAGTGATAGGATTCAGAGAGTTGATGTTAACGGAAAAAGGTCACCCGGAACCCGGATCTGTAGTAAAAATGGGGGTCCCCCAGGGCTCAATTCTTGGCCCATTTTTATTTCTTATTTATATAAATGACTTGCCTTACCTCATAAGGGACGAACATGATATAGTGTTGTTTGCAGATGACACTTCACTTTTATTTAAACTCAAACGTCAGCAGCTGGTTACTGACAATATAAATAGTGCCCTCACAAAAGTAGTTAACTGGTTTAATGTTAATAACCTACTTCTTAACGAAAAAAAAACGAAATGTATTAAGTTTACGATACCAAATGTTAGACAAGTAGAAACTAGTGTTCTTATAAAGGGTGATGAGTTAAAACCCGAAAATACCACAGTATTCTTAGGCATAACTTTGGATGCCAAGCTTCAATGGGGCCCCCATATAGATAAATTGTCAAAAAAGCTTAGCTCTGCAGCATACGCCGTTAGGAAAATTCGTGACTTAACTGATTTAGAGACAGCCCGTTTAGTTTACTTTAGTTATTTTCATAGTGTGATGTCATACGGTATTCTGTTGTGGGGAAATGCCGCCGATATTCAGACAATTTTTATTTTACAAAAAAGGGCAATTCGTTCGATTTATAAATTAAGTCCCAGACACTCCCTCAGAGACAAATTTAAAGGGATTAATATAATGATGCCTTCTCAGTACATTTATGATAATCTTTTGTATGCACATAAAAATATTAATCTGTTTAAAAAATACAGTGATATCCATAATATTAATACTAGGAACAAACACAAATATGTTGTTCCTACAACAAGGCTCAAGAAAATAGGTGGCTCGTTTAGATGCCAATGTATATGTCGCAGGGATATGATAAAAACAGGGATTTGCCCAAATCCCTAAGGGATTTGATCAAATCACGGAGGATGTTAAAATAACAACAAGTTTTTATCATTTCCCTAAGCAAATCTGGTGATTTGACAAATCCCACTAAAGAAATCTAGTGATTTGAACAAATCCCTAAATTGGTTCAGTGAAATGACAAAAATAACTTTTGAGGCAAGAGCGAGCGAAGCGAGCTCGTGACTTGGGGCACCACGACACGGACAGGTTAGGTTCCTTTAAACCCTGCAGACAGAAATAGGGGCCCCGCGAAGCGGGGCTCCGTCGACTACGCCTTATTATTATGCTCATTTTGTATTTTAAGTAACTCAAATTAATGTTTGTAAGATACTATTCACTGACAAGCAAGTGCGAGCGCGACGTAAACAAGAACTGGACATGTTTTATTATCATTTCACTGAATCAATTTAGGGATTTGTTCAAATCACTAGATTTCTTTAGTGGGATTTGTCAAATCACTAGATTTGCTTAGGGAAATGATAAAAACGTGTTGTTATTTTAACATCCTCCGTGATTTGATCAAATCCCTTAGGGATTTGGGCAAATTCCAGTTTTTATCATATCCCTACGACATATACATTTTTATAATAAACTTCCTAGCCACATTCAAGAACTAAGCATTAATAAATTCAAATCTTTTATAAAGCTAAAACTATGCCAGAAAGCCTATTATACTGTAAAAGACTATATTGAGGACAAAAAAGCTTGGGATTGAGCTGCTCCAATAGGTCTAGACAGTGAATGTTGTTTATTTTTTATTTTGCTGATTTACACTTTGGTTTTTTTTTTCTTTCTTTCTAAATATCTATTTATATACAGAATGACATGAACATTTACTGTTTAAAGTCTTATATTATTTTAATTATTGTGAATGTGAGGACTATGTGGGTCATTGTTTCCGTTTTAATCATGGTCTGGCAGTTTGAGTGGTGTATGCGGTCTACACAAATGTCCTGTCCCTGGTATTGCTCGTCGAATCGTTGAGCTCCTTAAGTTCTGAGTTGAGCTGCACGGTTACTGACGAATGCGTGCACTGACTGCACAGGTCCACTCAGTGTGGTTCTTTCCTCAAAAGACCACTTCAGACACCAATCTACATGGTCCTCAAAGATTATATCCGGATTTTTATATACACATTGACATTGATGAATTTTATATAAACAATGACATGGATATTTACTTTGTAAAGTATCTTATTTTTATTATTATTACTGTGAGTGTGAAGACTATGTGGGTCATTTCTTTTTTTCGGTTTTCCTTCTTAGTTAGTTTTAATCATGATCTGGCAGTTTGAGTCATTTATGCGGCCTACCCAAATGTCCTTTCATTGGTATTGTTCGTCGAATCGTAAGGCTCCTCAAGTTCTGAGTTGAGCTGCACGATTTTTGACAAATGCGTGCACTGACTGGACAGGTCCGCTCAATCTGTGTGGTTCTTTACTCAAAAGACCATTTCAGACACTAATCTACATGGTCTTCACATTATCTGACCAAGATTATGTCTGGACTTTAAAAGAGACTGTGACCTCTGAGTTTGTTTCGGCCTTTCTTCTCAGAGTAGTCAGATAGGAAACGCCGACCTCATCTAGTTTAAAAAAATATGATTGACATGTAAAAGTGTTTGTACAAACCTACTTACAGAAAATAAATCATTTATCATTTACATTTATCATTTATCATGGTGTTGTGTCAAAGATAGTTCAGGAAGTAATGGGTCGTGTCGGTTTTGTTTTTTTGACGGCAAAGTTTTAATTTTTGGAATTTCTCATAAACAACCTGGAGTCTGAATTTTTGCTCGGTTGATGGTACGAAAACTTTATAGGCCTATTACAAAAATGCGCGTAAATGCATGATTTCCTCGTTGAAATTGAATACTATTCGTTGTTTGGTATAAAAAACAAATAATTGATAAATACGAGTATAGATCGTTTTCTCTTCTACAATAATATAAAGCGATTTTTTAAATTATTTATCTATTTAATCGTTCTCCTGATGCATGTTCAGGCAAAAACTCATGGAGAGCTGATTTGAGAGCTCTAATTTGCAGATTCTCTTGAATATAATCCATCAATTTTTTTTTTCATATCACGAATATCACATACATTTAGAATAATAGAAGACATTTCTGTTACAAATAATAGTATTATAATAGTGCCTTATAAATAAAGAAAAAACGACTGGACCTAGTTCAATTTTCTACTGGAAACAAGTCTGAATATCTCCGAATGTCTACACTGTGAATGTGATTTACACGTCTTATTTATACCAAAATAATCTACAATAATTGCTTAAACCATATCAATTAAAAATAACTATAGATACTTTGGTTTTTTAATAGATAAAATAAAAGTACTATATATTTCACTACGCCAGCGATGCGCGCTCGCCCTGGAGCCTTAATTTATTGAGGCATCCACAGGCATGCCCGGTTAAGCAGTCGAATTTACGTAACATTTAAGTCGTATGTTCTTGCCGAGGCCTCTGAACACACAGATCCACTTTGCCTCATGGAAAATGTTCCAGGAAAAATACCAGGCTACCTAAACCTCCATTTTTGCTTTTCCCGTAACACTGCAGTGTCAAAAAGAACCATTGAGTTCAATGTGTCGAGTAGAGCCTTTTAAACCAACGAGCCGTGTCGCTACGTTCTGATCTGTGCTAGAAACGTGGAAAGGAATTTAATCTCGAAAAACGCCTAATCCCTCGTCTGTTAGGTAAGATTATTGAGTTCGGCAATGATAGAAAAAGTAATTTTGTCTAATTAGTGACAGTTGAGCTCATATTGAAATCTCTTTTGTAAGAAACGATAACTGTGAAGCTTTTGCTAGTTTGTAAATCAACAAAACAGAGAAAAGTTTATAAAGAACCGCCTTATATGCCATAGAAAAGATTGGAAAAAAATGGTACTGAGCGGAAAAGTTGAACTAATTCAACAATTCGTGAACTCTTTTTCTACTCTGCGATTTAATCGTTACAAATACTGTTGTTACTCTAAAACTAGCCATTAAAATATTAGAAAAAAAAAAAAATATTTAGCCTATTCTGTCCCACTTCTGGACAAAGGCCTCCCCAAG
The DNA here is from genome assembly GCA_949629135.1 of Eremobia ochroleuca. Lineage (NCBI taxonomy): Eukaryota > Metazoa > Arthropoda > Insecta > Lepidoptera > Noctuidae > Eremobia > Eremobia ochroleuca. The sequence continues at coordinate 16,470,084 of OX451400.1, read as the reverse complement.
TCCTTCCAAGAATTCTTTTCCCGCGCTATTTTGAAGCAGCCCTTGCGGGCTAAAAAAACGAATAAAATACATTACAGTTCCAAATACAAATCTACAAAAAAAAAAAAAATGAGCATCACTCACCAAAGGTCTCAATTATTAGTCACAGACCCACACCGAATGGCCAATTTGACCAAGCTCTTAGTTCAACGAACCGTGCCTCTACATTTTGATCTATTTGAACGACACGCCCTAACTATTGCTCTGAGCTCTGATCATGAATATTGTCCGAATTAATGAGGCTGGGAAATGTTCAATGGTTCATCTCTAGGAAAAGCTTAAGTATAAGAGGACATTTCTAAGGACGGGCGAAATTGGGTGAGCTGACCTAACGATGTGTATTGTGTGTTTCGTGAAGATAGGAGTTCCTCCGTTGTTTTTATGTGGTGAATAAAGATGCGAGGCTATGAAGGCGCGGTAAGAAGAAATAGGGATACTTTTGATGTTATTTGAATCCCACCAAACCACCAAAGTATACAACGTGTAACGTTAAATGCGCATAACCTGAAAATAGTTTGATCAGAATAACGAGCAGAATTAATTGAACCACTTTTTTATATGGGCCACATTTTAAAAAAATCTTCATTATAAACGTTGCCGTGTCTATTTATTAATAGGTCAAGAAAGCCAATGTCAGCGCGGCGTAGCGGACCGGTGACGACTCCTCCCTCGATAAAGCGTCGTAGCAGACGCAAGAAACGATCAGAATGGCCAGTAAAACTAAAACAGCACACACATAAAACCTTTACAATTTTTTTAATGACTTATTTTCTCACTGAAATAGGTCAATTGAATTAAAAATCAGTTGGGGTGTCTGAGGTTTTGCGCATTTAACGTTACACGTTGTATATAAAGAAATAAACTAAAAGTAATTTTGCAGTTTTAATTCATTTAAAAATAAATTCACGGTTTAGTGAAATCATTTTTAGGTATTTTTTTAGTTGAGAGAATTACCTTTAATATCATTACATTAAATAGAATAGCTTACTCTAAACATTCTGAGAACTATGCGATGAAAAATTTATGTTTTTATAGCTCTGTTTTATGATTTTTTTATCATGATACTATTTTATTTTAATGAAATATTTTTGAAAATTCTGAGAGTGAATAATATATATTTTTTAGGCTCTGTTTTACGATTGTTTTATCATGATACTATTTTATTTTTATGAAATAAGTCTTTTCTTTGACCATTTTCTACCAGTCAACCTTAGGATGATGCAGCGATAAAACATGGCAGGTACAACCTACGGGATAAATAGCTAGGAAATGACTATAAAATACAAAAATAAATGCTATTACATAAATAGATAGAAACGTATACACAAAATGAACTGTCAGGAGAAAAAAAATAATCGGTACAGGAGAAAACTATTTACTGTACCTGTGTTAACAAATGAATAAATGACAAATAAAGAAAAAAAAAATCAGCAACTCAGCGCTGGGATGTTACGGCCAACGTCTGAGGGATATGTTCACGTGCCTTCACTTTAAAAGATAACCGACTGGTTGCCTTCCTGATGTTCCGAGGGAGCGCATTCCAAAGAAAGACCGCCTGGACAAAGAACGAAAAATGAATGAAGCCAAAACTGTGAGAAGGACATCGTAGAAGACGATTGTTGGTGAAACGAAGATTTTTGAATGGGCAGAGCATAAAATACGTGGGTGGATCAAATATAAACCGGACTTAAGTAAAAAAAAAATACGCACGTATTATTATACTCGTAAAAAAAAAGGAACATATTTTATTTTTCTATATAATCTCCCCTTTTATTAACACATTTTTCCCAGCGCAGGGGATGTTTCTTGAGGCCAGTATCGAAGAATGTAGTCGGTCGTGCCTTTAGACAATTGCACACAAATGATTCCACTATCTGGTCAGTGTGAAAACGGCGTCCTACACTTGATTTTTTTTTGTGCCATTCCTACACTTGAGTTCTTGAAAGCGTATTCTTATCGAACTGTAGAGTCAATGGATGCAAAATTTCGGAAGGTTTTATGCTCTCCCGTGTTAAAAAAATTATGATAAGTCGTTGCTCGACAGACTTATATACCTCCTGCTCATACATGATGCTACTGGCACGCAATAAACTAAAGTGAGCCGGAGCAGTATACCCCCCTCCCCTAGGTGATCCCCTCTAACACATACAACAGCACCAAGCGCGTCACTTCACTCAGCGACCAGCAATAAAAAAGTCCTGTTTATATTATTGATTCACCTAATATTTAGAAATATATATGTATGTTTATCAGTTGTCTAGTACTCATAGCACAAGCTCTGCTTAGTTTGGGACTAGATGGCGTTGTGTGAAAGTTGTGAATATTATTATTATTACCTTTCGAAAAACATGGCCAGCCCGCTGCCACTTTAGTTTGCTTACTCTCCAAGCCTACGTCGAGTACTTATGCTAAAATTTGCCATTTGTTAGTATAAAAAACCCCAATAATAATATCTAAGCGTGGGCCTAAAAATCGGTACTCATTAAGATGCGTACCCTGTTCGAGTACCCTGGTCTATTACATGCTCAATAAGGTTCTTTGCTTTCGAACCATTACCTTATTAGACGGTAAGTACAATATCTTTTTAGAATGTTCGTGGGAGAAGCTTTAGTGATGTTGGCTGGGTAAATATTTTATAACTGACTATTAGAGAACGGTTAGGGCCAGGAAAGGATAGCTGAAAAACGTTTTCTGACGTCATGAGGAGATCAGTGGTGGTCTTGGGTTCGAACCCAGGCAATCGATTTACTTTGTGTAAATAATTTCATCACCGCTGCTCTCAAAACGGTGAAGCAAAACATCGTGAGGAAACTGGCATGTCCTAGAACCAAATGCTCGAAAACAGTTGACATCTGCGAAGTCGCACTGGGCCTGCAAGGTAGATTACAGCCCACTCCCTCTAGAAGAGAGGAGGCCTGTGTCCCAACAGTGGGAACATTGTAGGCTGATTATGCTAACATGATCTTTTGAAGCCTGTAGTGTACGTCCACAGTCCTAAGTGCTCATGCACACGAGCGGTCAGCGTGTCAACGGCAGAGGCTGCTGTATTTAATGTATTCAAATTGTAATTGTAGTACAGCAGTGCGATTCTGTAACCATCTCACCGTGAAAACTTGGGTGAAGTGAGCGTGGAGTGAGCTGTCAGTGTCATCCCACCTGATACTAGGGATTGACTAAGCGCCCATTTAACATCATAATCGTGATTTTAATAATATTTTTAAGCTAATTAAATTGATAATTTTGTATAATTTCAAAGCTAGTATTTTATTTGTCAAAACCTTACTATTTTGTGGGGTTTTAATCTAGGAAAAAAAGACTAGTGTAGGAAAAAAAAGAAAAAAATAAAAGTGATATTCTGACTAAGTTTCTGTTTTGCTATTTTATTTTAAAACCCCACAAAATAGTAATATTTTGACAACTAAAATACTAGCTTTGAAATTATTTTAAATGATCAATAGAATTAGCATAAAAAATATTATTAAAATCTCGATTATGATTGTAAATGCTTGCTTAGTCAATCCCTAGCATCAGTAAGATGATACCGACAGCTCACTCCACGCAAGTTTTCACGGTGAGATTTTTACAGAATCGACATGCTATATTGATTTGTGTTTATATTGAGTGAGTATTTTTCAAACGTTAAGATTCTTTCTAACAATTCGAATGATTTCTGAAAATGTTTTCATCTCAATCTATTTACAAATCTCTGAAAGCAATATGATTAGTTGGGTAAGGCCGCGAAAATTGACACAAAATAACACAAATGTAACACGGCCTTTTTGTGTTATCGTAACACAAAAGCAACACAATAGTAACATATTATTCTCATTAAGGGAATTTCACAAGGTATGTTTATTTAGCATTATTCTAATAAAATTTTTAGGAGTTATTTATAGATATAGTTAATAAAGAAAACAACATTACCTACTTGTAATCATCTTTTTATTGTAAAAGTTGTTCATGAGTCAGTACAGAGATGGTTGAAGGGTTAAAGGTCTTTAAAATATTGCCAGGCGATCAAATAAGATGTAGCCTATGATACTCTTACAATTTTAACGGTTGAAACGTTAATTGCCAAAATCGGGTTATTAGTTTTGGTGCTATGGTGGAACATTCATACACAGTACTTACATACATTTTTATACAAACATTGCTATAATCATAATCCTTTCTTTTGGTTTTCGGCGTGTAAATAACCATTTTTTTTTAATTAACAGTAAATGTTGTAAAAAGTCTATGTTTGCTTTATGTATAAGCCTTTACAATTGAATTGTGTTACGTAACACAACATTTGTATCACGGATAACACGGAAGTATCACAAAAGTCACACAATTGTCACACAATTCTTGCGTTTTTGGGTTATAATTTCTAAATGTTAAACAATTCCACCATTTTACCTTCTAATAAACGTAAAGTACACTTTTCTACGATGACTACATATAAAGTTTTTAAAAAGAAACTATATTTACCTTACTTTATTATTGAAAATCAGTTTTATTTCCGGGTGTCATCAACCATGTATCCACTTTCTCGTCAAGTCATAGACCAACTAACATGGCGATTTTTATTTTTTTAACTTGCTGACAAGCAATAGTTTTGCCAATTTTCAAATTACTTTTTCCCGGTTTTCGTTTTTAAACTTTGGGTAGTAAAATGCATAACACAAAATATTGTAACACAATAGTGAAAATAATTGACCATCACTTTGCGTATATAAAACACGTTTTTTTATATCAATTTCAACAATCATGGCTCTCATTGCAAAGTTGACTATCTACTCAACCAGGGTATCAAAAGTTTTTTTCATATTATCAATAACAAAAAGTTTAATTGACGGTTGCAACTGAGGTATACGAAAAAAATGGCATATTTTGGCCAAAAATTTACTGCTTTTTAAAAAAGAAATTTGTTTTTTCACAAAACTAAATAAGTCAAACAGATGGTTTATTTTTGGAAGGCAGGATTATTCAATAGGTAATCGTATACAAATAGTTAAAATACATTTCACGTTATTTTTTTTTTATGAAATGAACCAGTAGAATTTAGACACGCAACAAATGGTGCTAATTTTCACGGCCTCACCCAGTTGCTGTTTCATTCACACAGCGCTTACGTATGTTTGGGAGCAGATTTATTTATCACAAAATCGGCTCTTAAAAACCATGGCTGAAAAATCAGGGGAGACAAAAACGATAGCTTTCCTGTTATTTTTCCATTTCACCTGGTACCATACAATATAATTAACTATACACTTAATTTCCTCTTCATCCTATTTGCGCCATTTATTTCATCCCTCTGTGCAAATGAAATCGCGCTTTGAAACAGAAAAATAAATAGATTCAAGATTCTTTTTTGTTTCACACTTAGGAAGTGTTCTGGGCCAACGAGGCAAGGGGATGAATGTTGTTCTATTGTAATTATTACGAAGGGAAATTATAGTATTTACTGGTCATTAACAGCTTTGGAGTTTTTAATTAGAGAAAACGGTGCGGAAAGGGTTTTTCAGTAATTAATAAAAATACAGGAGAATGTTCACAGATATTGTTAATAATGCTGTTTTAGGCATAAATGGGAACTCTTTCTTTCTAGATGCCAGCGCATACCGGGAGAAACCAAGTAAACCTCGGTTTATCACGTTATCATCACTACATAGTATAAAACAAAGTCGCTTCCCTGTCTGTCTGTCCCTATATATGCTTAGATCTTTAAAACTGCGCAACGGATTTTGATGAGGTTTTTTTTTATAGATAGAGTGATTCAAGAGGAAGGTTTATATGTATAATACATGCATAATATAATAGAGCAACACTAATAATTTTAGAGGTTTCTAATGTGATGTCGTAAATAAACACATTTTTTTGCGCTTACAATGTAAACGCTGGCTGAACCCGTCGAGATAGATCAAAATAATGTACTATAGTATTGTACACCTTAAAAAGGTCTACAAAAAAGTCAGCGATGGTATATGTCTATCTCTTATGGATAACCCACAATAACCATTTTTATCCTATACTTTTTACGAGAAATAATGGCTCTAAAATTATCAGTGTTTCTCCATTGCACCCGTGCGAAGCCGGGGCGGGTCACTAGTCTTCAATAATTCTAGTAATTATTCTACGTATTTCACATCTTTTCCCTTTGGCTCGTCAGCCAAATCTGATGTCTAATCTCTTCTAATCTTAAACTATCTTAATGTTTGTCTCGTATTTCATGCCTACAATTTTTAACTGACCCACGGAGGTTGCATATCAGCAATAAATAGGCTATAGTCTCTACAGTACCTATCTAGTCTACCGAAATCCTACCTACAATACTATAACTTTTTTTTAAACACACAAATATAATAATTGAAAAATCGTAGGTACCTTATATATTTCAATCAATCACACTAATATTATAAAGGCGAAAGTTTGTGAGTGTGTGTGTGTGTTTGTATGTTTGTTACTTCTTCACGCTCAAACGGCTGGACCAATTTTGATGAAATTTGGCACACAGATAGTTTATAACCAGGATTAACACATACAATACTTTTTATTTCGATATTCCTACGGGATCGAGACTTATGCGGGTGATACCGCGGGACGCAGCTTGTTATTAAATAAATGTTCAATAAACACACATGTGATACAGACAGATAGATGTGAAAAGCAACATAAGTTTAAAATGACAACATCTTTAGTGTCTTAATTGAGTTATAATACAAAGTAAAGCTCAGGCTAGGTGGAGCGAGGATTTTCGCAGGATGGCTGGTAGCAGCTAGATGAGAGTTGCCGAGAATCGAGCTGAATGGCGTGCAATTGCCCATGTCCAGCAGTGGAATGCTGCAGGCTAATGATGACGACAAACTACCTTACAATAAACAGGCGATTTTTTTTTATTTATCTAATCTTTTCGCTTAACAAAATGTACAGACGCCAGCACATCAAGCTACTAAAATCTGTCAGATTTCTTTAATAGATTTTCAACTTTATCGCTAAATCATAAGGTTCAAAGCTGATTGGGAAAATCTGGCAGTTTCGGGTAGCTTGATGTGCTGGCGTCTGTACAAACGTTGTTAATGCCTTAGGCATTCGCTACAAGTCAACCAAGGGTGGTGAAGAGATTAGACGGCAGGTGTTTTGGTTGAGCCGAACAATGATAAAAAAAAAACTATTAAAATTATTGAATTGTAAATAAAAAACTTACACAAATACATAAATAGGTTAAAAACCTATAATATACATGTAATATGTAGTTATAATATTATAACTAAGAATAATATAATACTATTATAAATAAGAATAATATAATATAACTAATAATAATAATAATAATATAACTAATACTATTCATAGCTATTATTCAGATCACTAACCAGCCGGTTATTCATCAAATCAAACACCAAAATTTCCACTGAACTCATCTACTCGTATATGTTTCCATTGAAATCTAAAGCACTCGTAATCTTCGTCGGAGATAAAAAGTTAATACCTTTTGATACCGCACTGTGTTAAGTGGTAACAAAACTAGTACAACCTGCAGGGTGTTTGCGTAACACACTATCAAGCAATGGGTTTCATTTTGACAGTTGAACAACATTCATTGCGTTATTTACGTTGTTGAGAAAACACATTTTTAGAACATATGGAGCAATAGATTAGCAATATTCTTGAAAATGATTCAGATTGACTCTGATAGTGTGTTACGCAATTAGGGTACAGGTTAAATTACATGCACATGCGACGGCTTTATATTTTACTAGCTGCGCCCCGCAGTTTCACCCGCATAAGTGTCGATCCTGTGGGAATATCGGGATCAAAAGTATCCTATGTGTTAATCCCGGTTATAAACTATCTGTGTACCAAATTTCATCCAAATCTGTTCAGCCGTTTGAGCGTGAAGAAGTAACAAACGTACAAACACGCACACTCACAAACTTTCGCCTTTATAATATTAGTGTGATGGTTGCTCATTGCAACCGCATCGGCAACTCGCCCGAAGGTATTTCTTTCAAAAAAACTGTCGACCTGTTTGTCAGTTTCAGACGATCCTTCCAAAATCAAAATCAAAAGTCATTTATTCAAATTAGGCTGAGAATCAGCACTTTTCGAACGTCAAAATTACGTAAAACGCCCACCTTCCCCGCCGACCGCCGTTTCCAGTTTCCGTGTTGGAAAGAAGAAATGGCGCAACAAACTCCCCAGCATATCTACATTATAAACTGTTTCTAGATGACATATTCCTCAATATTGATTTTCCGCTTACGTTAATCCAATTAGCTTTTATTATTTTCAAATCGCTTCAGTGCCTTTATCTGTGTGCATTTGCGAGAACTAATTAGGACTCTGTGGGTCTTCGACTTCAGCGGGCTGCAATCAATGCAGTCACGTATGTTTGTTATTTGTACTACGGTTTCAATACACAGTAATAAAAGAAAGCGTTTTTTTGCGATATTAATATTAATTTATGTAAAATTTGTATTAATATTAATTTATGTAAAATGTATTCATTTTGTTATTGCTGTGGATAAAGTGCACACTTTTAAAAAATTCTGGGAACAAGTTTATTGAAGGTTATATTTTTTTTATTTTTATGGTGACTTAACTAGAGAAATACTTGTACATTACTTGCATTGGTGAACACTGTGAACTAGACATACATTCACATTCATAAACTCACGCCTTCTTCCCACGGGGGTATGCAGAAACTATAGAACACCACCTGCCACGATCTTTACGTACTTGCCTCGTTTACGTTTATACATTTGGTCATACACTCACGCCGGTTGTGAGTACGACACACCTAACCTTTCTAAAGAACATCACCAATAAGGTAGACACCTTATAAGTCATAGCGTAGCATATCTCCCCTTGGCGTACCCTCCCGGTGTTGCATTGTGAACAAGGTTGCTTAAACTTAATTTGTCAAGTTATCTTGAGGAGTACAAATTGTAGTATGGACACGGATGGCTTTCACGTCATCATGCGTAGGAAAGCGGCTTTCTTACTGCAACGCTTGCGTAACACTCGTAACAGTATCCTGAAAATGATTGCTGGCAGACCAGACTGCCCCATCCAGAGGCACTGGGTGGAACTCGTAGCAATGGGTTTGAAATAAAGTTCTTACTAACAACACTAACATAGCATATAAGCACAATCTCTTATTAACAACTAATAACTTATGGACTTAGGTCTGAAATAAAGATATTTTATTTATTTATTTTATTTACCTATTTAAAACTTTATGCACAAGAACAAATAAAACTGTACAAAGGCGGAGTTAATGCCTCAGGCATTTTCTACCAGTCAACCTTAGGGTGATGCAGAGATAAAACATGGCAGGTGCAACGTAAGGGATAAATAGCTAGGAAATGACTATAAAATACAAAAATAAATGCTATTACATAAATATAATAGATAAATACGTATACACAAAATTAACTGTTAGGAGAAAAAAAATATCGGTACAGGAGAAAACTATTTACTGTACCTGTCTTAACAAACGAATAAATGACAAATAAAGAATCCAGCAAATCAGCGCTGGGATGTTACGGCCAACGTCTGAGGGATATGTTCACGTGCCTTCACTTTAAAAGATAACCGACTGGTTGCCGTCCTGATGTTCCGAGGGAGCGCATTCCAAAGAAAGACCGCCTGAACAAAGAACGAAAAATGAATGAAGCCAAAACGGTGAGAAGGACATCGTAGAAGACGATTGTTGGTGGAACGAAGATTTTTGAATGGGTAGAGCATAAAATATATTGAATTTGGCATACATTTTAAATTACTTTACCAAATCTAACAAAACTGGCGAAATGGTACTGTGCCTCGACCTAACTTCTTTTGAGGAATAGAGACACGATGTCATTTACCTAAATGCCAGATCACTATGATACGATTAAAATTCAGATCTTTTTATAATCTAAAGCAGATACTGAAGTTTATGGTAGAGCTACTGTAAAAAAGTTGATAAGACATTAATCAGGTGACATAAAACGATGAAGTTTTACTGCATTACAGATAAATAGAAAGAAATAATCATAATTAATACTATAATATTATTACTAAGATACGTATATTGCCTTGTCATCGTTCACAACTTGCAGTTAGTCAACTTTTTGTTGCTAAACACAACGCGATTTTTTTTATATGCGCTGTCATCCTATCCGATACTAATCATCTATTGTCGACGCGTTGGCAGCTGCCGCCGACAACGTGTCGTGTCAGATGACAGCGCATATTAAAAAAAATCGTGTATTTGAGTAGGGTGCTCAAATAAATAAGCGGCATGTTGTCGACGACAGCTGTCGATGCATCGACCGTTGCAGTTGCCTCTGCCGTTGACGCATGTCTAAATAGTAAGTAGTAATTAGTTATTTCAAGAGCCCGACACATGAAGCGATGACGGAGGCAAAGTAGGTGCAAAAGGTGGAACCGGGAATTATGGTGCAACTAAAAAGACGTCTCAGTAGAGTAATGGTCTGCAAATAATGAATTGTTTAAATTGAAATGCCAGCCGAAGTCAATTAAGTCCATACCTTTTTATTTGGTGCGCGGTGGAAATCCTCATAGACTTCCTCCATCGTGGGGGTGACAGAGGGGCAGACGGGTGACTCTTACCGATGGCCGGGGGTGCCAGATTCGCATAAGCATTCACCGATCCCCCGATAAGTCTCGACCCGCTGATCCTCAGCGTGTCCCACATCCTCACGTGGAAATTCCCATAATGGCCGCACCGACTCTCGAGTGGCACGCGTGGAACACTGTAACTCGGGCCTGTGTGGTCGGACGAAGGACGCCCCTAGTCCGCCGCCCTCATGGAGGTCGCAAATCGTTTTGCGCCCTTTTCTGTCGCCCGGCGCACCTCCTGCGGGAGGGTAGAGAGGATGCGGCTTCTCTCTCCCGCTCGGCTGCCTTCTTTGCAGCCATGACATCCTCCAAAAAGGAAGCAACCCTGTCCCTTGCGCTCCCGCTCTCGATCATCGATTGAATAACGGCCGAGAGCGAGATATTGCTCCTGCCTCCATAGGCGCAAGGCTGCGCCGGTACCTCATCGTGGCCATCCACGATGAGGTCACGGCGCAGCCTTGCCCAAGCTGGGCACTCCTCAAACGTGTGTTGCGCCGTATCCTCTGGGCAAGCCGCACAGTGATGACACACCGGTGTCTGTTCCCGACCTGTACAACGTGTAACGTTAAATGCGCAAAACCTGAAAATATTTACGAGAATTAATTGAACCACTTTTTAATATAGGTCACATTTTTCAAAAAATCTTCATTAAAAACGTTGCCGTGTCTATATATTAGTAGGTCAAGCAAGCCAATATCAGCGCGGCGCAGCGGCTCGGTGACGACTCCTCCCTCGGTAAAGCGTCGTCGCAGACGCAAGAAACGATCAGAATGGCCAGTAAAACTAAAACAGCACATAAAACTTTTACAATTTTTTAATGACTTATTTTCTCTGTGAAATAGGTCAATTCAATAAAAAATTAGTTGGGGTGTCTAGAGGTTTTGCGAATTCAACGTTACACGTTGTATATACAACAGAGGTAAGTACTTCCCAAAGCAGCCGTGGCGAGTGAGTACCTGCGTCAGTCGGAAAATCAAGTCCATACCTGGCAAAACACAAGAAAGTCAAACACAGCGGTCATCTAAATTAAACGCTGACTGTTTATACATCGACTTTGAATAACTAAGTAGTTTCAAACGTTTTCATATAAACTACACTCGAGGTGGACTGTTTACTAACGAGAAATGAATAACTAATACTCCTGTTAGGCTGTACTAGTCGAGTTTAATGAGCCCAAACTGGGAATTCACCATAATATAGTCCCATTTTCAATTTTAAATACTTCTAGTTGTTAAGAGAAGCCACTAAATTTTTTCCTGATTGCTTCGTCAAAACTGCCTTAGATTCAATTATTTCTCGTTTGCTTCCGTAAGTCCAAAGTGGTTGAAAAATTTGGAAGTCACGATTTGTTCATTGATCCGAGGCATTGTGTTTTAATTGACGGTTCTTAGTTGTATCAATGTGATAATAATTGACGACATTAGATTCATCAACATTCTATTCGATAAAAAAAATTCCTATCATTGATCCGTAATCCTTTATTATTTAGAAGCTTCTAATAAAAATCTATAAAAGTTTTTTATCTATGTGGTTGTTCAAAAAGTGTTAGGTCATTGTAGAATCTTCGAATTTAACGCCCTGTATGTTCTGCCTATTCTCTTGGGATAATGATTTGATTCCACAACTATATACGTACGTATATAATGTAGGTGACTATTTGGTGAAACCCAAGCAAGCATACTCATGTACACAGGCGATACTGTGAATTGCCTACATATTAGACAAATCGGTGAGCCAAGCATTCTGTTGACATTGTCAGCTGTATGCGTATGTATTAGTAGGTAGGCGGTATGATACTATCAGTTAGTATATTCATGTCACTCAATGGATAAAGCCTGCTCTTCTGTACACAGTGTGACCGGGTTTTCAAGACCGAATTTGGTTTTGCAAGTCATCAGAGAGCTCACGAATGGAATGAAATGTAGCCCGGGTCACTGTCGCCGGATACGGTGAAGAGACATAACAAAACCTCATAAGGAGTCATTGTACTCATCATTATGAACAACTTTTACTATGGGACCAAACCCGAAATCGCGAAAAAAAAATCAGCTGTTCCCTACATTTATGCTCGCATAACTGGTCAAAATGTAGGGAACAGCTGACTTTTTTTCTCGATTTCAGGTTTGGTCCCATAATAAAAGTTGTTCATAACGATGAGTACAATGACTCCTTATGAGGTTTTGCTTTATTTAAGTTACACCTTGTATATACCTAAAGCCAAACATAAACAAAGTTATGTAGATTGATCTGAATTTCATTTGCAAGTGGAGGTTCTTTTAAATGCCTCCATCACTTAAGTTGATCAAGGTTTCCATGATAAACGATAGGTAGTTCGCTATTTTTGCACTTAAAGTTAATATATTCAATAATCTGTCATTATAATAATAATAAAGCCGAAGAGTTTGTTTGTTTGAACACGCTAATCTCTGGAACTACCAGTCAGATTTACTAACATAACGGTAGAACTAATAGGAGCCGAGCGACCACAAAAAAAGTCAGAAATAACGCTAAGCGAAAACTAACAAGGAAACCTCGCAAGGTGTCCCTCACCAATTTAGTTGCGGCTTTACTATAACAATCTACGTAAAAAATGATGAGATACGTATTTTTTCTTTTTTGCTAACAAACGTTTTAAAGGGGTGAATCACCCTCAAAGTTCGTACCTCAAAATGATGGTTTGCAGTTTTCACATATTTCTAATAAAATTTTTCCAAAATGACTTTAACCATTAAAAAGAGCATAAAAAATTATGAAAAATACCTTTATTCACATATTTATAAGAATTGTGGATATACAATTTTTTTTAATAAAAAAAAAAAAAATCATAACTCAAAAACTATTTATTATTTTTTAATGGGACCAATTTTAAGTCTTATAAATATGTGAATAAAGGTATTTGTCATAATCTTTTATGCTCTTTTTAATGGTTAAAGTCATTTTGGAATTTTTTTATTAGGAATATGTGAAAACTGCAAACCATCATTTTGGGGTACGAGGTGATTTTCACCCCTTTAAAACGTTTGTTAGCAAAAACAAATACGTATCTAATAATTTTTCATGTAGATTATTATAGTAAAGCCGCAAATAAATCGGTGAGGGACACCTCGCGAGGTTTCCTTGTAAGTAACAGTGACGGGGAGTTTTATAAAAATGTGGCTGTTATTTTAGTATAGGCATTGTGTATGTTACGACTTTCACGCAAAAGAAGTCGCGGACAGAACCTAGTTTTGTAACACTGAGAGCGACCCGCTCTTGCTTCGCGCGAGATCTATCTACTGATGTGATGTGGCGACATGTCTGAACTTCGAGATTTCTGTTCTACATCATCTAAGTTAAATATATACATAAAACCTTCCGCATTTTTTTTTTTAATGATGGTGAAAACCACATCAAAATCGATTGAGTAGTTTAAAGGAGCTAAACAGTTCAATAGACAGACACCAAAAGTGACTTTGTTTAATACTATGTATAGATTAGGTATTAGAAGCTAACAAAGTCGTTATTTCAATCACAATACCCACATTAGCGGCTCATCTTCAGCAAGATTTTTTCGATATATTCTCAACATTACAATATGCTGGTTGAGCAATGAAAGAATATCATCCCGTCATGCTTATAAAGGCGGATCCTTTTTCAAAGAACCCTCATGATAAGACGTGGCCCTGATTCCATGTAGGTTGGTAATAGATTCATATTTGATGGCAGAAATATCTATTGATACCTATCTCTGACAGAATAACAAGAAGATCGGCTCACGTACGGTGATCTCGAAAGAATGCCTGTCCCGCATGTGCGCATGCACTCACAGTACATGAAGCGGCGTGTTTCTCCGTGCATGCGTTTTTGCTTGTTCAATCTGCTTCGCCTTTTCCCAACTACGATTGGGTCGACTTCCAGTCTAATCGGTTGCAGCTGAATTATTGCTGGTTATATTTCATACATGGATCGACTGCCTATCTGACCTACAAAACCCAGTCACTGGTTAATACGATACCTTTTGGTAAGGCTGGTTGTCAGACTTTCGGGCTTCTGACTACCCGACTGTAAATACGTTTGTAACGACTGTCAAATATCTATGACTGTCACCTGGTATGTAAAGATGGTAACCTATCCACGGAACAACTGCGGCAATCGCCGCTTAACCTGATCGATTGACCTGTGTGACTGTTATTACTTAGCCACAAGCCTCTGCATTTTGCGTTTTCGCTCGTTGTACGGAGACAATCTTCTGTACCTATCTGTTTTATGAATTTAACGATGACCTTTTTAATTCAAAATAAGTATCAAACAATTCCAGAAATGTTTATTGTGATTTGTGGTGGCACACAAAGAATAATTGATTTCTCAACATATTTTTTTTACAATTTGCGAGAATGATCCCGTAAGGAAAAGTTTGTAAGAAAAGTAAGAAGCCACATGTAATCAAAAGTTATCACATAGTTCTCTGCGGTTAACCGAAAATCTAGAACCTTTGTAAGGAAACAAGGAATTGGATCTAAGATTGTAATCTTGCTTAGAATGCAAACGCTCACAAGACAATTTAGATCTTGTTATATTCTGTTAAATATTTTTTTTTGTGATATTCCTCTTATTTTTAATGGTATTTTACAATCTGCCTTTGATGGATAGATATGAAAAGGACGAGAAGTAAGCCCTACCTTATAATTAGTAATTGAAAAACTAGGTTCTTACTTATTTCAAAAGGAAATTTTAAAGGGATTAGTTCAAACTATCGATCGACATGACGAAGTTTGCAGGGCCAACATGGCTAGAGATCGCTCAAGATAGGGAGGTTTGGAAGGACAAAGAGGAGGCTTTTGCCCAGCACTGGGACACAATATAGGCTTTAGAAAACGAATGAAAACAGTTTAAAAAGCAGATATGTTCACTATTCAAATATGGTTTGCTGTATATATAATAATAAAAATAGAAAGAATTTAATAAAAACTGGATTTCAAACGAAACAACTATTATACGAGTATTTCCTCGGACATACAAAGCACAAAAGCTTACCGGACACGAGTTTAATATAGACTACCCACATGATCACTATTCGTTTGATTGGCTGTGAACGTGAACAAAAGATTGTTTTCCAATTCTGTTCCATATTCGAATTCTGATTGAAGTTCTAAATAAAAATAGAGCGTCGCTATTTTAATATTTGTTTTGTAGAATGTTGCCGTCCGTATATTTATGACTTTTTTGTATGTTGAGTAAAATAAATTCTTTCTACCTAGGGGTATCGTATTACCCAGTAACTGGGTTGTGGAGGTCAGATAGGCAGTCGCTCCATGTAAAATACTGGTATTTCAGCTGCATCCGGTTAGACTGGAAGCCGACCCCAACATAGTTGGGAAAAGGCTAGGCAGATGATGAGTAAAATAAATTCTTGCAGGCTTATTTTTTCCTAGACGTAGGCAAAAAGGCTGCCAAGCGGAAATGGGATTGGGCGGTCACGTCAGCCGCATGCATAGTGACCGCTGGGCAACAGACTCCACACGGTGGGTGCCTGAGGATGGATGCTGTTACTGAGGCCGGCCCAGGAAGAGGTGGCGAGGCGACCTAGACGCGAACCGCAAAGGTTGGATCGAGGTGGCGATGGCGCTAGAAAAGGATGCATGTTTTAGGAGCTTTACCTCAGCAGTGGGACGTGAGGGTGAGGACGAAGAGGGGCCCGTGGCTAAATAATAACAGCCGCACAGGTCGATCGATCAGGTTAAGCTACGCTTGCCGCGGTTGGTCTGTGGATGGGTGACCATCTTTACATACCGAGACCCCTCCGTGCCTCGGGAAGCACGTTAAGCCGTTGGTCCCGGCTGTCAGTCGTAGATCTTTGATAGTCGTTACGGGTAGTCAGAAGCCCGAAAGTCTGACAACCAGTCTTACCTAGGGGTATCGTATTACCCAGTAACTGGGTTATGGAGGTCAGATAGGCAGTCGCTCCATGTAAAATACTGGTATTCAGCTGCGTCCGGTTAGACTGGAAGCCGAACCCAACATAGTTGGGAAAAGGCTAGGCAGATGATGACCTCAGCAGTGGGACAGTGTAGGCTAAATAAAAAATAAAAAGCCTATTCTGGACAGATTTAGTTATATATTTTTGTTACTATAATGTTATTAGTCTGTAAGCTTTCCTAAAATAAAATAAATAAATAAATAAATAAATACAGCTTCCTCTGGTCTTTCCAAGTTGAACAGTTATTATACTCGTGCCGTTCCACTGACAATACAATATTATTTGATAAAGGTGACCTTGGCTGCTTCCTTTTTCGTCTCCGCATCAGGGACCTTTTTAAAAAAAATGCGTGTATAATAAAACAAGGATTAACTATTTCAACAAGCTGTTTAATTAACGAGTCTAGTATAATGTATGTATTCCTTCATCTGAGAGATACTAGAAGCTAATTAGTTTAACACGGAGTGACTGCATCTGCCGGCAACGGAAACACGATTTTGCACTATTTGTACTAGCGCGGTGAACCTCGTTTACTCATTTTATAATAATTAAGTTATTATGAGGTAAAGTTATTAGTCGCATTACTTGGTAAGGAAGCTAAAACCTCATTAAAAATACTAGTGATGATGCATGTTTCATTTTTAATGCAAATTAGAACATTTTCTCACGAGGGAAAGAAAAATCTTACCTACTTAGATGTTGATAGGGCGTTCGAGCACATTTGCACCGCTTAGAAATCAAAACAAGATGCTAAAATAATATCAATTGTCTACCTTTGACTAATCGTATCGACGAATATTGTATTAATAAAAAAAGATAAATGACCAAGAATATTTCTATCAGAGTGGCCACAGGTTACTGAAAATATTCTTGATCTTAAAGATAACCAACCCGTCTTAAAAGTTACGTTTTTATATTTACCAGACAACAGAAAAAAAAAAATAGTTTATTTCTCACCAAAATACATTTTACAATTTCTAGAAATATCATTTTGAAATACTTTTACAAAATCAAACAATATTTGTATAAGTATACAATAAAATAACGTGGTGGCTCTGATGGTTGCCTTGAAGTTTTGACCCTATCCCCTGAACTAGGTGGGAACCTGTATCTCAGGGGGTAGTGTTCAGCCATGGGTTATGCAAATTTTACCGAGTGCCACTACTATTATTTAGAAATTCGGAATTGAAAATGTTTATTTATTTGATCTATTAAAGTGGTGTGTGAAAGTAGGTATGCGAGGGAGGTGTACCATGTATGTCTATGAGAGACTAGCTTACACTACTAACTTAAACTAGCTGCGTCCTGGGGTTTCACCCACATAAGTCTCGACCCCGTGGAAATATCGATATAAAAAGCATCGTAAGTCCTAATCCAGCCCATGGTCTACCCATGTCCAATTTCATCCAAATCCGTTCAGGCGTTTTAGCGTGATAGCGTAAAAAACCAAATAACAAACAAAAAATTAATTTTCTTTTTATATGTAATATTATTAGTTTAGATTTGTATGTACATTTACAGGGTTCAAGGAACCACTCTACCTTTCATCAAAATCTATCAACAAAAAAAAACTATGTACATTCATTTTTATTACAAAACCTTTTTCCTCAAAAAAGAAAACCTCACTCATCATCATCATCTGCCTAGCCTTTTCCCAACTATTTTGGGGTCGGGTAAAAGAAAACCTCACTATTCCAAGCCAAAAGCCACATTCTTATAACATTCAAACATCACAATAGAAAAAAGAAAATAAACGTGTTGCCAGTTGCCATGCTGTTCTGAATTCAAAATCTAAACAATTCGGTATGTAGGTCGCATAGTGCTGGGATTACCATAATCTTGACATCAACTGACGGTCGGCTGGCACCGAAAGAGATTAAGCACAATCTGTATGAGTGATTATACTTCAAGAAGTAGTAGAGCGGATATTCTTGTCGCCAGCCGAATTTATTTGTTGATGTTTTGATGTTGTATAAGTGCTCATACACACGTGCGACACACGTCAACGGCAGAGGCAACTGTAGCCGTCGCTGAGTGTCGATGGCTACCGTCTACGCGTGTCGGCGCCTGCCGACGACGAGCCGGTGGCTGCCGTGGACAACATGCCGCTCGTGTGCTTGACTCGGTGCTCAAATAAACGAATGTGTTATCGATTTTACAATATGTATTTTACGCGATGTTAGATTTTATGGCTGAAAATTCAGCATGAATATACAGGGCCTGTATTGTTTCAACTATCACTTATCGGCACGCGTACCTATCTAAATAACAGACACATTACATTTCGATTCTGTTGTAAAAAAGGTCAGAAATGAGTCCATAGAAAGTATAAAATAAATAAATGATCAGTTTTGGCATGCATTTTAAAATTTTATAAATAGGCTATATTTTTATTTAGTATCTACTACTGCATGAGAGTAAAGTTAGCAACGTGACAGTGTTAAAACTAGTGAGCTAAAATTGCTAAAAAATAATCTCCTCTATAAAATCGATGAAGTTTTCAGTTGAATGACTTTCAAACTAGAAAATATGGTTGAGAGAATATTACAGGCTAATGCTTCGACTCAACGTAATGGTGTCGATAATGTTAAATTTTCAACCCGACCCGAAACGTTTAATCACAATACCTATTATTTTTTAATAACTTCCCAATATTTTGGGTGTGCCTTTTTTTGCAGTACTGTGCAAAAAGAAAATGAATTGGGGGTTAAGTGGCAAATGACACAGAAACAGCTGAATGTCGTCATTTAGCTGTTTCCGTACAATAGGTAGGTAGATGTTCAGTAATTAAAAACATAACTTTTAAATTCTTAGTATTATAGGTAAAAAAGTCATTTAGTTGGCTAGTATGTCATTATTGTATGTATGTAAATAATTTGCATGAGTGGGTGTATTGGGAGTCGTATTCCTGTGACCAGCAAGGTTGCTGTATGACATAACAATTACATTTATATTTGTAATTGTTATGTTATTCAAAATAAATTGCCATGAATTCGTTCCAAGGTTGCCTGGAAGAGATTGCAGAAAGCGATAAGGCACCTGCCATCTAATCTCTTCACCACCCTTGGTTGACTGATAGAGAATGCCTAAGGCATTAAGTCCGCCTTTGTATGTACCTTTTTGTGTGCGAAAAGTTTAAATAAATAAATAAATAAGGCCGCACATTGCATCATATGTTTCGTAGAGTTCGATTTATTTTTTGTTATGTATTTTTGTGGTATACAATAAAGTATAAATATACACAAATAAATAATTGTTCAACTACCTCGTTTATATGAAGTACAGAAAATGGAAACCGAATCGTTTTTTTTTTAATGTATTCAACCAAATGTCCGTGTTATGAACAAACACGTACAATTATTTATTTAAGCGTTGTTAAAGTGTAACACAGCTGAATAAATTATTTAAAACAAAGTGGTTGACCAGGATTTGAGCCACGCTCAAAACAATTCATGTGAAATATAATATTGTACGTTGAATTGCTAGGTATGTAATATAATCGCTGGTTTCATTAATGATTTCATGTTTGTTATGTGATTCCATACAAAATTTGACAGTTTCGGGTAGCTCGATGTGCTCGCGTCTGTACCATAAAGCATTTATAAAATAATTTACGGCTAAAGCTGGAGTGCCCTAAATGCCCGTTCACCAGCACCTCGGATGACTTAAAGAATGCAATTGATACCACATTCCAGGTGACCACTTATTGGAATCAGACTATATAAAATAAGAGAATGAGGAGGAGTACCATCGATACGAAAAGATATTACAAGATATTGCATAGATTATTCTAATAAATACTTTAATAGCTACAGACGTCAGCACATCAAGCTACCCGAAACTGTCAAATTTTCCCAATCAACTTTGAACCTTATAGTTTAGCGATAAAGTTGAAAATCTATCAACGAAATATGACAGATTGTAGTAGCTTGATGTGCTGGTCAATATTTCTTCACTGATGTTTTTTAAACTTTAAAATCACAAAGTAACTACTACGTATGAGTCAATATTTAATTCCACGTATGTCAATGTCGGTAAACATTTTGCTTAGTAATTATAGTATAAGGGCAGGAACACATGCCATGGCAATGAGTGGCGACGGACACGACCGCGCAGTCAAAATATTCGACGAAAGAAAATCGCAAGAAAATGTTTCGCTTAACAAAATCGTGTGACTAAGTGAAAAATAACAAAAACGCCTTCAAATTTGGTTTCTTAAGAAAGCGGTAAGCAGTTATACAACAACCGCTGACAACAACCAGATATAAAGCGTATTTGACAGTCGTTACGGGTCGTCAGAAGCCCGAAAGTCTGACACAGTCTTACCAAGGGGTGTGGTATTACCCAGTAACTGGGTTGTGGAGGTCAGATAAGCAGTCGCTCCATGTAAAATACTGGTCCTCAGCTGTATCCAGTTAGACTGGTAGCTGACCTCAACATATTTAGTTGAGAAAAGGCTTAATGTCAAATATATTGTGGTGAAAATGTCAGATTTTCATGGCGTCCGTTACTATATCACGGAACCACTTTCTTAGGAAACCAAAGCTTTAGTGAAGATTTTTAATTAATTTAGGTGGTAAGTACAGACGCCAGCACATCAAGCTACTACAATCCGTCAAATTTATTTAATAGATTTTCAACTTTATCGCTAAAGCATAAGGTTCAAAGTTGATTGGGAAAATTTGACAGTTTCGGGTAGCTTGATATGCTGGCGTCTGTACATAGATTTCTGCTAGTCCATTTATACTGTTTGTCACTAAGTACTTTATATAGAAATTTTAGGACAGTGAATGCAACTAGTTCCACGTAGAGACGTACTTGGCTTTGTATCCTAAGTTTACCTACCACACTTCACCTATTTACCTAACGTCCGTCAATAAAGACTTGGAAGCTAATAGCCAAGTCAAAGATTTTACTTTTGCACACAAATAGACGAACGTTTTTCCATAATAAATAACACAAACTGTTGTCTAGCGTTTGTTAAATATTATGAGAGCAGTGTACATAACATAAATAAGATGAGTTTATTTTTAACACGGCAACGGAAAGGCGAGGATTTTCCTCCACTTTATTTATGAGGGCATCATTATTCGTCAGGGCTCCGCTCGTGCGACCTAACCTTTACATTTTAATGTCGTCGATAAAATTAGGGAAATTGCGTTTGCGTCGTTTCGCTTATATTATTGCTAACTTAATAACATAATATTCGAGTTTATGTGTATGTAAATATGTTTAGTGATAAGTACTTAGTTGGTTTTCTATGGAAATTCAGAGGCATTTTACTATTGAAGATGGAAGTAAGTATTGTTAGTATTTTAATGTTCTTTGTTTTTTATTCTGTAGGCCACAGTACTAAGTACCTACTTTAGTTAATGTGAAAAAAAAAGTCATATAAAGAAAACTAAACTAAGGTAGTCTTTCATATTTTCCCGTTCCCCATTGAATTATTCTGACTCAGATGCAATAGTAGTCGTCCAATTGCTCAACAAAATGATAATATAAAAAGTAGGATACCTTTTTCCAGTCGTGGGACGCGATATAAGGCTAAAAAAACTTAAGCCTTAGGGAATTAGACGCGTAATGTTGTGATAGTAACTGAATAAAATGGAACAAAATACTTGTCTACAAACGTACCGCAGACACATACAAAATCGTACGAGTAGTTATCTAACTGAAGAATAACAAAACATGTTACTGCCGACAGTTATTGTTTGTCTTACAATTCAACTGACAAGCTTTATTTTTGTTTAAGATTTGTGTGTAACTGGCTGAAAATCCAACTCTGACATCTATGGAACATCGGTTTTTTATTTTATTGTTTACCTTATATTGGAAAATTGCCAGAATTGGTTTTTGTCCCCTTTACACCCAATGATGAGAGCAGTAACTTTCCGAATTAAAAAAAAAAACGAATGAAGCTGACTTCATTTGATAAAGCATCAGAAGCGGGGCTATAATAAATACAAGTTACAGCCGATTTTTTTTATTCAGAAACTAACTGCTGGGAATGTTCGCAGCAGCGCGTACAGATGACTTCTTTGCGATCATTCGTGAAAAATCCGCTTCACTGCTGCGTCGGATGCGGGGCGGCGACCACAGTCTTCTGAGCGTTGTTGCTAGTAAGACTGAAGGCCGCCTTGTGGGGCACCTGTGCGCATTGCATGTACGGTTGCCAGGTGTCTCCGTGAGGTGGCGCAATTAATATATTACTGTGTGTTTTTAGTCTATTATTATACTAACATAGGTTAAGAAATACTAACAAATGTATGGGTTCTACCTGAATTAAAGATAAATAAATAAATAAATAAATTAGGTATACTGTTCGTTAGATTTTTTTTAGATGTAGTCACGATGAACACCTGCGAGTACTGTGACCGTGCAAATGATAAAACTTGCTTAACGCATGTTTGCAGTACGTTACATCACGACTTTATTCCACGATGAGTCAGGCAGAGGTGTACCTATCTACGAATAGTTACACCCACATTTCGCCAACTATGTTTAATTAAGTCCCATGTAATAGGGGTCCTGCTTATTGCCAACAATCCAGAATCCGGGCTGCTACTGATAAATTCCAGATGAAAAAACCCCATAAGACTTTGTTCGACTTGGAAATCAAATCCAGGACCTCATGCTTAGCAGTAACAATTGCCATCACAATACCAACGAGGCAGTCGAGTCATTCAGTTTTGGCAGTACCTACACTACCATTTTGTGTTGCAAACCAAGTGGAACATAATACAAATTTGTAAGTACATGTTTTCAGTGGATTCCTAAACGGTATCATTTTAAACCTACGTCTTTTTTTACCAGTCCGATGAATCCTAGCTTAGACCCAAACCTTTGGCCTATTATTACTTAACCTTTAGAAACTCATTTTCAAATTACTTCAACAAAATGTGAACGTAGGGACTCGTACAGCCAGGAAAAAAGCGGTCCTAATAACCATGAGGCACATACATTATTTTACAAATTAACTCCATGTTCGGAATACAAATTCAGCGGATAAAGTTCCCACTGCTGGAACACAGTCCTACTCTCGTCGAGCGGGAGTTGGCTGTAATCCACCACGCGAGCCCAGTTCGGGTTAGTAGATGTCACATGTTTTCGAACTTTTGGTTCTATTGGTGCTCCCACATTGCCGTTAGAAAATGTTTAGTAACGTTAGTAAACATTTGTTAGCAAAAATTTAATCACAAATGTTAAAAAAAATGTTTAGTTAACAAATTATAACAAAACAAATTATAACAAAATAAAACATGTGTTACCTTTTGTTTCCATTTTCGTGTAGACGCTCTCAGAACGCAAGCAAACTGCGAGCCAATACCAGATTTAAATGTTATAAAATGTTAGTAAACATTAGTAAACATTTTCTATTAGTGTAGGAGCACTTATAACATGTAACAGTTCCTAACAAAATGTAACAATTTACAACATTTGTGAGTAAATATTTTTATGTTGGAAAATGTTTACAAACATTTTGTAATGGCAATGTGGGAGCACCATAAGACATGCCGGTTTCCTCACAATATTTTCCTTTACCGTTTTGAGCTACTGCTCTCAAAATTTTACGAATGATCAAACTAAAATTTACGATTTTCACAAAAGAAACTGGGGAAATCGATGAACAAAAATTTAACATAATGTTTTTTAAAGTTTTGAACTGGAAAAATTTTGACTCTTCTGAGTTACAGTAAAGAAATTGGACTTATTATTTTTCGTGCTAAATGGGCCTACTTTTGACCTGGATCACACCTGATGGATAGCGATGAGGTTTATGATGGAACGAGCGTACCCAGAAGATGCCTGTTCACTGTTGCTTTGAAGGCAGACGGGTTAAATGTGGAAAGGAACACAGACGCTGGCAGAACATTCTGGACTTAGGTATTTGTCTGAAAGTTTCAATACACAGTGATTGCACGGATTAAACCTCACCTACTATTATGAAGTGTGTTCACTATCGATTCTAATTCTGCATAATAATATCATTATTTTACTATGCATAGGGGCAAAATACCGGTCAGTCACACGATTTTCGTATAATCACTAAATTATATTGTATTATTCCCATTACACGATTTTTTTCCAGTACCAGAATTTCCCACAGCCAGATGTTACATTGTAACATTCCCAGTGGACTATAAATACGTTACATAAGTTCAAATATACGTTGATAATGACGTCATATTGTGTGACGTCACTATAACCACACTCGTTAAACTATGGCCGGGTAATTTTAAACGTGGTTTATGTACAAAGTTATATTTAAATTCTTGGTGCAATATTGACGGGAATTATATTATATGATGTTACTAAGCTTATATGATGGGGACATTTTACGGCAGACATATTGAATTTTGTTATGCACGTTTCAGACTTTTTGAGGGTGCATTCTGATAATGTATGGAAAGGCATCGTGTTGCTCAGTTCACGTGGTATAAAAATTTTCAAGAATAAATTGATAACTTGAATGAGCACGGAAATTGGTCCAACGACCCGAAATTACTGGCATATTACTGTATGTTCAAGTCGAAAATCAAAGTGCTGTGGCGTGGAGGAGCCTACATTTAGGTCATTTATTTACAGTCGACCTTATATCACATTTGCAATACAAAAACAGCAGGGTAATTGCGTAATACACTATCAGTAGCAATGGGTTTCATTTTGACAGTTCAACAACATTCATTACGTTATTTACGTTGTTGAGCAGACACTTTTGTCTAACATATGGAGCAATGGACTAGCAATATGCTTTAAAATTATGAGTAATAGTGTGTTACGCAATTAGGGTGCTGGCTTTACTTCTACTACATAAAGGTGTCCTTAATGTAAACTTGATGTGATGTTGACTGTATTTATGGACAATTCTTGACTATCAAAAACAAAAGTAAGTACTGCGAAACGTGTCATTCCTTATAATAAATGAATAACATTACCTAGTGTAAAATTTGGTACAGCAGTGTTATCTTACCAAAAAATACACAAAAGTGGTGAAAGTGTGGAAATTCCAAGGATTTTAAGGAAAAATATTCATGGTTGGCAGGGAGACTGTTGTAACAAAGTACCTAAGTCTGGTACCTCTGATAAGAAGTCACGACAGTTCGTAGTTCTTATGTACCGGCGACCTTACTCTTTGCATACGTAATGTTTTTACAAGGTTAACCAATGTTACAGGTGACACTGCTCAGGTTAAATACGTCATTATGAGAGTTTTTGTGTAAATAAATAAAGACTTGTTATAATGAAAGAGTTGAGACGATAAGCGGTCTCCTACCTTCTGGGGAACTGCTAGAGAGAGCATTCTGTTTGGAACGAAATAAGGCTCCGCTAGAAGCATAACTACTACTTTAATTTTGGGAAGATTTAATCTCACCGTATTAAAAGATTAAAGTATCGGTAGGTGAGTGTTAGATGCCAAGTGCCAAAATGCAACATCATTAGTTCGTTTCACACAATATGAATCAAAAGTGAAAAATTAATTCATTTTCATGTTTCAGTTTTGGTTCATATGGTGTTCGAATGTTTCACTTCGAGTCCAAAAGAAAGATAAAAATGTAAGCGTCTAATTTCTGTTTTATTGATAGACCAGGGGTTTTGGCAGCAGTGAACATCATTCTCGAACCTTCTCGTAACCATAGCAGTATGACGGAACAGTTATTAGGAGACAATAATAATATGTTTTCAAAACATTACCAACAATTTGTTTTGCGTCACTATACAAAAAATACCACCATACAATATAATATGATGATTGTCAAAATACACAAAAAAAAAATCGAGTTTCTCATTTTTCGTCGAAGTTATGGATATTTACATCAACTTTAACACTAGATTGCCGAAGGAAGTCATTTTGACTGCTTTTTAATTTCACACAAAAGAAAAAAGAAATTGTGAAGAAGTGTGGAAATATAGTTACCTCTCCCCTCCCTCATTTCCGTTATAATTAATATGTGTGTTTTATTTTGTATATTGGCCAAAAGCAGTCATTTTGACTGCATTTGGGCAATATAGGTATATACTAAGTTTCAGTCTTTCTAGTGTTAAATTACACCTAATGTCTTGCTATGTAATCTTATTTCTCGTACCTTTAATCAATAATCATTTAGGTCCACCAAATGTAATTATTATATTACGGAGGCCATAAATGTCAATAACCTAAGCCATAAACAACACAATCATGGCAATAAGGGCTCTCGATCGATGGTCATGTGGAACAAATTACTGTGCGCGCCAAATTGACGCCTTGTAAGGAAGCGAACACAGTGATAAACGACCGCGATTATCGAAATCGATGGGCACTCATAAATATTGCTAGAGTATTGCAATTTACGTGTGGCTTCACAGGGCAATTCATGTGAATGTAGGGATAATTCTGCTATAGTTTTCGTTCTTAAAAAGTTTCGTAATTTTTATATAATGCATAATCCGCCTATAATGTTCCCACTGCTCGGACACAGGCCTCCTCTCTGTGAGAGGGAGTGGAACATAATCCATCACGCGAGCTCAGTGCGAGTTGGTGGATGTCCTATGTCTTTGAATTTTTGGTTCTACGACATGTCGCGATGTTTTCCTTTACCGTTTTGAGAGCAGTGGTGATGAAATTAAAGTCTTACAGATAGTAAAGTGCCTGCCTGGGTCCGAACTCATGACCTACAACTCGTAAGTCGAGGCCGATACCACTGGGCCTTCACTGCTCTCTAAATGTCATTTTAATTAGAAAGAAGAAAGAAAGAAAAAACGATTATTCTGCACAAACAAAACGCACGTTATAAATACGGCAATACGGCTATTGTTATCTTTTTAAATATTCAACTGAAAGCTGATTTTCAATCGACAGATATTTTTTATTCGTGGAATAAAACCAAAGTCTGACAGTTTTTGTTTGGAAGAACTGTCAAAAATTTTATTATATTTTCCGGATAAAGTTATCTGGCATTGGAAAAATCATCCGCTAAGGGATTTGGGCTTTAAATGTCAGCATCATAATGGAGGACTATACCCAATAGTGGGTGATTCCGGGCTGAAATGATGATGATGATATGATTCCGCGGGATAATTTCCAACACGGGCAAAGTCAGAAGCAAAAGCAAGTGTACCTAAATTAAATTGAACTTCTCAAACAAAACATTTAGTAGTAAAGTATTTTCGTGAACTAAGTAAGCATTCTATATTTTAACAAGGTTCGTGTAAATAACTACACAGGATTTACAAATGTCGCCTGAAAAGTTTTCAGTTTGCTCGTTACAATTTGGAGGTACTTACTTTCATTAGAAAGTTAAGGACATTATTTCAAACTGGTGTTTGGTATTAGCTGTTCTGTTATCTGGCGGCGTTAGGCTACGGACACGAAGTCAGCGGGCGCGGGGCGGCGGCGGCGGCGGCGCGAGGAGCGGCGCGTTTCAATGCATAGATTTATATGACCTATATGATTGATATGATCTGGCGTCGAAGGCAGCGGCTCGGGGAGCGGCGTACGAGCGATGCGCACCAGTCTAGCGGTGCCCACGCGTCTGCATTGACGTAGTGTTGTGCATTTTATTTTTAGTTTTTAACTACCGACGTTTCAAAATGTTGTATCAATAAGAAGTTTTTGTCGCTGCTTAAACATTTCGTTCACGAACAAAGACTAATTCCTCATAACACAACACTACGCTGCTCTGGCACCGCGCAATCTGCCTGCTGGCTTCAAGACTGGGTCTGCGTTGCCGCGTCGCTTCCCGCGCCGTTGCCGCCCCCGCCGCCGCCCCGCAATCGCTGACTTTGAGACCGACGCCTTAGGCTCCAAGTACCCGTGATAACTTGAATTTTGATTCTGGCAGTACGAAAATGTTTTTCTTCTATAGAATACCAATGGCTTTAAAAATATCAATACAAAGACAAAATGGGTAGAAATGGGAAATACCAAGATTATAACGGCTGCTAAATGCCGCACCGTTCATAAATCAAGATAAGGTCAGAAAGATAATGATGACTACCTATAAACATAATTCAATCTGTCTAGCCGTTTCGCAACTATGTTAGGTCGGCTTCCAGTTTAACCGAATGCAGTTGAATAATGCCCCTTTCCTACGGCAAGATCCCGTTTTTTGCAGGTACGGTTTTTTGCAGGATCCCGTTTTGTAGTGTACGTGTTTAAATATACATATTCATACAAACATCACGTTTTCCAGATACTGCAAACAGGATGCTTGTGTGAATACGTATATTTAAACACGTACACCACTAAACGGGATCCTGCAAAACACCGTACCTGCAAAAAACGGGATCTTGCTATGGGAAAGGGCCCTAACAGTATATTACACGGAACGACCGCCTATCTGAGCACCACAACACAGCTATTGGGTAACACGATACCCCTTGGTAAGACTGTTTGTCAGACTTTCGGGCTTCTGGCGATCGGTAACTACTGTCAAAAATGCACGAATAACAGCCGAGAACGGCTTAAGGTGCTTTCCGAGGCACGTAGGGGTCTTGGTATGTAAATATTAACCTTCGTTCAAACCTTCGATTGATCCGTGCGGCTGTTATGATTTAGCCACGAGCCCCTCTATGTTGGAACAACATTTTAAAAATAACCTACCAAACATTTCAACGCGGCGGGGTTCAGATTCATGTCCTGTGAATCCATGGTAACAAGTTCCCCGTCGATGTCCATACCGTCCATAGAGAATACAAAAACCAGTTCCTCAACAAAATAGGTACTTACGACATGCACTTAGCCAGTTTTTTGAATGTGTAAAGTGTAATCACAGCAAATTATAGCTATTTTCGTAACGGGATCTGGGTGTAAATAACTTCGTTTTGTTTATGATTGATGTCCGTTCTTTGAAGAGTCATCGTGAAGTTTTAAATTGGCTGTGAAATCATGTATGAAGGCCGGCGGAATAAAAAACAAAATGCGTTTTATAATTTTGAAATGCGCACATTGCTTAGTGCTGTGGAGTTATTTCCGGCTTATTTTTGTACATTACTATTGTACGTTCTGGCGCAAATAATAACTTTATTAACGAACGTCATAGACAGAAAGTACTGTAATTCATCATCATCTGCCTAGCCTTTTACCAACTACATTTTATTGGAACGAAGTTCTTTTACGTAGCTTGCGGTAGGAGTAAAATTTGAGAAATCGTCACATAACGAAAAAGCATTATGCCCCCTCCATGCGACTTCTCATTTATGTAATAGAAAGAGACAGAGAAAGGAAGAGAGTGAGAGAGATACTTATAGTTTACATGGTTTTCGAGGGTACTGAAGCCAAAAGTGAGATAAAAATAAAAATCCAAGATGGCGGCTGCAAAAATTTTATTTTTTGTCGTCATGGTTGTCGTTTTCATGGTTTTCGAGGGTACTGTAGCCGATAGTGAGGTCAAAACGAATATCCAAGATGGTGGTTGCAAAAATTTTCAAATTTTTCGTCATGGGTGTCGTTTTCGTGGTTTTCGAGGGTGCTGAAGCCGATAGTGAAGTCAAAGTGGAAATCCAAGATGGCAGCTGAAATTTTTTTTTATTTTTCGTCATGGGTATCGTTTTCATGGTTTCCAAGGGTGCTGAAGCCGATAGTGAGGTCAAAATGAAAATCCAAGATGGCGGCTGCAAAATGTACAAATTTTCGTAATTTTTTAAATTTTCGCAGCTGCCATCGTGGATTTCTATTTTTAAACTTCTTTCTTGCCGAGGATCTTCCGATCCCCACACGTTTTTATTATTGAAGAATGTTGAAAAGCTTGGAATTTTATGATAATTGCCATAAAGATGCTGCTTAGGCTGCAATTCGCGCAGTTCCTGACAAAACTAGGATTAGGATTCAAAATGTACATTATTTGCTTAAATGTACATAAAATTAATATTCAAAATAATAAGTTAACCAGAGGCTTGCTGTTACTAACTGCTACTAGTGTCCTATTCAGTTATCATAACGAGCTTGAACATTAGCATTTCTGTTTACAAGTATTAACTAACAAACAAATGTAGTTCAGATTATGAAAATGTATAACACAGTTCGGGGAATACGTGCAAAAACAAAGATTATACCAGTGAAATAAGCGCTTATTAAGGATCCGTAAAAATCACGTACATGCATAAATATTAATCCTGGCTACGGACCCCCTCACTTACTATGGACCTGATTAGGCCGATTTATTTTTCCTTTTCTTTTTTTTCTTCTTTTTTCTTTTCTATCTTTCAGTAAGATTGGTCTATAAAAAAATATTGTTCTACAAGGCACGTCACTTGTATGTGTAGTAGCATGATTATGTATTTTGTAGAATATCTAATTATAATAATTATGTGAAAAGCGATGAGAAAATCTTGGTCTTATAATGCTGTAGCTGTAAGCTTCATATTATCCTTATCTGAAGTAAAACTCAAGAACCTCACGCGGATGAACACAACTAAATCAGAGGTGACAAAATTATTGCAACTCTTGAGTTTCAATACCCGCTGCCGCGCCCGCTTACGCCTCCACCATGTTACAGCCGAACACCGCGGGTACAATCGGTAATGGCTCCGCAAATAATGTGTTCGAACATATTGTCAATAACGCCATCGTGTGATTTGCTGTGATACAAAACATACAATATTAATGTGTTTATTTTGTAGGAATTGAGGTCAATTATATATAGATTATGGTTAAGTTAATAAACGACTTTTTTAGGAAGTAACGAGGTTTGATGACCTTGCAAATTGATTGGCAAGTCATGAAAACCAAAGAGAAACTGTGGCTTACCACGCACTCACTAGATTTGGCCATACCTTTGGGAAGGTCTCACACCAGTGCTACTGCCAGTATGAGTCTATTTTCAGGATATGTCTCACTTTCTCGCCTGATCATCATAAACAACAAGCTGTACCTTCCAGGTTTTAAATGAAGCCAATGATAAAACGAAGGAGTGGCGAGAGAAGTGGTGGCTCAGCCTCGACTTATGAGTTACAAACACACACGTGTGTGTATGTTTGTGAGTGTGTACTCACAAACTTTCGCCTTTATAATATTAGTGTGATTTCTTCACCACTGCGCTCAAAACGGTGAAGGGAAACATTGTGAGGAAACCGGCATGTTCTAGAACTTAAACTTTGAAGATTTGTGACATTAGTGGGAACATTCTAAGCTGATGACAGTACGCTAAATACGCGCTCTGACGTGGGGTTATGGACAGAAGTCCGTATTACCAATGTCCTATTGGCTGATAAGTAGCAAACTGGTGTGAAAATAGCTAGTGGTTCCAGTGCAGAGGTGTCTGATTATCGAGTGAGAGGTCACATGTTTAAATCCCAGTCGTTGCATTTTGACATAGATACATTCCTATCACGAACACATATAGGTAAGTTGAACGAGTTGTTTTGCAATGTGCAGCTCATGCATAAACCATTTTTAAAGATAAAAATGTAAAATAGAACAATAAGTTTCACATTTGTGTAGCTTTTCTTCTTCATTTTTGTAAACATGACACATTAAAGGCTGTAGCCTTCTTACTGCTGGTTCTGTCAGTGGGTATTCTAGGGCATATCCATCAAGTGAAACTTTTTTTTTTTTACTTAGATTAACAAGCCGTGTTCCCGATGGAATGTCCCATTGGGCATTGGCAAAATGAACTTCCATACACGCTTTCATCCCCTATTTAAACCGTTTATAGGATGTATTTTCAAAAATCTTTCCGTAGCTGCTTGTCTCGTTATAAAAGTTATCTCTGTGCAAATTTTATGCTTCTAGATTCAGCGGTTTAGGCTGCACAGTGTCTGTCAGTGAAAGAATGAATTTAAGATTTTCTTTAAGTCGATTGGAGTATATACTGAACGGTGATCGCTTGATACCTAGAACAAGTTTACCAACATCCTATTACTTCTTACTTACAGTGCGGCCGTCGAGATAATGCGTTCTTGACTCCCGTCAGTGCGACAATTCTAGTAACTAATAAAGATCCAATTCACCAAACACGTATTCGTTTGTATGAAACTGAACGGTGGAACGATGCAGGCTAACAATAACAGTAAGATCATAAGGGCTCGGGACGCGACGGTGCGACAAGATTCTGGTAGAACAAATTCTAAGAAGTTTTCATAGAAATTGTTATACTAGTGTCGCGTCGCGCTATCGCGTCGCGCTTGTCTGCAGTAGCCTTAAAGAAAAAGAAAACATCAACAAACCAATTATTTAATTGGTTCTTCGATCACCAATCGAGCTACATTAGTCGCTTTTACCAAAAAATGGGACGAGGAAAAATGTGGGTTCCTTTGAAGCCCAAAGGGAATGGTGTAGTCATTGTACTGGCCTATTCAATGAAGGTAGTGCTGAATAAATAATTGCAATCCCATTTAAACTAATCGTGGAAAGGTTGCGTAATCAGGAGGGAAATATGTTGCTTCGAATGAAAGTGGAGAGGATTTTCTCTTTCTATGGCGTGCCTATGGAATGGGACCAATAAGTTGGCACCAGTTATTCTGGATGTATAATGTGGACCTCGGAAAACTATATGTTTTTCCATGTTTTTGAGGGCAAAACTTGATCTGTCAATTTATTGCACGATTTTCCTATGGTTTATTCTAGATAGAGGGGCTCGTGGCTAAATAATAATAGCCGCACAGGTCAATCGATAAGGTTATGCTACGCTTGCCACGGTTGGTCTGTGGATGGGTGACCATCTTTACATACAAAGCCGTTGATCCCGTGTCATTCGTGGATCTTTGACAGTCGTTACGGGTAGTCAGAAGCCCGAAATTCTGACAACCAGTCTTACCAAGGGGTATCACTTATTAAGCGGTAACTGGGAGAGGTCAGATAGGCAGTCGCTCCATGTAAAATAGTGGTATTCAGTTGCATCCAGTTAGACTGGAAGCCGACCCGACACATAGTTGGGAAAAGGCTAAGCAGATGAGGTATTCTATTCTTCAAAATGGGGTCTCATTTTTAAGGCAGCAGCACTTCAATAGGTAAGGTAGTAAAACCTAAGAGGGAGAAAAGATTAAGGGAAAGCGTCAAGTTATTCCGCGAAATTCAAATTTTCTTACGTTTTTTGCAGGTCTTTGTCATGTAGATTGTTGATTAAAATATTATTCGCGAGTGTAAAAAATATGACTTTACAGAATTATAATTGAGGAGCGTCGGAACGAAAACCGATATATCGAATTTACCATATTTTTCACAAATTAAAAAAAAGCTTGTAAGTTTTTTAATGTTACAAAAGAGGAAAATTATAGCATGTCAATTTGCAGTTAAAGTGACATCGATTGATGTGTGAAACTTGACGGAGGGTAGATACTTTATTTAGGGAGATACTTGGCGGACAAGTACGGATATATCGGTTTTTGACGAAACCAAAATGGATGTGTCGGTATTGAACTGAATTGAATTTGAACCGACCATTGTTGAATTGTGTAAAACTTAATAAGAATTATCGGTTTTTAATCCAACAACAAGAACATGTTGAATTTAAAAATGTATTTGTCGGGTTTGATTTGACCACAGTATTTTGATATTTTTTTTAAGATGGATGTAAATGTTTTTTAATTGGTTTCTTTCCTGAAGGGTGTATAATTAAACATTTTGTAACGGAAAAAAATTTAAAAAAAATAATGTCTTAATTAAGACATATCGGTTTTTATTCCGACGCTCCTCAATTATATTCATTAAAATCCTTACCTGCAAAATGCAAAAAAAAACGTAAGAAAACTTTAATTTCGCGGGCTACCTAGCGCCCTACCTTAAAAGTAAGTAACATTTTTTATGAAACCTTTTCAGGAGTGCGATTCTGTAACCATCTCACCGTGAAAACTTAGGTGAAGTGAGCGTGGAGTGACCTGTCAGTGTCATCTCACCTGATACTAGGGATTGACCAAACATACATTTACAATCATAATCGAGATTTTTATAATATTTTTTATGCTCTATTGATTATCACTACATAGTATAAAACAAAGTCGCTTCCCGCTGTCTGTCCATATGTATGCTTAAATCTTTAAAATTACGCAACGGATTTTGATGCGGTTTTTTTTAATAGATAGAATAATTCAAGAGGAAGGTTTATAATGTATAATACATGTATAATATAGTAGAAAAACACTGATCATTTTAGAGGTTTCTAATGGGATGTCGTAAATAAACACATTTTTTTGCGCTTACATTGCAAACGCTGGCTTAACCCTACGAGATAGATCAAAATAATGTACTACAGTATTGTAAACCTTAAAAAGGTCTACAAAAAAGTCCCCGATGGCATATGTCTGTCTATTAGGGATAACCCACAATAACCATTTTTATCCTATACTTTTTAAGAGAAATAATGGCTCTAAAATTATCAGTGTTTCTCTACTATATTATGCATGTATTATATGCATATAAACCTTCCTCTTGAATCACTCTATCTACTAAACAAAACCGCATCAAAATCCGTTGCTTATTTTTAAAGTTCTAAGCATACATAGAGACAGACAGACAGCGGGAAGCGACTTTGTTTTATACTATGTAGTGATAGTGATCAGCATTGCACCCGTGCGAAGCCGGGGCGGGTCGCTAGTTTTCTATAATTTCAAAGCTAGTATTTTAGTTGTCAAAACATTACTATTTTTTGAGGTTTTATAATTAAATAGCAAAACAGAAACTTAGTCAGAATCTCAACGTTGTTTTATTTATTTTTTTCCTAGACTAGCCCTTATAATTATAGCCTAAGGTGCGAGCGCGTCACGCACGAAAAACAAATAAAATAAAACATTCACGTTTAAGACTTTTTTATTATTTTTTATGCGTATTTTCATCAGTCTAGCATAAAAAATAATTAAGAAACAATAAAAAAAACTATGCGAACTAACTAACTAGAAATAGCATAAAAAATATTAAAATGTCGATTATGATTGTAAATATTAGCTTAGTCAATCCCTAGCATCAGTGGGTTGACACTGACAGCTCACTCCACGCAAGTTTTCACGGTGAGATTTTTACAGAATCGACCGGCTGTACAGGAAGTAATTGGTCGGTACCTAACGAATTTAGCTTACACAGGCATACAAGAACCGTATATTTGCAAAAAATCCTGGTACGAAATTCAATGGGTAATAAAACCGGGAACATTATCGTTAACAGGGTACACTTGCAATTATCCCTTGACCCTATTTGGTTAATGTTACCTGAAAAAAATGCTGAATGATTTTTTCAACCTAAAATTCTATTTTGATTCCCGGAACGATTTAATGAAAACTGAAATGCCTCTTTTCTTTCTTTCAATTGCTGACAAAATCCGATCTGTTTACTATTAAAAGAGATGTACAAACACTTAATTTTTTTACGACAAACTTAAACGGTCGTTATAAATCTAATGAGTTTACGTAGGTACGACATAAATCTCTCGTAATGCGTTTAAGCACTTGTTGATTGATTGCTTAGATTCCTAAAATAACTACTTTTTTTTTGTAAGTGACGTACGTGATTGATTTGACCCACCTGGTGTTGGCGTCATTATTTGCGTCAGGGGTAAAGTTCTAATCTGTGCGTCGGTAATTCTATGAGCGCACGTATTATAACGTAAGGTAGGACGCCTCCAGGCTAGGTGGAACGACGTATCTTCCGAGGGTGGCTAGTAGCAGCTAGATGAAAGTGGCCATTGGAGAGGCTTTGCACAGCGGTGGCATTGCTAAGTGGGTAATTATGCTGATAATGACATATTACATATATTATATTATTTACATATTATGATTGACGACATGACATATTTATAACCACACACACACAGACACACACACACACACACACACACACACAAACACACACACACACACACACACACAGACACACACACGCACACTTACACACACACACACACACACACACACACACACAGAGACACACACACACACACACACACACACACACACACACACACGCACACACACACACACACAAAGCACGCAAGCAAATGCTACTTGGGACGCTACTTGGGAATGCTACTTGCACAGGATACAGCAATGCAAAACGTTCAAAATCTAGTAGCAATCTCATCTCAGCGATAATCAATGTCAAAAACTTGTCAAAAATATAGGGAAATTAGAGGTATTTTTGACAGCTTGAGACTGAGATCAGACGGTGAACGTTCTTAAAATTATGAGAATTGCCCCCCAGGTCATCATCATCTGTCTAGACTTTCCCAACTAAGTTGGGGTCGACTTTCAGTCTAACCAGATGCAGCTAAATACCAGTATTATACATGGAGCGACTGCCTGTCTGACCTCCACAACCCAGTTACTGGATAATACGATACCTCTTGGTAGCACTGGTTGTCAGACTTTCGGGCTTCTGACTACCCGTAACGACTGTCAAAGATCCACATATGACAGACCGGACCAATGGCTTAACGTGCTTTCCGAGGCACGGAGGGGTCTCGGTAGGTAAATATGGTCACCCACCCACGAAAAAACTGCAGCAAGCGTAGCTTACCCTGATTGATTGACCTGTGTGACTGTTATTACTTAGCCACGGGCACCTCACCATACATGTAACGAAGCAGGTGTTTGGCCGAATAATTTTCTTGAATATTTTTGACACTTGAACAAAGTCACGTAAGTCAAGTTTTTTCACGTTTTCCAAGTC
The DNA here is from genome assembly GCA_949629135.1 of Eremobia ochroleuca. NCBI lineage: Eukaryota > Metazoa > Arthropoda > Insecta > Lepidoptera > Noctuidae > Eremobia > Eremobia ochroleuca. The sequence goes on along the minus strand of OX451400.1, from coordinate 16,432,909 downwards.
TATCACAATTTATGTTCTACCCTATTTATGTATAATATATTTCATATCATCATATCATATTAGATTAACCATTTAAACGTAAATGTAAAATAATCAAACAGTTTGGACACTTTTTTTTTTAAATACAGATAATTTCTTAATAATATGAATTCTAATGTCACAATTCACAAATAATCACTGCACGATACGTCATGCCCGAGGGGTGCCTACTTAGTGTTGCCAGTAGTCGTTAACACAGCTTATTACTGATGCCTAGTTGAAACCCAGCGTCAGGCAATAGTTGTCAGGCACTTTCCGCTAATTCTCACAGCGCACTTTACACTTTTCATTTGTTTTCTATCTTTATATTTATTTTTTACTTGTAGTATAATATGTTGCGTTGTCTTGCCTTTTAGTCTTTGCTAAATTTATGTATTTTCTTAATGATAAAAATAAGGAAATTATGACAATAAGGCAATTAATGTGGGTGTAGGTGGGTTGTATAGGGTTGGAATTCGTAACTACCCGTCCAAGCGCGTATTTTGCGTCCCTACTACATAAAATATGTATTATTTACACCAGTATGAATTCCCCGAAGCAGTGGGCAGAGGCAGCCTTTTGTATCGTGAATTCTTTTGTGATAAGGCTCTAAAACTTAGAACATTTCCTACAAGTTTCATAAAACAGCTGTTAACGAGCTAAATTCGAAGTAAACAATAATTCTGGAACTCAAAACTTTTCATAACAGCACTTATACCTGAATGTACCGAGCTAGTAATTAGTATACCAATTTATTGAAGTAATGTGTCTTAGTATTCATAATTATAGACCTACATACATAATTAAAGTTTAGCGAATTTATTTCAAGAAGGTTGTGGAGTATATCAAATTAATAATTTATACACCTTTATCAGTAAGAAGTTCTTGCAGATGTGCTGTCTTACTACCAGACAGTAGGACACGTCCATCTTCTAGAAACTTCTTACTGATTAAATTATATAATTATGAACGGGTACAGTGAGCAACAGAGAAGCAATTTTCGTAATTTTAAGAACGTTCACAGTCTGATCTCAGACTGAATTTGTAAAAAAATCTGTGAAAAATCAGCCCTAAGACAATCATAATTTTGTTTAAATCTTCAACATTCCCAATCGAAAACCGATTTTTGTGGGTGTTTCTATACAAACTGAACTGTGGTATGGCAATTTTTGTTACCGTCCATTCTAACTATCTTTGATTGGATTTTTACAACCAAGTGCTTAAAGTCTCAAGTTTGAACAACATTTTACCAATTGGTTCCTAGTTTTTATATATAGACCTTATCACACAGGTAAATTAATTGTTTATTAAATTGGCCACCAACTTAAATGGTCCTATTGAAATCAACTGTTTAACTGTCATTCTGTTACAGTTATATGAAATGTTTATAACACAGCAAATTGACGTAGTGTGTCAATTTAAAAAACAATTAATTTACCTGAATGTTCAACTTATAGCGAAAAACTGTTCTATATGACAGACAATGTACATTTTGCTCTTCCTGTGATCAAAAGCTGTGACGTCCCTGTCACAATGTTATTACTTAACACACAGGTAGCGTTCAGGATATGACCTCAGGGTTTCCTGGTGACCCTTGTCCGTTTTCGTGACATTTTATACCGGATATTTTCCACTCCAGCATAAAAGTCACTATATTCGTCTTACAGTTTCTTTTGCCCTGCGGTACCGCCCACAGGCGGTAGAAATAGATCACGTTTTCCTTTGATATTTAAATGAGAATTCTTTTATGAATTCTATGATTTGATTGGATCTGGCCAACGTAAAATACGCCTATGTAAACTAATATAACATGGCATTTATTTAACTGAACGTCTAATAATTTCCATTTTGCGCTCCTAAAAATATTATTATACACTCTAATATAATGATTGCGCCTCTTTTTGAGATCCTTAAATACAATTTATATTTTGGTGTCCTAAAAGAACCTACTCAGTGGCCAAGTAACTGGGACCAACTTGGATTTAGCGCGGTTGGTAACAGTTCTAATGTAACCTAAGCCATTTCGTCAGGATTCCCTAGCTTAGTTTCTGCGACCAATTCGACTCGCGCGCGGTTGGCCATAGTTTCGTTGTTTCAACCGAACCTATCTCGTTTGGTCAGGGTAGCTTAGCTTACGTAACAGTTCGCGGGCGCATCTTGATTAATGTATGTATTGTCTTTGGTCCCTGGCCCTGACATCAAGCGCTTGAGTACGAGGCTTTTGGCTACGTTGTATATTTTATGTCTTTTTTTTATTTTTTTGTTTTTTATTTGTAACGTGCGTTTTGTTTGTGCAGAATAAACGTTTTTTCTTTCTTTCTTTCTTTCTAACCTAACTCGTTTGGTCAGGGTGCCCTAGCTGAGTTTCTGCGACCAATTCGACCCGCGCGTGGTTCGCCATAGTTTCATTGTTTCAACCTAACCTATCTTGTCTGATCAGGGTATCGTAGCTTAGTTACTGAGAACAACTGTGAGAAAAACCTGAAAGCTAAAAAGATGCTTAGTTATTTAAAAAAAGTGTGCGTCATTAGAAGCCCAAAAATAATTTTAGAGGGTCAGTTAATTATTGGCCAATACAATATTTCCCATAATTATGAAATTACTATAAAGACTCCTGTTAAGAGCAATAACGTCAGACGCACGACTTGGTAGGTAGTAACACCAAAAAAATTCCCATTCGACGGGTCCAATTACCTCGTTAATCATGATCAACGAGGTAAAAAAGTAACAAAAAACAACAAGGGTACAGTTCCCTTATTGTTTCTTTTTTCCTGGGGAAGCACGGAGGGTTATGTCAGAATCCTAACGACTAAACCTTTTTGTTCCTTCCAGCACCATAAGTCGGAACTCGGGAGATATTTATTAGGTCATTGTTCCCTAAAATTAAGGTTTACATAAAATATCTTTTAAATGTCCATTCTCAATGAGAGCTTTCATAAAAGTAAAATAATCCCCGCAAAGCTGTCTGTCTGTTGTCGTGTGGTATATTATTGTTTTCAGTAAATGTTTTCGTATTTACTTTAGTTTTCTTTACGTTATTCATCGGTATTATCATATTTCAGCAGTTTTACGTTTGAGTAAAAGAGTGGCTATTTTTATTGTCACCTTTAATAATGAATCTACGAGAATTTTTTTTCAGTTGTAATTTAAAAAAAAATGAGTTGTTTTTTTTTCGTGTGTCAGTGACGTAAAATAATTTATACGATAAATTACAAAAAGGCAATGAACTGAATTGTATGACAAACAAAACCCAACGGTAGGTGTGTGCATGCATTGTGTGTGCTATATGTTTTCACCAACCAAAAAACAAAGTGCAACGAAGTTGGGAAACTTCTGTGTTCTGCTGGGCTACGAGCGAACGAGGCAGGCGTTACAGTGCCTGCGTTCGATTCCGAGGTCGGGCAAAGTAATAGTAATAATAATCCACAACTTTCACACAACGCCATCTAGTCCCAAACTAAGCAGAGCTTGTGCTATGAGTACCTACTAGACGACTGATAAACATACATATATATTTCTAAATACATACATATTATAGATAAGTTAGGCCAGGTTGGGTTTTTTCATCAGGAATTTCTCAGTAGCAGCCCAGTGACGGGGTTTCTGCCCTGTTGATGGCAATAGGATCTCCCCTATAACACGGAACTTGGCGAAATGTGTGCGTACTATTTTTTATTTTTATTTTATTTGATTTATTTACTATAAAGTAATTACCAACCTACAGTAGGTTGGTAATTACTTTATCCGGGAAAACAGACATGGTTTTATGTTATATTACTATACTAGGCTTTATTCGCCTGCCATAACATTGGATGTCATCACTCATTGTAATAATATAAAGACTAAAGGAAACGTGACAGGAAAGATATATGATCACCTATCTCTGGAAAAAATCAGACACAACAGAACAGTCATGCGTAGTATTAGGTTTGCATTAAGATTTGTACCTAAACAACAAAAAATTACGTGATTTATAAACAAGAATCAAGTTCTTGATAACCAGAGTGCAGATGACAGAGATGTATCAAAGATTGATCGAGATAATACCCCGTTATGTCGCAAGAATGGAATGATAACGTTTGTTCAATCACTATCGCCGGACGGAAGCAAGGCGTATTATTTGATATGGCGGATTATCCAATGAAACACGCTACTTATGCACACCTCAAAACCTTAGAGAGATATAGAGAGCAAGCAAAGAGAATGTAACTAGAAACATTGTAAGAAATACGTAAGTTTTGATAATATTTTGAAATTATTCAGTAATAAATTATAAGGTATTCAGTTGTGAATACGTATAAAAGGAATAGTTAGATCATTATTTTTACAGACTACCTAAATAAAGGTGCACAGATAATTATGTTTTACGGGCTTCTGCTGGAGATTTTTCGCAATAAGCTCAATAACACTATTGGAATTATGTGCTAAGTTCATCTCAAAAGACGTGTTTGCATTTAATTTTGTTTCTGTTAGACACGTCCGTAATATATCAATATATATGCATACTGTTACAGCCCCGTTGGTCAAGTGGTCACAAGCGCTAACGCTGAACAAGAGGTCCTAGGTTCAATACCCAGGTCTAGCAGAAATTTATTGGGTTTTTTCCATTACGAATTTCTCAATAGCAGCCCGGAGTATAGAGTTGAGCCCGGTGCTGGCAGTAGGCTCGTCTCCTATTACATGGGAATTATCATGAGTACAACTCTGCCTTAGCCTTTGGTGAAACAAATCGTGATGTTACGTTATATTATGTTCCTTCATATACTTCCCACCAACTGTGAAATCACGAAAACAAAATCAGCAGTTTAATACAAAAGTTCAATACCTACTTGACCAGAATGTATGAAACAGCTGATTTTTTTTTCGTGATCTTAGAGTTGGTTCCATAGTGAAAGTTATTCATATTCATGGGTGGAACACCCTGTAAAAATTTGGAGCCAGTTAAAAAAAGCACGCTGCATACTTACTCTATGACGTCAACCGATTTATTTTACAAAGGTTATCAATACCTGGGACCGATTAAACTACCGTATTTGACACTCAGATTACAAAGGAAACAATTCGTATACTTTTACGTAGGTGTCAAAGAAGCTACCATGTATGAAGGGCGCGTTTGGGTACGGTAAAGCTAATTGGGTCAGTTTAATTTTAGCATTTTAATGTCATTTTTGTCATAGTACGTGAAAATTCTTTCCACGATTCTGGAATGTTTTTCACTTTGAAGATAATAACTACAAAACTATTCCTAGTTTTTTAAAGCTAAAACAACAGTTTTATCTTTAAAGGTCGTGACCAAAAATATGATGAGTGTGGTTGCTACATTTTTTCGAGTTTTAGAATTTAAATTGAGAACATGAGAGAGAGCTGGCCTATTTTTTGGCCAAATAATCAGCATCGCCATACAACGTAGCAATGTGCCAGCCCTTTGGGTACTTTACGTGTTGATTTTTTTCTCTACTTCAATGAAGAAGAACGAGAAATAGGTTTAATTAAATTGACGATGTATTGGCATGTTATTTGAAGCATCCTGGCATGATTCTTTACGATCCAAATTTAAAATTTGAAATTAATAAAAGAAAAATAATGATTATTGTGGATTATTCTAAAATTGCTTTACTAATGGCGCGAATTGCTGAAACGATTTTTAACTGATTACGATATTTTAAAACTTTCTGGGTATTTTCTGCAAATTAAACAATTTAATCTTTCTTTATACATTAAATACCACTTTTTGATATGAGTGATAAAGCGATAAGGACCGGAAAAATTATAGCCCTACTTGAAGAAGGTTGTTCGCAAACTTATGTGTCTCAGCGGCTAAATGTGAGTCGTTCAACTGTCCAGAGGACTTGGCAACGGTGTCAAGAAACCGGTTCGGTCAAAAGAAGACCCGGTTCGGGAAGAAAACGATGCACAGAACCAAGAGATGACCGCTTTTTGGCGAGTCAGGCGTGCGGAATCGTAAGGCGTCAAGTGTGGACCTGAAGAAGAGCCTTGAAGAAGTAAGAGGAGTAGAAGTTAGCTTGTGGACGGTCAGGAGGAGGCTTTTGGCTGCCAATATCAGGAGTTACCGCCCAGCTCGGGGCCCTAAATTACTCCGTGAGCACCGTGTTGCTCGACTTCAGTTTGCTCGGAACTGTGCTTCATGGACTCTGGAGGACTGGAATAAAGTATTGTTTTCTGATGAAGCTAGAATCTCTTTGTGTGGAGAGGACCGACGCCAGCGAGTGCTGCGAAGACCACGGGAACGCTATGCGAAAGTGTGTTTCGAAAAAATCACTCCTTATGGCTGAGGCTCCGTTATGTTTTAGGCAGCAATTAATTCGACGGAGCGTACAGAGTTAGTTTTCATAGAAAATGGAACATTAAATGCACACCGGTACATAATGGAAGTCCTAATTCCATATGCACAACCCACATTGACTGCACTTGGGGAAGATTCCATTTTTATGGCCGACAATGCTCGCCCGCACCGTTCTGGCGACGTGGAAGCGTACATGCAAGAAGTTGGGATCCGTCGTTTAGATTGGCCAGCTCGAAGTCCTGACCTCAATCCAATTGAGCATGTCTGGGATGTTCTAAAGAAACGGGTAAGATCAGTGCAACCTGCTCCACAAGACATCAGGGAGCTAAAAAGAGTCATTGCAGAAGCGTGGGAACGTATTCCTCAAAACGTTATTAAAAACATCGTGGAAAGCATGCCCAGAAGGATTCAAGCGGTGATTTTGGCAAGAGGAGGTCACACTCGTTATTAGGTTTTTACATTTGTAACTTTATTGAATTAAAAAAAGTTAAAAAAAATCTTGTCTTTATTGCCGACCACTTCTTATTGTTTGGGCGTGTACATCGGTTTTAAAGAATCCATCGTTTTTTTTCTTTTAATTGCCCGAATTCACTTCACGCGCATTAATGTACACGATTATAAGTAATACAGACTACGTCAAAGAAATAAATTTCACTTAATTAACTCAAATCGACCTTAGAACGTAAATTTTCTTAGGTGCCCGTTTTTTTTGCAAAAGAGTGTATATAAAAGGAGAAGTATCCACTCAAAGTATTTTACTATTCTCGGATAAGTATCATAACTCACAAACGTCACACTATCTTCGAACTAAATCACCCATGAAATTGTCATTTGAGTGCAAGTGCGATAACCTTTCCATACGTACGTCTCATCTTTCCATTAAAATTGAGTGAGTGCAGAATACCTACTTATAGATGGATATACGCAGAGGCTTGATGTTCTGAAGAGCTCTGAATCAAAGATTCAAAGGCACGTGTAAAAACTAAAGTCCAGCCTTTTTTCGTGCCAATGTATTTTTTCAGGACAGACATTTCATGGCAAAAAGGAGAAGATATCTTGTTTTGAGCATTCCCAGTGGAAAATAGGCCACTTTGTTTCCTATTGGGGATATAGTTACAGACAAAGAGATTTCATTCAGGGGATTAGCAGCAGAAATACTCACTTACTTGCCAGTACCAAATTACACCAGTGTTAAAGCCAAGATTGAAAAAATTGAGATTGTATTGATAAATATAAGAGTATTGATTCAATAAATAGTTTTTCTATTTGTAATGTTACATAACGTAGCAGTTTTTTTCTTGAAAATACTCCGACTTTTCTTTTTCCGACGATCTTTGATTCTCAACAACCTACCTTGAAGAATAAATGTAAGTACCCAATTAGTACCTAAGTACCATGTCTTTTCAACAACAATAACTTCTTACTGCAGATGCTTTTTTATAGCTTTGTAGAGAGGATCTAAGGAAGCCAATGCATTGTGTTCCACTATGCAAGCACTTTGAGTAGTTCAAGGACGAGCTGAGAACGTTTGCACATATCCTAGTGGAGTACACTTGACTTCTACAGGCACTTTACTTGGAGCTACTTAGAAAAAGTAGAGATTTTAAAATAGGTTGGAATATGATGTAGAGGTATGTTATAGAAAGAATGAAAGATTAATAATAATCACTAAAGGCACACGCGTACATACAATAAAAATATAGAGGAATATTCAATACACAATATACAATGGTATCATAATTATTTAGATATCGATTCCTATCACGTTTCGCGTTTCGCTATCATCGGAGTACCGCTAGCTAATTTAATTTGATCCTGTTTAAAACTAATAGAACAGTGAAAACAAAAAAGACCTGTGCGAGGCCGAAATGGATCCTATGGGAGCTAAGGGTTTTTTTACGTGTTTGTAAATTTTTGAGATTTAAGTCAGGGTGTGGCACAAGCTGGAGTCCCGGTGGTTACCTCTAGGTAACGGGAATTGTATTTAATGAGGGCAGAACCGGACTAGTCTTTGTGACAGGCTTCTGAGGAGCACCTAATTTCCAGCAGTGGGTTTACGGCTGAAATGGTCATGGATTACGATGGACCATGGACTGGTAATTACAATGTACGTAATTTTAGGTATCTAAAAAAAAGATTTAGTGTTTATGGCCGGTTTTAAATCTCATAACATTTCACTAAAAACTACTTTTTTCATTTCTATATTAGCCGTTAATATCCCACTGGGGGGAAAAGGCCTCCGTACTCTCTTTCCACCTCTCTCTGTCTAGAGCGCTGCTAAGGACAAATCTTTATGAAAGGAGTCCTGCAGTGCTATTCTGTAAAAATCTCACCGTGCGAACTTCGGTGTAGTGAGCGGGAAGTGAGCTATCATTAGGGATTAACACTATTGACACTGCTCACTTCAAGCTCACTTCACTTATCATTTCACAGTGAGATTTTTACAGAATCGACCGGCAGCTCATCCCACCATCTCCGTCAGGTTCTGCCGCGGTGTCGTTTGCCGTTAAGCGGTACCCACTGGGACCTAACTTTGGTTCCATTGATCGTCTGACATGCGGCAGATGTAAAAAAATAACTGTAAACCGTTTATCTAATCAGCATTAGAATGATGCTCGTACTACAATGAGATAAAAATGTGTGATAAATTAGGACCAGCTGATATACTCATACAATAAACAAAATGCTGTTACAGAAATGAACATACAAAACTTATGCGGGTGAAGAAAAATCCGTAATAAATTACTTAATGTTCGTAACTTTCACAATTTATACAAAATATTGGACTTTCGATGTTGTTTCTTTCTACTTTAAGTTCCTAATTCTGATGTGCCTGAAAAGGAAAGGTCTGTACTCTACTGGTATAAATAAAATTAATAAAAAAAGCCTTATATTACTCAGGACTGATTTTTCAATCGACAGACATTTTTTATTCGTGGAATAAAATGGTCGTCTGACCGTTCTTGCATGGAAGAACTGTCAAAAATTCAAATTTATTTTCGGATAAAATTCTCTCAGTAAAAACAATACAAAAACAACTTAAATAACTAACTACTAACTAAGTTTCTAAATTAGTTACAATTTATTCAATTCTATTGAGTTAAACTTATTTTAACTTCTGCGCTAGTAAGAACCCCTCATTTAATTGAAGGTGAATTGCTATTCCTCCCTATCACTCACTATTTATTTATTTATTTAATATTTTCGCACACAAAAAGGTACAAAGGCGGACTAAATGCCAGTAGACATTCTCTACCAGTCAACCAAGGGTGGTGAACAGATTTGATGGCAGGTGCTTTGGTTGAGCCGAACAATGATAAAAAAATACTATTAAAATTATTGAATTATAAATAAAAAACGTACACAAATAGATTAAAAACCTAAAATATACATACATACTATTTACTATAATATATACTTATAATATTTATATCTACAACATTATTTTTAGTATATTGCAACCCTGAATACAGTTTGCTCAGAAGAAGTACCTAACTGAATCGATTCCAATAATTTTTACACCATTTTATATTTTGTCCCAAAAATATTTAAAAAAGGTAACGAGTTGGACACCGAGCGATACTAAATACATATCCGCCATCATATGCGCACAATACAGATCACAGCCAGTCGGCCGGCGGCGCGTGTTAAGTGGTAACCAACTTTTTGTACGGACAATCAGGTAAAATAACAAGCTTATAATTTCGTGATTTTTTATAATACAGTTTTGAAATTTTGTACATATGTTTTTTACATAAAAATACTAGACACCTGTTTCGGGTTTCCCATATACTAAAAATAATGTTGCATATACATGTAGGTATACAAATTCAAGGGAGAGAGGTGTTGAGATGGCTCTACACTATTCGTTTTGAAAATAACTCCGCTTAGATGCATACCGACTGGTGGCCATAATAACATCAAGAGGAAGCGTATTGCAAAGAAGAATAGACCAAATATGAAAAGAATTTTCTTAAGAGAAATTATCTTTTGAGTTTCAACAAGACAGATAGGCAGTATTCAGCCCAACAGTCAGTTCGGTTCTGTTAGTAATCCGTCACATTATCAGTTACAATCTAAATCATTTTGAAGGATATTGCTAATCCATTGCTTCATAGCTTCGAAGAAATGGACAACTTAACAACGTAAATAACACAAAGAATGTTGTTAAACTGTCAAAATGAAACTAATTTCTTCTGTTAGTTGTGTAACACGATTACTCATTACATACGCATTCCACTTACTGTATTTAATCATCGCTTAGGACCTAATAGTAGCCAATGAATAAAGATTCCCTTTTGTTATCATCCGTAGTAACGTAAATATCCCGTGGGTGTCATAATATAATAGCTCACTGCAGAACAACTTCACAAATTAATAACTTCTAATAACCTATACTAAATTCTCTTATTCTCTTCTAATAAACTATACAATGGACCCCCAGTAATCCGGGCCCTGTCTGATCCGGCACCCCCTGACATGTAGACGTGATATATGTCTTGTCGACATGTCTTCGCTAATGTAGATCTTCCTTAAATTCCGGACTATAGGGGGTCTTATAGGCAGTACTATATAATCCGACAAATTCGGTAGTTCGACACTGCCCTGCAAAACGTTTGTCGGATTACCGGGGGTCCACTGTACTTTGTTCATTTCAGAATGTCTGATTTGACACAATGCTGAATGATAAACAAAAGTAGATTAGTAGCAGATTGTTTATAATCCTTTTAATGATGGTCGATCGCGCGTTACGTTTTACCTACATTTCACTTAAGCGTAACTGGCTAAATGTGGGTTAAAAATTTTTTATATATTTACCAAAACAAAATAACAACCTTGTAAGGCTCATTATGTTACAAGTAATGTACAGACTTAGTTATACTTTTTGTTTGCTATGTGTTTACTATACTTCTGTCTAAACCAGCGAGGATTACAGGCGTGATGCCATGTTCAATTGCGAAAAATATTAAAAGGTTATTGCAACAAATGTCTCCAATACATAGTCATAAAATGAACAGAGTGTTATGAATTAACACGAGATGAACATAAGTTTCGTACCCGTTTTAGGGCTGATTTTTCAATCGACAGATAATTTTTATTAGTGCAATAAAATTGACGTCTGATAGATTTTGTAGCGAGAAACTGTCAAAAATTCAAAATTATTCCTAAAAAAAAAAAAAAATAATAAATAAAAAAAAAAATTCCTTATTATTAATAAATATTATTTATTATTATATATAAATTATTCCGATAAAATTATCTGGCCTTGAAAAAAATCAGTCCTTAATCTGTTTTCCGGAGTTACGACGTTGGTAGTATTTGCACAAGTTAGACAGTTCGCAGATAGAGTTATTATATTTTACAGTTTACACCGTTAAAAGTTATTAGGTAGTTGCGTTAGTAGTTTAAACAGTTTGAAAAACCGGCCAACTACGTGTCGGACCATGCACAATGAAGGGTTCCGTAGTTAGAATGAATAATTTATCCCAAGAACAAAGTTAACGTGGTAGTTGAAAATCATGTTCGCCCATACGATTATTACTCGTAAACTTGTAAAGCCTACTTAGCTGTGATAGTTTTCTCTTTAACTTCGTTATATTATATACTACCGTGAATTTTTGGCACGACGACACTTGACTGTAAAGAAAATTAACATTATTATCTTAATATTTCACAAACGGATCCCTGAATCAAAAAATGGTTTGTGAGAACCCGCAATGTTTTTAAAGACCTATCCATCGATACCCCATGGTGAGAAAAAAAAAACACCCCACTTCACGTGTACAGGAGGAACCCTAAAAATTTTTTGCATGTTTTTGTTTTATAATTTTGTCGGCGTGATTAATATATTGTATCCATACCAAATTATAGCTTTCTAGTACTAAGAGTCTCTGAGCTAAACTATAGGGTTTCCTTGTTGACTACGGAACCCTAAAAATTAAAATTTAAACCAATGTAGACCTTCATAATTTATTCAGAGGGTCAATTTGGTTTGCGGTCAGATTCAGAGCCTTCTTGAAAAATAAATTAGATTTCAAGCTTGTCAAACATTTTTGTTAACCGCCTGAACCGTTATAACCTCGTTTATAAAACTTTCTAGATAAATCATCATCTGCCTTTTTTCTGCCTCTTTTTCCCAACTATGTTGGGGTCGGCTTCCAGTCTAACTGGATGCAGCTGAATACCAGTATTTTACTCGGAGTGACTGCCTATCTGACCTCCACAAACCTGTAACTAGGTAATATGATACTCCTTGGTAAGACTGGTTGTCAGACTTCCAGACTTTTGACGACCCGTATCCACTTTCAAATATCCACGATTGACAGCTGGACTTAACGGGGTTAACTTAACGGGCTTTCCGAGGCACTTTTTAGATAGCTGTAGGTTGAAAGAGTTTTAATATTTGTTAGGAGGTTAGGTCCCATTCAGTCCATGTTGTTTGCCAACGTGCAATGGAGCGCAGTATTCTAGGCGTCAAATTGACAGACCATATTCGCAACACCACACTGCGTTCCAAAACACAGATTACTGACGGTGCTCAAAAAGCCGCTAAGCTGAAGTGGGACTTGGCTGGCCAATTGTAGGCCAAAATAACCACTACGGGGAGCCCTGACACAGCCATAAGGCAGACCCCGTAGAAGTTGGCAGGACGAGCTGAAGAAAAAATGGACCAGTGGTCCACTTTAGCCTTGGATGGAAAGAGCTGGAAGTCATGGGGAGAGGCTTTTTTCCAGCAGCCGGATGATATAGGCTAATAGTACAGTTAAGACCCGTGAAATAAATAGTGGACAATCTACGGCTATTGAAAAAAAAAAAAAAAAACCCTTAAATCAATAACAATGTCCGAACCAGATATAGAACTCAAAACCCGCACTGAGCAGTCGCGCTTGGAACGACTACAAGAAAACTGACCACAACATTAAACAAAAAGGGCTCGAGGGATTCAAAGATATACCTAAATGGTTTCAACCCAAAAACTTCTGAATTAACAGGAGAAGAAGAAGTCAGGGAAATTGTCATGCTAATTGAGACCTTACGTCAAGTTGCCATGGTGTAGCTATTTCATGCAACTATCAAAGAATGACAGTTGTGATTTGAATATACGTTAAGTTTAAGATCGTTCCCAATTTGCTTAACAATTCATTTCCCTAACTTTACTACCAACATATTGTTGAACGTATACTCTAATCCTAAGAAACATTTTGTTCAGACCACAACAACTTTGTATAATGATTTATTTATTTATTTATTTATTTATTCATCCTCACACTGGAACGCCATTCAGCAATTACACCAACGGAGCAAAAAATTACTTCATGTGCTGGTTTCCATCCATCCTGTGCGCGGTGGACATCGAACGGGCGGCGATGGATCACATGATAGAAACTTGCCAAATTGTCTTGTAGATGAAGCTTCCAAAGCAGTCAACAACTAATACAGCACATTCCTCTTTGCAATATCAGTATTCCACGAATAGCAGACACTTTATAGAGAGTAGTAGTAAACTGACTCTTAGGTGCATGTCTTAAGAGGTGCAAAGCAAACTCCTTCGAGGAATCTACTCTGAAACTTGATACCCACTATGTTTGCGCATCATCTAAGTATGCTCCGTGCATTTGCTTTGACACGGTGGCCCTTTTATAGTTAAGTATTCACTTTGTTCGCAGACCAAATTGTACTTCGGGCATCTACTTTATTTCAGGAGTATCTAGAATACTAGTTGTCCAGTGGTAACGCCCCCGACTTACCTGTCTTAGGTTGGATTCGAACCTAGACAGAATTTTTATTTTGTGTAATTTGTTTCATGACCACTGCCGTCAAATGGGTGATTGAAAAAATTGTAACGTTACCAGCATACCTTAGAATAAACAATTCAAAGACATTTAACATCCACGAACTCGCACTGGGCTCGCGTGGTGGATTATGGCCCACTCGCTCTAACAGAAAGGAGGCCTGTGTCCCAGCTGTAGAAACGGAATAGGCTGATGCATCATTTTTTGTGATAAAAACGGCCACCACAACAATTGAGATACTCAGAGCGCGGCGCAAGCATAGTAGATACCTAGCCTCGGTTTGGTAACATCTGGTTTCGCGCAGATAACTGCAGGATTACTTTACTGTGAAAATAAGAAACCATTGCCTAAGATTATAGTCACAATTCCTGATAAAGACGCTGAAGATAGTGAGTATCGCGTGTTTGTTGAAAAAATCGGTAGTCTTTGATGATTTCGTTCAGTGATAAATATATTATGCATGCGATGACGCAAAAATGTCATGTGTTAAGTCAGTTTAAAGCTAGTGATTGTCTTTATCTTAATGGCAGAAAAAAAATCCTTTTATCGATAAAAGTCTTCAAGTGATTGGCGATTATATACTGATACGTTAGCCTGCATCATCCCACTGCAGGACAAAGGTCTCTCCCCATGACGTCAGCTCTTTCGATCCAGGGCTAAAGTGGACCACTGGTTATTGGTTTTCTCCATTTCTTCCCGCCATCTTCTACGGAGTAGCGCTAAATGCGCAAAACCTCAGACACCCCAACTGATTTTTAATTCAATTGACCTATTTCAGAGAGAAAATAAGTCATTAAAAAAATTGTATGTACTGTTTTAGTTTTGCGGGCCATTCTGATCGTTTCTTGCGTCTGCGACGACGCTTTACCGAGGGAGGAGTCGTCACAGGGCCGCTGCGCCGCGCTGACATTGGCATGCTTGACCTATTAATAAATACACACGGCACCGTTTTTAATGAAGATGTTTTGAAAATGTGACGTATATTAAAAAGTGGTTCAATTAATTCTGCTCGTTATTCTGATCAAACTATTTTCAGGTTTTGCGCATTTAACGTTACACGTTGTATAATAGACACAAGTTTCACATGCACAGCCAGTAGGTATATTAATAACAGTTCATGCAGACCCTACCAGCTGTTATTTATAAATCGCTCCAATCACTCAGCTACTGCGCAAGAAGTCCCATCTAACATTCTACGCCAGATATTGCAGAAAATGTTATTTGTGATCTAATTTATCAGAATAGAATAGAATAGAATAGAATACTCTTTATTATGTACACCACATAGATTACAGACATAAATATAGAATTTTTACAGAGGGTGACACAATGGGCGGTCTTATCGCTAAGAGCGATCTTTTAAAGACAATCTTTTAAAGAGAACGCTATTTCATTGATTCGAACTGCTAAGTTCGGCTATAAAGAAATCGGTTAATGCATTTCTTCGACTAAATTGCAATATCTTGCAGGGTAATTGCGTAACACACCAGTAGCAATGGGTTTCATTTTGACAGTTCAACAATATCCATTGCGTTATTTACGTTGCTAAGCAGACACATTTTTCGAACATACCTATGGAGCAATGGATTAGCAATATGCTTCAAAATTATTCAAATTGAGAGTAATAGTGTGTTACGCAATTAGGGTGCTGGTGTTGACAATTTGTCACTCTAATATCACACTAAATTTAAAAAGGCGAAAGTTTGTGAGTGTGTGTGTTTGTATGTTTGTTACTTCTTCACGCTCAAACGGCTGAACGGATTTGGATGAAATTTGGTACACAGATAGTTTATAACCGAGATTAACACAAAGGTTATTTTTATCCCGATATTCCCACGGCATCGACACTTATGCAGGTGAAACCGCGGGGTGCAGCTAGTAGTCCATATAAGTGCCAAAAATTAGTACGAACCAATTCAAGCGAGTTATAGCAACGATACGAAATTTGTTTTTAAACCAAGTTAAGGTTTTATCAGCAACTAGCAGCGCCTCGCCGTTTCACCTGCATAAGTTTCGATCCCGTGGGAATATTGGGATAAAAAGTATACAATGTCTTAATATATCATACGTTTTGCCGGTTTAACGTGAAAGCATAACAAATACACATAACATCAAATGTATTATGAGTAGTATTACCTAGCAATAATATAATCTAACTTAGGTTCATGTTGTTATTTCACCTGTGAGTTATTTTAGACATATCAGACCCAGACAAACTCGTGGCAAACGCTAAATTATCTTCCTTATCTGATCTTTTCATAGACAACTTTTGATAAAATATGAATCTAGTTAGGTTGGTTGTCTGGTAACGCTGTAGAAGAAATTATAGGTCTGCCAAACGATGATTAAAAATCACGGACCTCCAAACTGTATACTTCTTCTATTAAGTAATGTAAAGGTTGTCTGCAAAAGTCGACCTTATGTTGTGCTGACTGGCAGCAAATTTTACTCTAATTGCATTTAACCAGTCAAGCGAATTTAGTATGAGCTTTCAAATAATTTGTATTAGGTTTTTGTTTTGAAAACCAGTGATAGTAATCTGTTTATGTAAACTCGTTCGCTTGGAATAAACGCAGTAATTATAATCACTACATAGTATAAAACAAAGTCGCTCCCCTGTCTGTCTGTCCCTATATATGCTTAGATCTTTAAAACTACGCAACGGATTTTGATGCGTTTTTTTTTAATAGATAAAGTGATTCAAGAGGAAGGTTTATATGTATAATACATGCGTAATATAGTAAAGAAACACTGATAATTTTAGGGGTTTCTAATGTGATGTCGTAAATAAACACATTTTTTTGCGATTACATTGCAAACGCTGGCTGAACCCTACGAGATAGATCAAAATAATGTACTGTAGTATTGTACACCTTAAAAAGGTCTACAAAAAAGTCTGCGATGGTATATGTCTATCTCTAGGGGATAACCCACGAAAAACATTTTTTACCCTATACTTTTTACGAGAAATAGTGGCTTTAAAATGATCAGTGTTTCTCTACTATATTATGCAATTATTATACACTAGCGACCCGCCCCGGCTTCGCACGGGTGCAATGCTGATCACTACATAGTAGTCGCTTCCCGCTGTCTGTCTGTCTCTATGTATGTTTGGATCTTGAAAACTACGCTACGGATTTTGTAGAGATTTTGTAGAGAAACACTGATAATTTTAGAGCCATTATTTCTCGTAAAAAGTATAGGATAAAAAATCGTTATTGTGGGTTATCCCTAAGAGATACACATATACCATTGTGAATTTTTTGGAGACCTTTTTAAAGTGTACAATACTGTAGTACATTATTTTGATCTATCTCGTAGGATTCAGCCAGCGTTTGCAATGTAAACGCAAAAAATGTGTTTATTTACGACATCACATTAGAAACCTCTAAAATTATCAGTGTTTCTCTACTATATTATGCATGTATTATACATATAAACCTTCCTCTTGAATCACTCTATCTATTAAAAAAAACCGCATCAAAATCCGTAGCGTAGTTTTAAAGATCTAAGCATATATAGGGACAGACAGACGGAAGCGACTTTGTTTTATACTAAGTAGTGATATAAACCTTCCTCTTGAATCACTCTATCTATTAAAAAAACCGCATCAAAATCCGTTTCGTTGTTTTAAAGATCTAAGCATACATAGGGACAGACAGACAGCGGCAAGCGACTTAGTTTTATATACTATGTATTGATCAGCATTGCACCCGTGCGAAGCCGGGGCGGGTCGATAATGTTATATAATTTTGACACCCCCACACAATATTCCACACATTACTCATCACAACACAGACTGTGCAAATAAATTACAGTGTTATATATAGCGGAAGAGGTGAATACTATGCCCGCATGTTTCCACGTTATGGGCCCGTTGTAATAGGACAAACGCAAGGTTGCAGGGTTATTTCTGCAACTAGAAACATTTGTGGCTTTTTTGTGTGCTTACCGCGGTCAGTACTTGGACAGCGGTATTTCACTTCGCGGCCTTTCGGAGCCTCGGAGAGAATGTTTAACCGTTGTTGGTCCCGGTTTTTGTACGAATATCTATCGCAGTTTTTTTCAGGAAGTCACAAGGCTGAAAATTTAACAACTAGTCTATAATGGTAAATTGGTATCGGCCCCAGTACCTAATTGGGTTGTAGACATAAAATTGTAGTCCCTCTTAACAAGTGGCAATCGCTTTCAAAGCGTTTCGTATTTGTACAACAACTTTCAACAGGGTTGAACACCAGGTTTTCGGTAGCTTATATCAATTCAAACATTAAAATTAATTTTGAACTTTTTCAGCATTGTTATCGCTGATAGAATGTCACTTTGTCTAGGCCTTCTGGTAATGTAATATCGCTAAGTAATTTAGTTATTAGTCTGATGGCAGTCGCTTTATTTAGAAAACTAAGCATAAATAAACGAATTTTCTTTCTTTTTCTTCTTGATTTCTACACCGAAAGCCAAACAAGAAAGAAAGTAGTAGTAATAAATTATTTTTTATGTTATTTAATAATATTGATATTGATTGGTTGTTTATAATTGCTTTATATTATAAGTACTGTTTATTTTATTTTATTTTGTTACATATAGTATCAATCATTAGACCTGAATTGGTTTCCGTACGTCCTTTTCGAGTAACCACTGAAAATCAGCATTGTGCTGTGGGTCACTCATAGCACAGCATCATGCTGAGTGGAAGCCTTCAGGTTACAGCGACGAAGTTCAGCCGTCGACTATTTCTGTTTTTTGCTCGTGATTATAGATCTTTTTTGTTTTTATTTTTCTTTAGTATTAGTGTTAATGATCTTTTTGTATGAACGTGTTTCTGTGACAAATATACCAATTTTTCTTTCTTTCTAGCAGTAGTAAAAAGGCACATATACAGCTGACGACCATATTTTAGCTTCACGTGTCAGTGAGGCAAAGTTAGTTACGACAACACTCTAAAGAATATTAATACGAGCAGGAAGTTAAAATGATCCTCGTGTGGGACATCTTCAGTCCAAAGACGAAGTCATAAGTTAGTGTGTGAAATGTTAGTGAACTTATACTGAGTTATGTCAGACTGTAGGGCCAGAGTTAGATGACTTATAATCTAGTCTTCATTCTGATACTAGGATAATGAGGAAGACATTATGAAAGTTTCACTTGCCTTTAATTCAAAATGTAAGCGTGATGACGTAAACGCTGCGTCAGTAATCGGTATTCGCGTTGTTGAATTTTGGGCCAAACAAATTTAAAATAGTCAATTAGGCATATTATTTTTTTTTGTGTTATTTAGCCATCGACACGATAAGAAGAATTAAAATCTTCAATTACTGCATTTTGTTTTGTTTCCATTGAATGTTACCTACGTTCACTATTATTAATCAAACAAAAACTGAAAAAGTCATAAAAGAAACGTATGGTTCGCATAAGTCTGCAACTCTCCCACTAGTGACTGGGTGAATGAATTTTTTTTATAAGGAGAAATGTAAAGAAGATATAATTTAGAAAATAAACTACAAAGATAGCTTTGTTCAAAATTTATATGTATGTATACACTTGGAACTTATGACTCCGTTTTCTATGTTAGATCACGGTCTAACTTCATTTTTATTTCGGTCAGCAAGTTAGCACAATACCGGTTGGTTACGTTTGATGGCACAGCTACTTAGGAAATGGGGCCTCCGAGGTCCAAAGCTAATGTTCCGTGCAGGACAAACTGGATAGAGCTGGATGATAAGAAGTGTCTGTGTCTATGCTACGAAAGGAGATATTTTTATGTTTGAGAAAAATGTTTGTAATTTTCTTTTTGGGAAAAATAGCTGTGTTTTATATCTATTTCTTTTTAAACTTCTAGTCTACCTCTAGTTTATTCATAAAATAATACTTTATGAAAACCATACATAATAATTATAAGGTTTTAATGGGCTTGAGAAATGAAAAATTTCGTTACAGATAATTGCTATGATTTTACAAGTTACGGCTCGATGTTATTTTTAATTTTGAACTCGAATTTATTTTAATTTTATGCATTTAGTGTGCAGATAGTTCATTTATTATGTAATAGTTAGTTGTAATATGTAGTTTATTATCATATATTGTACTACATATATTAATTTATTTATATTATTATTCTATATATATATATATATATATTCTATATTTTTATTATTAATTTATTTATATATCTCCCATCTAGCTACCTTCCATTTAATTAAAAATGTTTTACTCGAATTAAGATTTATTTAAATTATTAAATAGGTCAATATTTTCTACAAAGTCTGATTCACAATAATACATAAAGGTTATCGTTGTCATTGTTTTTTAAATTTCAAGCTTGGCCAATAAAACGACCAGTAGGATGTTTGTGGATATCTTTTGAAAACTGTTTTTTAAGTAGAAATGATAAACAAAATCTCTCCCCTTAGATAAGTTTGCCTATCTTCCTTATCTAGATTACTATAAGATTTGGACGTCTGATGATAAAGCATCACAATATTTCTATAGTTCTTTGAGGAGATTACTAAATCGCTAGTTGCATCTACCGTTTTCAATTACGATAATTATTCAGGTAGGTAAATTTCTGATATAATATTTCAGTGTTAACGATTACTAGGTACCTATCCGTCCATTATTTTCATTTCGTTAAAATATCATTGATCAGATGCTTATGTATTCAAATAGTCTTGATATCTGTAAATTATTTCGTGGAAGTCTACTGAAAAATATTAAAATTAAATAATATGATCGAGCTGAACGTTAAACTGTCAGTTGTTAATGTACGATTTATTGGCCGTTCCAATGGCAATGATCATTGGCTGAAGTTGATTTATGACTGCTGGAG
Organism: Eremobia ochroleuca; assembly: GCA_949629135.1. Taxonomy (NCBI): domain Eukaryota; kingdom Metazoa; phylum Arthropoda; class Insecta; order Lepidoptera; family Noctuidae; genus Eremobia; species Eremobia ochroleuca. The sequence goes on along the minus strand of OX451400.1, from coordinate 16,411,971 downwards.
AACGGTGTATAAATAAACATACGATGCCATAATTCACAAGTTTCACGACTAATTTATTTTTAGTATTCAACGAAAAATGTTGCTTCACGTGGAAGGCAAAAAATATACTTACCTGAAATTTCGCCTCTAATTATTTTTAACATAAAACTCCGACCTTTAAAATTGCTATTAAGTTGTAATTAATTCCAGATATTATTCATGTTGTGATTCACATAAATAGGAAAATAAAAAGTTAAACTTTTTAAAACTTACCAATAAGGAGATCCGATGAAACGAAAACCAAATATTTATTCACGAAACTTTTTTTAACAGAACAGAAAGTCGCAAGTAATTAAAAAGTTATTCGAATCACAGATCAGAAAAGTTTTTGTAACAAATAACTGTAGATTGTTTTGTAAATTCCCTGTTTCACTAAGTTTTCGCGCGTACGAAACGTCCGCTAGACGAAGCGTCAAGTCGTCTTCACGCACCAATGTTCAATGTGAGACTGGTGGCACTGTAGTTGGCAGTCGCCGTCCGCTGATATGATGATACGTCACGGCACTACACTGAAAGCCCTATTTTCCCTGTTCCTAACTGGCAATGGAATTAAAATTATAGGCTCACTAAACAATAAACAGGAACATATTTTTTAATTGCTTTTTTATTTTCTCGCAGGCGAATGTTCACGCGCCGTTTTTTTAATTATTTGAAATTGGAATATTGAATAGGGTTCATGTTCTTTTTTTTTTATTTACCAGAGAGTTGACAGAATGTAAAAACTGACAGTACCTTGTAACCAAAAAGTATGGTGTCAAAGAGATATTGTCGTAATACCTACTGTTATCGGTGAGAGTTTAGACGAATCTTATCAGTGGCTTAAGATGTATTACTCAATAAGAAATTACACACGAAACCACTGTACGTTGGAGCAATACTAAGATATTGTGAGTAAATAATCAGCAAGTTGTTTAAATTTAAATAGGGATTTTTGTACAACATACTTTTCGCGTCAACTGGTTATTTGGAGGTAATGTGTGAAATGTAAATTGTTAATCTTTATGTTTTGTGTATGTTCTTTTCTTTCTGTAACTATTGTTATTTCTGTGATGGGGTAGGTAAAGGATGTCGCTGTATACAAATTTTGTTAAAAACCACTATTGTTTAGGCAATGTTTATTTTCGCCGCTTGATTATAGCAGGTGTTTTATGGTGAAAGCCTTTTAAAAGGTCAGTGAATTCTGCGCACCGGACTTTGATAGGCTGTTAAATTTTTTGCTGAGCAGACATAACTACAATTTTTAAATGTGATACTCTGCGAAAATATTGATGACTAGCTGAGTCCGTGGCTTCGTTCACGTGACTGTGTATTAATTAACTTAATGGGCACGTTACGTCATAGTCTTTTGGTGAGAGTTGAATCTTGATCAAAACCTCTACAAACTAATAAATATAATAAAAAAAAAACACTGACAGCTGCTATTTAGGGTTCCGTAGTCAACATGACGGACAGACGGACATGGCGAAGCTATAAGGGTTCCTCCCTTATAGCTTCGCCATGTCTGTCTGTTCGTCCGTCCGTCCGCAGCATAGCTCAGAGACTCGTAGTACTGGAAAGCTATAATTTGGCATGGATATACATATTAATCACGCGGACAAAGTGGTAGGATAAAATCATGGAAAATAAATATTTATGGTACCCCACACACACGTAAAATGGAGTTTTTTTTTTCTCGTCCTACCTCATGGTGTGGGATATCGTTGGATAGGTCTTTCAAAAATATTGCGGGTTTGTAATAGCCATTTTTCGATTCGGGGATCCTTTTGTGTAATATTAAGCTTTAAGTGCTAATTTTTGTGAGAGTCATGTGTCCCCCCATGCAAGCTAAATGATTGTTTTTGGATATGTGAAAAAAAAAACGGTAGTAATATATAAATAACGAAGTTAAAAGAAAAACTATCACAGCTAAGTAAGCTTTACAAGTTTACGAGTAAGAGTCGACCAATTTACATTTGCAGTTGTAATGTATGGGAGAACGTGATTTTCAACTACAATGTTAAGTTTGTTCTTGGGTTCCAACTACAGAATTACATTGTGCGTTGTCCGACATGCACTTGGCCGGTTTTTTATTTTATTTTCGCGAAAATAAATAACGCCCATATACGTTGGGTTGGTACTGAAACATGACTAAAATTTAAAATAAAATACTAAAACGTTTAGTTTATGTTTTAATTTAACTTACTTTAATAAATTCGATGATGAATAAACCATAGTTTTCACAAATAACATTTCTTTTTTTTTTGGTTTCCACGGCGAAATAAACCTTTTCGATCCATTTCCACACATGGAACACTCACAAAAACATTACCAGCCATCCACAGTAGCTTTTAAAATATTAAAAATTATTTTACTCCAAATCTTTCGATCCCAACTCGGATTAATTCTCAATAGACTTCGCTCAGAGGGATTATATGGAATCAACAGCATTATATCGAGATATTAAGTTTGAATTGATTCTCGATTTTTTGTTTGTCACCAAGACAGCGACATGAGGATATGCTTGGCTTTGTTAACGCTTGGTTAGTCATGGGCTCCTGGTCGGTGACGTGTTTGTTGCGCGACTGTAACTTATGTAAAAAAGCGGATACAGGTGCGTTCTGCCGAGTTTTCTTATTAAGAGGAAAAAAGTTTTCCTATTTCCTAATGTAAATTGAAGAAATATCCGTCATACATCTTGGCAAAACAGCCAAGTTTTTGGAACGAAGTTCTTTAACGAAGCTTTCGGTAGGAGTAAACTGGTAGAAATTGTCACGTATCGAAAAAGCGTTATGCCTCTTCTATGTAACTTTCTCTTTCTTTTATTTATTATTTTTCGAAATAGTTTTCATGGGTTTCGAGGGTGCTGAAGCCAACAGTGGGACAAAATGAAAATCCAAGAATGCGACCACTTAACGGGAGCTTCTCAAAACTTATACCAGATGGCTCTGTATTAAAAACGCGTAATAAATTCACACTTTCTCTGTCTCTCTTTGTCTCTTCCTATTATAAATCTAGTGTGTGCGTGCGAGTATCGCGTGAGGAACGTCTTTTCTGACGGAGGTCCTCCGATCGCACAACTCGTTCAGATAGTGAAACCGAAATATTATTAAATGATAAGGTATAGATAGTTTTAACTACGAGGGGCTAGTGGCTAAATAATAACAGCCGCACGGGTCGATCGATCAGGTTAAGCTACGCTTGCCGTGGCTGCTCTGTGGATGGGTGACCATCTTTACATACCAAGACCCCTCCGCGCCTCGGAAAGCACGTTAAGCCGTTGGTCCCAGCTGTCATTCGTGGATCTTTGACAGTCGTTACAAGTATTCAGAAGCCCGAAAGTCTGACAGCCAGTCTTACCAAGGTGTATTGTGTTACCCAGTAACTGGTTCGTGGAGGTCAGATAGGCAATCGCTCCATGTAAAATACGGGTATTCAGCTGCATCTGGTTAGACTGACAGCCGACCCCGAAATAGTTGAGAAAAGGCTAGGCAGATGATGATAATGATAGATAGTTTTAACCAGCTTCAAAAAAAGGAGGTTCACTATTCAGGTGCTTTTCTTTTAAGAAGGTTCGTTGTGAGTTTCGAGTAACTCCGAGTCATTCTTTTCGTCTTTGTATATGAGACCACGTCGTGCTTTTCTGGTCACATTAGACACAAAACATCATGCCTGTGCTCCTCGAAAGGGTAGACAGAACTATAGAAACTTTCACATTTCATCAATTAAGTTTATATCTCAAGTAAAATGGGGTGAGGTAAAACACAAATGAAGTACAGCAATACGTTGTAGCTTTTTTTTTTGCAGTTTTTTGTCAAGCTAAAGAACTTCTTTAGCTCAGTCAAACATAAAAAAAAAACGAAAGAAAATGCAATAAGTACTTTTTCTTTCTTTCTCTTTTTAAATTCTCGAATAACTCATTGTCTTGAGATTATTGCAACAGCTTTTCTGTTCAGCCAGCTCTGTCAGTGAAAGATGGCCAGTTCCTTACTGAGCAGTATTTTGACCTATTTTCCTGCATGACTTATACAGTTTCATCGCGAAAGCAAACAGTTGGTAGATTTTATGTTTTCTTTTAGTGTTTGCAAGTACATTGTTGAGCTGGAATCAGGCGTAAATTGGAAGGACATAGAACAATGGGTGTACATTGTACGGGTGAACATTTTTGTCCGTCGTAAATCGTAAAAGGTGTTGGCAAGGATCATAGAAGTTTAGAGGGCCGATAAAACTTATTTAGTAGCTTTCATAAACCTGATATGTGATGCTCCACTTTTTGTCCACTTTTCACTATTATTTTACGGCATCTTTCATTCAAAGTGAAACGTTTGAACACAAAATGAATGAAAGTGAAAAATGAACACATTACTGAACCGATCCGAGGATGCTGGATTCCGGCACTCGGCATCTTTCATACTCGCCTACTGACAATCGAAAAATGAAAAGACATGAGCAGAATATGAACGTTGATTCCTGTGTAATTTTGTCATTGTCGTGTGAATGTGGAATGAAATGTTCACTCGAGTGCCGTGATATCAAAGTCAAATTCAAAGCATTTATTTCAAATCATCATCTCCCTGCCTTTTCCCAACTATGTTGGGGTCGGCTTCCAGTCTAACCGGATGCAGCTGAATACCAGTATTTTATATGGAGTGACTGCATATCTGACCCCCACAACCCAGTTACTGGGTACCCCTAGGTAAGACTGGTTACCAGACTTTCGGGCTTCTGACTACCGGTAACGACTGTCAAAGATCTACGAATGACAGCCGGGACCAACGGCTTAACGTGCTTTCCGTGGCACGGAGGGGTCTCGGTATGTAAAGATGGTCACACATCCACAGACCAATCGCGGCAAGCGTAGCTTAACCTGATCGATCGACCTGTGCGGCTGTTATTATTTAGCCACGGTCCCCTCTCAAAGCATTTATTTCAAATATGCACATAAAAGGCACTATTGAACGTCAAAAATTACTGTAAAATAGAATTGATTCTAGTGGCCCCTAATAAATCAGCTTACTAGTTGTTTGGAACCAAGGCGGATTACATACTACAACGGGCCACGCGACGGGGCGCGGGACACGGGGCCAAATTCCACGGAAGCATGTTTTTGTTGAATTTATAATGTAAAATATCAGGTACGGGGGTGCGTTATCTGCGTCCCGTCGCGTGGCGCGTTGTATAAGATATACTGGGTTATTTATAAAACACCAATAACCTCTTAAGAGGTCATTGTACTCATCATTATGAACAACTTTTACTATGGGACCAAACCTGAAATCGCGAAAAAAATCAGCTGTTCCCTACATTTTGACGACTCAAACGAACATAAATGTAGGGAACAGCTGATTTTATTTTCGCGATTTCAGGCTTGGTCCTATAGTAAAAGCTGTTCATAATGATGAGTACAATGACCTCTTAAGAGGTTGTGGGTGTTTTACAAATAACCCTGTATATATCCGTCGTATCACGTTGTAGTGTGTGATCCGCCTTATGGAGGAATATTAATAATATTTTTTTGTTTAAAAATCCGTCACTATCAAAGTAAATATACTTTATTATCAACAACTCTCACAAGGCTCGCGCTCTTCCACGAAATGCGTTCATCAGATAAGTTCAACAGCCGGGTCTTCAACCCACGACCTTTTACCAATCTACACCCTGACCGCTGCACCATTGTCTGTTAAACACGCACCCGAGCCATTGACATTTTCACATTGTTTTGCAACTTTTATTGTTTATTTCATATGAAAATATTTATTTCTTTTGACACTTTATTAATCTTTGTTGCAAGGTCTTTGGACTTTTTGGTACATAGTTTTTCTTTGATGGTATAAAAATTTCATTATTTGGTTGGCATATACTTGATACTTATTAAGGTGTATTAAAAAAAAATATATATATTACAGCCTACTATTGTCCCATTGCAGGGCAAATGCCTCTTTTCATACAGAGAAGGCACGAGCATTGACCACGCTTGCTCAAGACAATTTTTTTTTCGGATATTAAAAACAAATCTACTGGTTCCTACAAAAGTGCAGTACTTACGAAATCCAAATGTATGGAAAAGCGAATCCTTTTTTTAATAACCTACCAAAATTTCAACGCCCCCTGCGTGGAATCATGGACTTACTGAATCCATGGTAACAGCGTTGTTTAGGAATTAAACGAACTTTTAAAACTTTAAATATAATATGTAAAATCGTGAGGTATAATGCTGTGATGACAGTAATTTTAAGAAGCCATACACGCGGTCGTCGTTTGCGGAGTGTCCGTCGCAGGGCTTTTTTTATAGGCTCCAAATTTTTACAGGGTGTTCTACTCATGAATATGGACAACTTTCACTATGAGACCAACTCTGAAATCACAAAAACAAAATCAGCTGTTTAATACATAGGGTAGGTACCTACTTGACCAAAATGTATGAAACAGCTGATTTTTTTTCGTGATGTCAGTGTTGGTTCTATAGTAAAAGTTGTTCATATTCATGAGTAGAATACTCTGTAAAAATTTGAAGCCTGTAAAAAAAATCATGCCTTATATGTTCTGTGGTCGTCGGTCGGCGCGGCGCGCGGCGTGGGCTGCGCTCGCGTTGCCGCCCCTCGTCCCTCTCTTTTATAATACATCGCTCGCCCTAGTGCGGGGCGCGTACAAACGTCGATGTCCGCAAGCACATCGACACTTCACAACACTACAGACTATAAATCTCAATCTGAATAATTTTGAAGCAAATTGCTAATCCATGGCTTCATATGTTAGAAAAATGTGTCAGCTCAACAACATAAATAACGCAATAAATGTTTTTGAACTGTCAAAATGAAACTCGTTGCTACTGATAGTGTGTTACGCAATTACCCTGCTGTATTAACTGTAAACCCAGCTTTCTTCAACATGTTTTTCTTTCACTGATGTCAGTAATGTTAAAGATAAACTCAGAAAACGTGCTTCGAATAGCTACAGGTTATCTAGATGTCACTTGAGAAGCTATATAGGTACAATAAAATACACTGATAAAAATAACTGTATCGCTTTTAATTATTTTTTTTTTAATTATAATCATACCTAATTAAGATAGAGCGTACTACCTTATAAATTAAAATACAAATGATGCAATATTTTTTTACTACTGTTCATGAAGTCCGATTATTATTGTCATAGTCCAAATAAAAAAAAACCGGTCAAGTGCGAGTCGGAGTCGCGGACTGAGGGTTCCGTACAAATTTGTAGGTACGTAACTACAAATTTACGGATTTCGCAATTTTTCCTTTATCTGTGCTATAAGACGTTGCTTCGTACCAAGTTTCAAGATTCTGAGTTCACGGGAAGTACCCTGTAGGTGTTGATTGAGTTGATTCCCTTGCGAGTGTCGAAAATTAGCGGATATCTGCGGCATAAACGGCTGAATCTTTTGATTGCGTTGGCTTAGAAGTTTGATTTTTCCACAGCTCCAAGGGACACTAGACTTCAGTATTTGTTATAAATTCCAGCTCGATACGTCCACGCGTTCCTGAAAGAAAGGGTCTTGACAGACAGACAGACGGACGGACGGACAACAAAGTGATCCTATAAGGGTTCTGTTTTTTCCTTTCGAGGTACGTAGCCCTAAAAAAAAAACCAAATTACCACTTCTTCTGTTGTACCCGAACTATGTCGGAATATTATTATAATTACTCGCTTCTACTACTGGACTATCAGACGCACTGCAGGGTATATACCACCCGCACTTGGTTGATAGCCAGACTAATCGTACTCAGCGCTTCTTCTCCACATTTATTATATACATATTAAATATACAACGTTATTTTTAGTATATGGCAAACCCGAAACACGTGTCTAGTGTTTTTGTGTACAGAATCTATATACAACATTTCATAACTATATCATGAAAAATCACGAAGTTATAAGCTTGTTATGTTACCTGATTGTCCGTACAAAAAGTTGGTTACCACTTAACACGCGCCATCGACCGACCGGCTGTCACCTGTGTTGTGCGCATATGATTGCGGATATGTATTTAGCGTCGCTGGGTGTCCAACTTGTTACCATTTTTAAATATTTATTGGGACAAATATTACATGATGTAAAAACTATTGGAATCGATTCAGTTACTTATTCTGAACAAACTATACTCAGGTTTGCAGTACTAAAAATAATATTGTATATGCGCACGGCCAAAGTGTGGAAATTTATGCCAGCGTCTGTTTCCTTCAAAGAAGACTGAAAAGACTGAAGTCTGTTTCCTTCAAAGAATGACTGAAAAGACATGTTCTAGGTTCACTCCTTCTATCGTAGGCTTCATCGATCGCTTTTCACCACGTAAGATTGAGGTCAATTGGAAGCATATTTCGCAAAATAATAATAATAATAATAATAATAATGAAAACGGCGCTAGCGGGACAGACACAGAAAGCGCCGAATACTAACTATATTTAAGTTTCGCCATTCATTGAGGTTATCACTAAGTAAACTAAGCTAATTATGTAACCTCAAACATTTAGTAAATTAGGCAAGCCATACATATAAAGTTTTACAATTCAATTCAAATTGCTTTATTATAATCCCTTGTTGAAACGAATACCTGTGCTAATGAATTGTTTTAATTAATTAAAATAATAAAACCATGGACACAGCGGCCCTCAAATACCGCGGGTTTAATTGTCTTCCATAATCCCCAACCAGACCATAAACAAAGGTTCACAGCCAAACGGCCCACCAGCACCTCCAATTGCGTATCATAATTTCAATGACAAACCGAAGGATTTTGAAGAAATCCATTGCTTTCATAAATTCGTAAATAACGCAATGAATGTTGTTGAATTGTCAAAATAATTGGCATTGCCATTGTAAGTGTCGCGCAATTACCCAGTTGATTAACGATTTTAATTTAGGGTTCCGTATGGTGGAATGAAAAAAGAAACCTTTATGCGAGGTGTATACCAGATCCTGTCATCTATTGAACTATGCCGCCCGTACGTCATCGGCCGATCGAACCATACATATTCATGTTAAAGAATCTGAGTGTCTCACTACTTCAACCAAAATCGTCCGTTATCTAGGTGTACCGTATTTATTTATTTATTTAATACTTGAAGCACATGAATGTACAGAGGCGGACTTAATGTCATAGCACTTTCTTTTACATAAATGTTCGATCAGCTGATTTCGGCCAATAACGGATACGTGTATTCGAACCGTTATATGATATTCACTCGTGTGTCTGTCTCGTGTGTCTGTCTGCCAGTCTATCACTGACTGGATCGTCATAATTGACTGGATCGCTTAATTTTTTCATACATACATGAATTTCTATGACGCAAACACGGTCGTGTAACATAAATACAACATGTAACGTTAAATGCGCAAAACCTCAGACACCCCAACTGATTTTTAATTCAATTGACCCATTTCAGAGAGAAAATAAGTCATTAAATAAATTGTAAAGGTTTTATGTGCTGTTTTAGTTTTACTGGCCATTCTGATCGTTTCTTGCGTCTGCGACGACGCTTTACCGAGGGAGGAGTCGTTTTTAATGAAGATTTTTTGAAAAATGTGACCTATATTAAAAAGTGGTTCAATTAATTCTGCTCGTTATTCTGATCAAACTATTTTCAGGTTTTGCGCATTAAAAAGTGATTTTTTTGTTTTGTTTTGCTGTTGAATTTGATTTTACACAGCCAGCACCTATGTAGACTTCGGAGACTCAAAATAATATTGTAAAACTGTTCCATCGACCCGCACTTATCTAAATTATGTTTCAGTGTGGTTAATGGAAGTACTCAGGTGCAGTTCGGTCAAGTACCGTTGAAATCAGTGTTCTGAGTGGAATACCTCGCTTATTTCCCTATTTATGTAAAATTAGAAGGGTTTTCTATCAGAAATTTCTCAGGGGAATCCCAGACTTGTCCCCGATTGATAGTCAGCTCCCCCTGCTACACTTAAACATGACGGGTGAAATGTGGGTGTACTATACGTATACGACTACATAGCTGCTGTCTGTTTGTCTTCTCTTCGGGAAAATAGGCACGCAGTTGTTATGTTCTATGTTAGAGGGTGTGGTTTCCGCACTTAGTCCTTCAGATGGATTATTTTTCGTGGGCCATGGCGGCCGTCGGTTGTTATTCCGACCAGACCACCTCCCTCCAGAAGTTGATTACATGTCCTGGTCTGTTAACTACATCTGTGTAAGGTCTGGGTGCCCCTAGGGTTTCTGCCGTAATCTGGGTGAAGCCTGTGTATTCAAAGAGAAAAGTAATAAAAGAAAGAAAATACATTTTTTTTTTTAATAGCACCTGCGTAACGGTTTCCTCAGCCTCCATGCAAGCGCTGCATAGAGGACTGTTCGTTATACCTATTGTGTGAAAGTGTTGGTTTAGCCAGCGGAGTCCCATGATAGCCCCCGTCACCAGGCTTAAGCACTAGGATTATGTTATATTAATAAGAGTTGATTTTGCAGAGATCATTCTTGCTTGAAATACACCATTTTTTTTTTTGGGGGAACCTACAAAAGGCACCGGTCCTCCGGGGAGGGAGGTCGGGGAGTGTGGGATTTTTACCTCATTAAAACCACCCCGGTGATCACCATCAGCGCATAAGGGGGATCCCGGTTCATCTTAAAAGACCAATTCCGAAACCCCCCCGTGCAACCCTTGTAAGGCACATCCCTGGGGAGACTGTAAAGGGGCCTCCCCTGAGCCTCGCTATGCACGGCAGCTGGTGTGCCACCGTTTTCCCTGTGGTCACTTGGTGGGCGGACAGAGTCCCCACTCTGTGCGCCCGCGACCTCAAAGGTCCACCTACCTGGATTGGTATTGGTTTCGACATATTAGGCGCCAAGGCGGTTGCCTATCCGACGCCTCCTTCTCCGAGCAGTCTACCGATTCCACTCGGCGGCCTCCTTTGTGACGATCACGGTCTCACAGAAGGAGGCTACTTCCGTCCAATTCTCTGTCTCTGCCAATATAGCCCTCACTAGCGCCGGCAGAGACAGATCTCGCCCGATCCTGGCAACCAGGACCCGCCGCTCAGAGGCCCACGCAGGGCACTCCTCCAGGGTGTTGTTTGAAATAAAAACGCAGCTTAAAGCAGCTGGCTTACCAACAGGCTTTAGGCAACATCATTCTTAAAGTGGATTAGAACATCTTTCATTCCCATAGATTTATAGGTTGTTCTATGAACAAGGTATTAATTATTGAATACAGACACGCATAGTGTTAGTCCTATTGATTTTGTGGTAAGTATATACCTATTATATCTCTGTTAACCTTCACCGTGTCGTGAGACCTATACAAAATTGTCTGAGTCATCATAAGCAGTCTACTAACTATTGATACATCTAGCTTACATCATCGAAAAAATATATGTCTATCGTTTTTTATATTGTCTGGCCCAAAATTCAGCAACGCGTACCATTTGTGTAGGTACTGTTCGCTGGCACAGCCATTAAGTCCTCACGTGTGCAGGTGACAGAGCATGCGGCGCAAGATTGTCTTAGGAGAGACGAGCCCCCACTTGTGAAGGTTGTCTTTGCTGGTAGGCCTTGCTGCGGCCTAGTTGCCTCCTTCTGTGAGACCGTGATGGTCCAGAAGGAGGCTGCCGAGCGGGATCGTGAGAGGGCTAATCCCGATCGAAGAAGAAGGCGTCGAGGAGGCAACCGCCTCGACGCCTAACACGCCGAGAACCCACCTGCATCATTTAACGCAGGCGGGACTTTGGAATCGCGGGTGATCGGAGTGGGGACTCTGATTGCCCACCGTGTGATTTCGGGGAATACGGTGGCATTGTGCTCACGTGCTGCCGTGCTAAGCGAGGCTCAGGCCCTAAGAGGCGTTGCACTGAGGGGGTTCCGGATTGGTCTCCTAAGAGGTACTGAAATCACCCCGTTAATCACCATCAGCACATGAAGGGGTCCATGTGCTGATGGTGATCACCGGGTGGTTTTAGTGAGGTAAGAGTCCACACTACCTGGTCTTTTTCCCCAAAGTCCATGTGCCTTTTGAAGGTTTCCCCCCGTAAACAAAAAAAAAAGGCCTTGCCGCGGACCTACTGATCGAAAAGCTTTTTAAAATTACATTACCTACCTTGTGCATTATTCCCGAAACATTTAAAAATCTTGACAACAATACAATTTGCTTCTACTATTCCTGATCACATTGCCATTTGACTTGATTCATCTAATATATAAAAAATGTCTCTCTGTCCTCATTAAAGCAACAAAGTACCAACTCATCGCGATTATATCGAATAGCCAACTACTGTGTTGTTTATGTTGCCCCGCTAAGCACCGCTCGATGCCCACTAATGAAACAGCTCGTTAATTTACAAGCTTAACAAACCTTAGTATTTGGGACGAGGCTACGATAGCTTTTGGATTAGTTGCATCCGAATACGTTTTCATAGTTCCTATTAGTTGGTGTTTGGTTGGTGTGGTGTATCTATCTACCAGTCACGAACATAAATACCTTACACTTACGCAAGATTCAAAAGCGATTTTCTCCTAAAATATTGATTATTTTGATTTATTTTATGGTGTTGCAGACATACGAGTAGTATTATCGAACCCATACCATTATTAACCCTAGAACCCTACTCGGGGTGCTGGAGCACCCCATTGCGTTTTGTTTTTGAATTTATTCCTTTTGATTTCAATTCACAGGTTTATGCGCCTGCGTATTTTACTGTATTGTGACCCGCTTCCGATTGGTTAGTCACGCGGCGGCGGCCGTACTGTGTAGACGTGTGTACTTGTGACGTGGGGTGCCTTATCACCCCAGTGAAGGAAAATTGTAAGTATTTTTTACAATATTTCTTTCTTATGTTTTAAGCCGCGGGCAGCAGCTACTTTTATAATATTTATGATAGTAAATAGTGAAATTCTCAAAATTTCGTTTTATTTTATCTGAGACTGGTTGTAGATTTACTAAATGATGATTTATTCGTTTATAGATGGCTGCTTGCAGACAATTAGGAGATGAGGAAATTTATGGCATATTGGATAGGGAGTCTGATGATAATGAGGAAGAGGAACATGCTAACATGTTAACAACTGGGGAATTGGATGATGAACCCGATGACCTTATTGAAGATTTTCGCCTAGTCGATGCGGGTAATGATACTGTGATTGACGCGAATGACGATGTTACTGTGGATACACATACTGATGCAGATATCAACAGTGATGATGACATTAATTTGCAGCAGTTATCAGATAGTTATAGAAGACAGGGAAAACTAAAAGTTCTTGAAGTGCCTAGAGCTCTCTATGGAAAAGGGAAGAATAACAGACACAAATGGAGTGGAGAACAACCAACGAGGCGTCGAATTGCGCAACGAAATATATTACTTCATATAATGGGCAACAAAGGTCCAGCAAAAGATATAACTACGCCGATACAAAGTTGGTCTCTTTATTTTACCGACGAGGTACTGGACATAATTGTCAAACATACTAATTCAGAGATAGAAATACAGCATAAAAAATATAAAGGATACCAAGAGGGTGAAGACAGTGAAGAAGTTGTTGGATCTTCGTCAAGTATGCCATCGTTTGTGAAACCGATAACATTGACAGAGTTGAAAGCCTTACTGGGACTATATTATTTAGCGGGTGTTTTCAAGATGAATGATATGAACACAAAAGAAATGTTTGACAAATTTACTGGATTGCCGGTTTTCAGAGCTACAATGAGCCGATGCCGATTTGAATATCTAACAAACTGTCTACGGTTTGATGATAAACAAACTCGTGAAGAACGTCGCACAAATGACCGCTTAGCTCCAATTCGTGAGGTCTTTGATCAAATCACAAGAGGCTGTGAAGAATTGTACTCACCATCCGATTGCTGCACTATCGACGAACAACTGATGTCATTTCGAGGGCGGTGCGTTTTCAAAATGTACATACCTTCAAAGCCCGATAAGTACGGCATCAAAATATTGATGATATGTGATTCCAAAACGGCTTACATGTTGAAAGCAATGGTCTATGTGGGCCAAACATCTCCACCCCCAAATATGTCAGTCCCTGAGTATTACGTTACGAAACTCGCAGAATCAATATATGGAACTCGCCGCAACATCACCATGGACAACTGGTTTACCAGCATCCCGTTAGCCAAGAATTTACTGCAGAGAGATTTGACTATGGTGGGAACCACAAGGAAAAATAAGGGTGAAATACCGGAGTTGTTTTTGGAGCTACAACATCGAGAGAAAAACTCTGCTATGTTTGCGTATGATGGACCACTAACACTTATGTCCTACTGTCCCCCAAAATCAACCCAGAAGAAAGTCGTCATCATGTTGTCAACTCTCCACGACTCTCCAGACAAAAGCAATGAAGTTGAGCTTCCTGAAATTATACATTACTATAATAAAACAAAAGGAGGCGTAGACGTTTTCGATGCAATGGCCAAGAAATACTCAGTCCAAAGAAAAACTAGACGCTGGCCTATGTGCATATTTTATGGACTTTTAAATGGTATTGGAATAAACTCCTGGGTCCTTTACAAATGCTCGAAGGCAAACAATAAGCCTGATATAAAGTTTCGTCGCACTTTTTTAAAGAACTTGGGATTTGGACTCATCAATGAACATTTGGAGGAACGTTTGCAAAAGCCATGTTTGAGGAGGGATATAAGGGAAATAATTTCCGGAATCCTAAAAAAACCTGTTGCACATCAAAGTTCATCTATTGGACAACACACACAAGGACGTTGTGGTTTCTGCACAAGAAATAAAGACCGGAAGACCAAGACCAAATGCAACAAATGCAATATTCCAATTTGCTTGGAACATCAAGTTAAAGTATGCCAAAGGTGCTCAAATTAATTACAATGTTATGATTTTATAGTTGATTGTGATCTCAGTTCTTAATTAAAGCTAAGAAAATAACATAGGTATAAAACTTGGTTTTATTTAAAACGAAACATAGTCATAAACTTTGGGGTGCTCCAGCACCCCATATAGGAAAACCAGACATACCACACTAGTGTAGGGCTCTAGGGTTAATATAACACGAGAAAAACGGTTTTGTATTTTACGTAACGGTCCCCAGTATAGAAGTAAGAAGAACAAAAATCAATAGAAAATGGAAAACCTCCGCCCAGCCGGGTGTTGTGTCTGGTGGGCTACTGCCCAACGATTGACGTTGTTGGACGTTGTACGTAATATACTACGTGTAACGTTAAATGCGCAAAACCTCAGACACCCCAACTGATTTTTAATTCAATTGACCTATTTCAGAGAGAAAATAAGTCATTAAAAAATTGTAAAGGTTTTATGTGGTGTTTTAGTTAGTTTTACTGACCATTCTGATCGTTTCTTGCGTCTGTGACGACGCTTTACCGAGGGAGGAGTCGTCACCGGGCCGCTGCGCCGCGCTGCAATTGGCTTGCTTGACCTATTAATAAATAGACACGGCAACGTTTTTAATGAAGAATTTTTGAAAGATGTTACCTATATTAAAAAGTGGTTCAATTAATACTGTTCGTTATTCTGATCAAACTATTTTCAGGTTTAGCGCATTTAACATTACACGTTGTATATGCTAGTCGTGCGGTAAACTCTGCTTGCGCGATGCAGGATTGCGTGACATCGGTATGATGTGTAGTTCGCATATGGCAATTTAGATGCCGCCACAGCTATACATGCTCGTAACTGAACTTGTGTATACATACAAACTAGTACTAACCGTAAGTATAAGATAAGGGCGGGTTGTTTCACGCGCACTTGACGCACGCGTATACGACAAAAATGGCGCTAACCAAAAAAAAACCTTGTTTCAAATTACAATTACAATATTATGACCATGCCGTACGTCAAATAATAACGAGTACGTATTCGTTTTTATCTGACGTACGTATGTTACGTTAACCAACCATTTGAAACAACCGGCCCTTAGTTTTCTATCGTGTTTAAATATCCGCAATGTGGAGCGATTGATTGTCCGAAGCTGCACTAGTTGTCGGTCCATAGTCAGTAAACAATTCGAATCGAGACCTATGTGTCTTGATTAGCATATTAAACTGTCGCTTCCCGTAGACATACGAGTTTCCACGATAGTCGTTTCACGTGTCTAGTCACAGAAGTATAAAATTGTGACAAAGCTAGTCACACTGATGGTTGGCTGGAGTGATCAGTAATTGGGTAGCAACTTTTGGGTGGGCGCTCCGTATAAAATATTCAGGTGCAAGATACAAGGAGGAACAAGCCAGGTGGGTGATGACTGCTGCATGTACAAAGTACAGTATAGTAGTAGTATTATAATAATTATAATAGTTTTCTTGCTTTCTCGTAATAAACCTTCTGAGACGAAGCGCTGTGACCTCTCTTCCTTATCAATTTTCATCTTCCTGAGAGCCATTGCTATGTTGAAAACTATAACACGGTGGGTGTTATAGTGTCGATAGACTATAAATAGTAAGTTTTACTAGTACATAGCTTATATACGTATCTATACGTACAAATATAATAGAATACTCTTTATTATGTACACCATATAAATTACAGACATAAATATATAAATTTTACAAAGGATGACAAATGTACGTATTGTTTGCGAATTTGACTGTCTACCAAATATAGGCGTATCGACAAGCTTGTATCATCCGTGTTAACAATGCCCGAGAGAGCTTGTTAGATGTTCATGTCGCAACGAATAGCTTATTGTAATGCAAATTGCTTGTTGTTGTACAGATTTGTATCATCAATTAATCAATTAGTCTAGACAACCGTTATTCAACATAACTATGGTAGATGGATTTTGACAGCAAAGTGGTTAGTGTTGTTACAATATTGGAATTCGACCGCGTACTGGAAGCCGCATCGTAGGGGGCATAATGGCGCTCTGCCGGCTGCGCGCCAGTACTAACAGCACCCTAGCGGTTATAGCGGATAGGCTGGACTCGCGCTATGTCCAACTTTGGGTTGGTACCCATATGAAAAAATAACTGTTTTTTTATTATTAACACTACCATTTAAGTTCTATTGTACTAACACTACCATTTAAGTCCTATTCTACTAACACTACCATTTAAGTTCTTTTGTACTAACACTATGGATTTTTTTTTAAAAAGTCTGAAATAAAAAGTTTTTGTTTTATTTTTATTTATAATCAGCCTATAATGTTCCCACTGCTGGGACACAGGCCTCCTCTCTTCGAGAAGGAGTGGGCTGTAATCTAATACGTGGGCCCAGTGCGGGTTGTTAGATATCAGATGTCTTCGAATTTTTTGTTCTAGGACATGCCTGTTTCCTCACGATGTTATCGTTCACCGTTTTGAGGGCATTGGTCATGAAAATAAATTACTCAAAGTAAAGCGCCTACCTGGGGTCGAACCCTTGCCCTACAACAAATAAGTTGGGGACGTTACCACTGACCACCATGGTGGTGGACATAATCCATAATAATATATTCCATAAAAGAAGAAAACTAAAACTTATTAGCATTTTCATTTTCATTGTCGACTCTTCACGTGACTAGAGGGCTGGACTATTTTTTGCCCAAAGAATCAGCATTGCCATACAACGTGGTAATGCTGCCAGCCTTTTGGGCACGTTTCCTATTGACAGCGATACGGACGAATTTTTTGATGCCCTTTGATTGCCCTCCTTTTTATATACTTGTACATATTATTATTAGTAATAAGATATTGTAATATTAAATATATGTGGTGTTACAAGATATATGAATAAATTATGCATTTTCTTGAATTTTCCCTCTAATAGAGTTTCTGCTAGAAAACGTCAAAAGCTCTAAAATTAAAACGTGTACGAGTACGTAGTAACCCGAGTCCAGGGTTCTATTGTTAAAACTCTACAGTGTAAAAACGTTCTTTGGACAAAATTCAAATTAAAATGAACAGTGGTTTTGTAGCGTACTGCGAAACGAAATGAAATGATTTAGTCGAAACTAACATTTCTCATTAATCTTCGAGAGGCTGTAATGATAAATAAATTAAAAGCTATAATCTAATACGTGGGCCCCGTGCGGTTTGGTAGATATCACATGTCTTCGAATTTTTTGTTATAGGACGTGTGTTTCCTCACGATGTTTTCCTTCACCGTTGTGAGAGCAATGGTGATAAAATTATACCAAGTAAAGTGCCTACCTGGGTTCGAACCCACGGCCTACAACTCGTAAGTCGGGGACGATACCACTGACCTATCCCGTCTGGGTTATGATGATATTGAATGTAAGCTAGCACGCAAACTTAAATTATACTAGCTGCCGGCCGATTCTGTAAAAATCTCACCGGGAAAACTTGCGTGGAGTGAGCTGTCAGTGTCATCCCACTGATGCTAGGGATTGACCAAGCAAACATTTACAATCATCATCGAAATTTTAATAATATTTTTTATGCTTATTCTATTGATCATTTTATATAATTTCAAAGCTAGTATTTTAGTTGTCAAAACCCAGGTTTAGTCCCCCGATTCACGAAATTTCGTGAATCGTGTGAAGTGATCAGGCCGACTCGTCAGGACTAGTCATGACTAGTAGTGAAATTATATAAAATGATCAATAGAATTAGCATAAAAATATTATTAAAATCTCGATTATGATTGTAAATGTATGCTTAGTCAATCCCTAGTGTCAGGTGGGATGACACTGACAGCTCACTCCACGCTCACTTCACCTGAGTTTTCACGGTGAGATGGTTACATAATCGCACTGCTGTTCTCTTATGTGGTTAATCTATATGTATGTCACTTACGCAAGATTCGTCGTATAGTAATAGTATCGGTTCGATTCATAATAGTATCGAACCGATATTATTATGAATGTTACACGAGAAAAACGCTTTTGTATTTTGCGCAACGGTCACCAGTATATAAGTAAGAGGATAAGAAATCCATAGAAAATGGAAGATCCTCCCCCCAGCCGGGTGTTGTGTCTGGTGGGCTACTGCCCAACGGTTGATGTTGTTGGACGTTGTACGTATACATCATTGGTCTCGAATGTCGTAGCAAAATCGGTAGGTATTTGACAAAAAAAATACAATATTCAATCAAATTCGTTTATTTATTAAAAATAAAACTTACAGACTAATTTATAACCATCATACTTAAGTATGATTGTTATAAATTATGTGAATCCATATCGGTACAAATACCGAAAAATCGGTAGGTTCGAGACCACTGGTATACATAGGCTAGTCGTGCGGTAAAATCTGCTTGCGCGATGCATGATTTTGCGATATCAATATTTTACAATATCAATGACAAGTCAAGTCACCTTTGAATTGGGTTCGATGGAATAAATAGATGGGAACATCTACGAGTATTCCGTACGCTAGCTAGATTACAATATGTACAATTTGAATCAAACGACGTGTGCTAAACGGTAAATTGGATGGTTAGACTGCCATCTGCCGTTCATTGTCACCGTGCCGGTCAATTGCGTTGCACGTAAAGTGAGGCACAGCAGATACGCTATATTATCATTAGTATCGAGATGAATCCGTATTAGTGGAATAAGTTTCGGTTATTGATTATAAAGATATATATTGTAAAGATACACTCACTCCATAGCTCACCTACACGCACATACACTCATGCATACTCACACTCACACACATATACCTATATATACTCATATATACACCACGTACACATACATTCACACACTCGCACACACACGCACCACGAATACACACACACACACATACACGAACACACATACACTCAATCCATTTAATTAATTAGATTAAAATTATGTACTTACCTATTTGCAAATTACTTATCTAGATTACTTATAAACTATTATTCTGTATTTCTGTGGTACTAATTTAATTATATATACCTCCATTGCTTGGAACCTATTCTTGTATTATAATACTCGAGGGGAATGGTGCTGATAGCCAAAAATACAGGCTATGCCTAGTTCGGCTACAGACGCTAATCTCTTTATCTTAATTGAAATTGTTGCCACATTTCCATTGTACAGTAGTACTAAGTTGTTGGAAATAAACTATTATTACGTCGTTTATTTATTTCGTTATCTTATTTTGTTAAATTTTTAAATATTTCTTAAAATATTAAACATAAGTGTAAAATTATTATTCCTTTATCTCATTTAAACACTTATAAATTACATTTTTAAATATTTTTATAAACAAATTGATTGAAATGTAAAGTGATAGCCTGAGGCGCAGGTTTGGATAAACCTAGTTCGAGTGGGTCGCTACCTAACATTTTAATCCTGAACCACACCTTACTTGCACTTACAATAAAAATATTTTAGTTTTAGTTATTTTTTTAGGCACTTTAACTGTATGGGAAGTTTACTAAGTACTGTTGCTGGTTTAATGTACAGACGCCAGCACATCAAGCTACCCGAAACTGTCAGATTTTCCCAATCAACTTTGAACCTTATGGTTTAGCGATAAAGTTGAAAATCTATTAAATAAATCTGACATATTGTAGTAGCTTGATGTGCCTGCTGCTGGCGTCTGTACATTCTGGAAACGTTTTAATTCAATAATTTTTTTTTTATTCTTATTCACTGTTGAAAAGGTTCTCTGAAAACAAACAGCAAACGTAAAACGGCAGCTGGCTGTTGCAGAAAATCACTTTGAACAGGATAAAAGTTAAGCTAGATGACCATAAAACGAGATCTAGGCATACTTAGATGAGTGGATTAAAAATATAGTTTAAAAAACTAAAAAAAACACGCTTTGATAGCAAATCGAACTAAAAATTAGAAAATAACTTTTAATTTTAAATTCTAAAATAAAAATAAAGTTATGAAAAGAAAATTAATTTCATTGTAAAAAAGCGTGGGGTGCTTTTTATCATATTTCCATACTAACTCTACGTTTACAAATAACTACTAAGTATATATTTACAACAGTCTAGAATAGCACCCCACGCTTCTTTACAATGAAATTAATTTTCTCTTATAACTTATAATTTCTATTTTAGAATTTCAAAATTTACAGTTATTTTCTAATTTTTAGTTCGATTTTCTATTAAAGCGTGTTTTTTAGTTTTTTAAACTATTTTTTTTTTGTTTTTTTTTTAAACAATTTTTTTTTTCAATTTTTTTCATAATCTAAATATTGTATTGTCGTCGATCGTTGATAAGTCTACAACGTTTAAAGTAAATCTGATCTCTTAAAGTGGGGCAAAATCGAGCCCAAACGAGTCAGTTACGAGTACATACAAACAAACAAACATACAGGTGAAACTAATAAAAACATGTTAAAAACGGTAATAATGGCCATTAAGTCCGGCTTTAACTTACTAACTGTCCGGATTTTAACTTTTCACACAAAAGGTACAAAACCTTTTGTGTGAAAAGTTAAAATAAATAAATAAATGGAAAGCAAATAAAGAAGCATCTAGACGATGACTGATAGATATGAATGAAAACCACTACCGATCCTAAATAAATTAAATTAGATAAGTGTGAAGTCTTACATGCGAACTTTACCGAACCTTTCAATTCATGTTCAACAATAGTAAGTCTTTCGGAAGTAAAAATGCAAATAAATCTATAGATCTATAAAGACACATAAAAACCATGGTACATCGGATCCATTAGTCATTACATCATACGGACACAGATGAATAAGTTCACTAAAATGGCGCTAATGGAATTTGCGGTTCAGATCCGCATCGTAAATACAAACTAATTAGCAGCGAAAATGGTTATGAAACATATGCGTTGGAATTTGTGAGGATTTTTTTTAATCATTGTTTGGTATGAAGACATTACCACTCAGCTGTATACCTAATTACTATACAAAACTATTGACTAGATGTTGAAGTGTAAAAAAAAGAAAGAAAAAACGTTTATTTGCGGTGAACATGATGAAGAGAAAGAACACAAAAACAAAAAAGAACTAGTTATGGGAAAATATGCGTGTCATCCACGCAAATTGGCGATCGTTTACTCTACCTAAATGTCCTTTCTTTGTTCATTGTTCGTCGAACCGTTGAGCTCCTTACGTTCCGAGATGAGCTAGGTATAAAAACAAATCAAATCAAATCAAATCATTTATTAAGTGTGTTTTTTGGTGAGGTTACATGGTCTTATAAAATACAACATTGTGCTCAAAAAACTACCCATTAGGCTTACACTTTTTTATGAAAATTCGTTCATTATTACTTACATACATACATACATACATTGACAAATGCGTGCACTAACTCGACAGTTTCACTAAAATCTGTGTGGTACTTTCCTCAAAATACCATTTCAGACACCAATCAACATGGTCTTCACATAATCTGAACAAGACTATGTCTGGATTTTAAAAGAGACTGTTACCTCTGAGTTTGCTTCGGCTTTTCTTCTCAGAGTAGTTCGGTAGGAAACGCCGAACTCATCTAGTTTTAAAGTATGATTAACGTATAAAACGTGTTTGGACTAACACTTGTCCAAATCTGCTTACAGAAATAAATCATTTATCATTTATGAATTAATGTCTGAATCAATCAGCCTATCGTGGTCCACTGCTTGATATGGGCCTATCCCAGGCAGCACCACAGCACCCTGTCTTCCTCATCCAGTCTGTCACAGCCACCTTTTTAAGGCCGTCTGTATTAATAAATGAATGTCTATTTTTACATTATTCCCGGGAATCACACGTGCAGATATAGATTATTTATTTTATTTATTCCTTTATTTCAGGCAACTAAGGCCCAAAGAAAAAACAATGCATACTACAAAAACATACTACACACTACACAAACACTTAAAAAAACTCAAACACTTAAACACTTATACAAACTATATTTGTTTGAGGTCTTGAGTACGTTTGATGCGTCTTAATGACTCATGCAGTTGCATTACTTCATTAAATAATGTTTCATCCGCAATTCATGCTCTTCAACATGTTCTCTCTAGGTGAGTGGTCCCACTAAGCGACACCTAAATGAATACCTAACAAAAGCCCTCCAATGGGTTTCAATTATAGGCTCTGAGCAGTGTTGAAAATCCAAGTGCTTTTTAAATTAGGCATTCATTTAGATAGTGTTAATAAAAAAACCGACAAAGCGCGAGTCACGAATTCGTCCGATAAATGGACTATAAAAATTCCATTGTAGCTAGTACCTGAATATAAATACTATGTAAGTACTGGGTAATCGGTATATACAGGATGAAATTGAAAGCTTGCGACGAATCGAAATAGGAGGTGCAGTAACTATGATAGATAATCATAATATTGTCTTTTCCCCAAATCAAAATTCTTGAAAAAAATCGTGTAGGTAATTATCAGCTTAGATAATTATGTGCATCCTTTTCTTTAAAAACATACTCTAAATTTACTTGATATTAATTCTGAGTGAATTGGATATTATGATTGGTTGCACCTATTCAATTTCATCCTTTAAATATCTTTAGTGTTCTTTTTATCTATCTTATATATCTTTTGTATTCTTCTTTATCTTTGATATTATCTACCCGCTTTTTTTAAAAGAAGTTTTAGCATGTTTTTGCTCTTACAAAAATGTTACTTTCGACTGCATAATTTCATTTCGTTTCGCAGTATGCTACGAAACTACTGTTCGGTTTAATTAGATTTTTGTCCAAACAACTTTTTACACTGTAGAGTTTTAGCAATAGAACCCTGGACTGGGGTTACTACGTACACGTTTTCATTTAGAATGAGGCCACTAGTGCGGACAGCTATAGTCTCTTAATTTTTGAGCTTTTGACGTTTTCTAGCAGAAACTCTCATCATCTTTCCAGCCTTTTTCCCAACTATGTTGGGGTCGGCTTCCAGTCTAACCGGATACAGCTGAATACCAGTATTTTACGGGGATCGACTGCCTATCTGACCTCCACAACCCAGTTACTGGGTAATACGATACCCCTTGGTAAGACTGGTTGTCAGACTTTCGGGCTTCTGACTACCCGTAACGGCTGTCAAAGATCTACGAATGACAGCCGGGTCCAACGGTTTAACGTGCTTTCCGAGGCACGGAACCGATATCGGACCGAGCAGAAACTCTATTAGTGGAAAAATGCAAGATAATGCTTGCAGATTTCAGTTGTTTTCTTTTAAGGAATATCTTATTATGTATTATGTCCACCACCATGGTGGTCAGTGGTAATGACCCAAACTTACGAGTCATAGGGCAAGCGTTTGAAACCAAGCAGGCACTTGACTTTGTGTAATTTATTTTCATCACCACTGATCTCAAAACGTCGAAAGAAAACATCGTGAGGAAACTGGCATGTCCTAGGTCCAAAAATTTGAGGAAATTTGACATTCACCGACCCGCAATCGAAACACATCTTGGATATCAATATTAAAGTTATGCTTCGTCCCAAATTACAAGTACTGTAAAGGTATAGTCAACTAAAAAAAAAAAATAATGTAACAGACTTGTATTTTGAAAGAAAAAGTAATTTTAACAAAATGAACCAGGCTTATGTTTTGGTGAGTAAGGTACAGGCTACATAAATCAGTGGTTTCCAAATAAAGTGGCACCCCAAAGTGAACCCCTTCGGAGTCGGTAGAAATGTGTGAAACGCTCATCCAGAGGGCTAAAAGCCTATCTATATTCTTGTTGCAAAAAGTTGCCTTGGTCTTGATGGAGTGTTTTTGCTAACAAGAACCTTTATCAATCATTGGTAGTGCGGGCGCCTCTTTTGTACAGGCGTCATACTACTTTGTGTCCTTTACAAATTAGAACTACCGTTATATCGAAAAAACTTTTTTTTGTAGTCAAAGTGAAAAATAACTTTAATTTCGAAAGTCGGTGTCGTTGGGTTCGTATTTTCGTTGTTTGCCAACGACTCCCCAAGTTTAACTTATTTGTCACTTTTTAATGTCTTTTTTGGAAGTCGGTTGTTTTTTTTTTTTTGTAAAAAGTTTTTATTTTTCACTTTTAAGTATCCCATCCCATACAAATTCGTACTACTTGCAATGTAAATATCAGTGACAGAAAGTTATTATAACCAAAACGAAATAATAAAAAAAATTAAATCTATTTACAATTGTCGGAGATATCGCGTACAATACATACAAAAAAAAAACAGCCAAATTGAGAACCTCCTGGGTTTTGAAGTCGGTTAATTATGTAATGATACGGCACTTATAGCCACAATGCATCCCGTGACAATTCCACTAAGCCACTCATAGGAAAGCAAACGACGCAATTTCGATTTTAGATTTAACTTGAATTTTTACCAATAATTTTGGTTCAAAAACGAAACCACTAAACCGATTCTGATAAAATGTGTATGGGACTAATCTGAAAGTATATCCTTTCAAATAAAAAACAAAAATTTTGCAAATCGCTTAATAAGTAACGATGTTCTGAGGTAACAAACATTAAAAGAAAAAATGAACCAAATTGTTAACCTCCTCCCTTTCTTAAAGTCGGTTAAAAATAGTAAAGGTTATAATAATAATAATAATACTTTATTTGCCAAAATGTAGGTGTACAGAGTAGTATGATCTTAGATTAAATGTGGCCCATTTACATTCTACCATAACATGTGGTGTGCAAATATTTACATATACATTAAATTATTAAAAATGTCCTAATATTCCGTACAAATGTCCGCTTAAATAAATTGATTGCAAATATTAAATTTCACAGTACACACAATATTAAATGGTTGGTAATGTAGGATCCTGTTTGATTTAAAAATATTCCGCAATATTCTTCAATTTGTTACGGTCTTTGTAAATTCGTGCGTACGATTTAGGGATCAAATAAAAAGTCCGCTTATTATATCTTTTCTTTTGAAACAGATCAACAGGGAATGTAATATGCATATCAGAAAGAAAAAGGATTAGCCATTCTGTAACGTAAT
Organism: Eremobia ochroleuca; assembly: GCA_949629135.1. Taxonomy (NCBI): domain Eukaryota; kingdom Metazoa; phylum Arthropoda; class Insecta; order Lepidoptera; family Noctuidae; genus Eremobia; species Eremobia ochroleuca. Next base: position 16,386,182 of record OX451400.1, on the reverse strand, counting down.
GTAAATAAAGAAGTTTTTTTTCTTACGATTTTTTAATCGAAACTGTAACCACCCTGTAGCATTTTAGTTAAAGTTTCTGCGACAAACACAAGTAGAAATTTTAACTAGTAGAAACTTTAGTTTCGATAAAAAAATCGATAGCTGTAGATATGAATAAATTCATGAGACCAATTCATTATTGTATTCGAAACGGGTATTTTCAATATCAAAATCGTTCAAATTATATTACGTTTACTGCGCGTTCGTGCCAGGCGCAAAGGAGGCAAAAAGCTTATTAACTATTTATATGGTGTCAATTTTATACCCCACTCTTTTTAAGACTTAAAGGGATTTGTTCCGCATTCACCCCACATTTTTGGGGCGAACTTCTTCGTATTTCCAACGTCCTTATTCGCGCCTCAGTTTTTGTATGGATTTCTTCAGGGATATAAAAATGAAGTCTCTCTAGACTAGATATTTGAAGATTCTTTTTATCTTCGAAATGATTATATTCTCTGGGAAAGTCTTGCTTTGTGGTAGTAACAGTTTCTTTCTTCAGTCTCATGTTTTTATAATGGAAATATAAAGGTATCCGAGGAGTTCTTCTCGTATTCTATCGTTTTACAAGTAAGAACCTAGTTTGCTATAATAGATAATAATTATAATTACGCATTAATAAATTTCGGTGGAGACACTGACAAAAAAAAATATTTATAAACTTTCCTTATGTAGTTACATTAATAGTTCAAGTTTTCTCAATAATTGATAGTGTTTAATAACGGGTGTTAAGGTAACCTATACAGGGTTATTTGTAAAACACCAACAACCTCTTAAGAGGTCATTGTACTCATCATTATGAACAACTTTTATTATGGGACCAAACCTGAAATCGAGAAAAATAAAATTAGCTGTTCCCTACATTTATGTTCGTACGAGTCGTCAAAATGTAGGGAACAGCTGATTTTTTTTTTCGCGCTTTCAGGTTTGGTCCCATAGTAAAAGTTGTTCATAATGATGAGTACAATAATCTCTTAAGAGGTTGTTGGTGTTTTACAAATAACCCTGTATAACGAAGCCGAGAGTTACTTTTTGTTGTTCCTGTTATTATTCGTTCTGGTTACGAAGATATTGAAAGTCAAAAATCCAATTTTTTTTAAAGTTATTAACAAATATGTTTTAAAGGAAATTAATTATTAGAACATTAACAAATTTCTCAAAAATGTATTTACTTAATAAATGAAAAAAAAAAAAACTTTTAATTCTTGTCATCTATCAGTGGTAAATTGTGATGGATGAAAACAATTTTTTCAGCAATTGTTGATAGCATAAGTACTGAAAATTGTGAAACTCACCAATTGTCTTGCCGACTGTAATTTTTTTTTCAAATGTAATCTGTAAAAACCGTAACCGTAAAAATGTAGTGTCTAAAAACCGTTTTACAACGGTTAAGGTACAGACGCCAGTACATCAAGCTACTACAATCTGTCAAATTTCTTAAATAGATTTTCAACTTTATCGCTAAAGTATAAAATTCAAAGTTGGTTGGGAAAATTTGGCAGTTTAGACACAACAATTACAATATACAAGCTAACACCAAAAATATATATTATATACAAGTACTTAACAAAATAAAAAAAAAAATTGACAACACCATCGATATTTGGAAACTGTCTAAAATAGGTCAGGACAGGACTACTCTATTTTATTTTTCTCTATGGCAATGGTGCCGATGTGAAACTTGCGAAGAGAAAAAAAAAATCTAAAGTTAATCAACGAATAGTTAAATTTAATGTGAAACTTGTTGGCATCGGGATAGGACATTTAGCTACCTAAAATGTCGACAATGTTTTGACGTTGACATGAGATTACGATTTTGAACCATTTCAAAGATATTTTCATAAATAAAAACGACAAAATTTTGAAACAATAAAAATACGGTTGACTTATTTTTATATCTAAATTTCATTTTACATTCATATATAATTTCTTCAGAACATAAAACGTTGTCGATCGGGCCATTTAAGCGCAAACGAAGTGACACAGGTTTCCTATTTGGTAGCCAAAGCGGTACTGACAGAGTGACAGACAAGTGCGGAATCAGGGTCCGTCAATCATATCAAGCGTCAAAGTAAAAGTCAAAGCATTCATTTCAAATAGGCACATAAAAGGAACTTTGGAACTTCAATAGAATTGATTCTAGTCGACCCTTCCTAAAGGTAGTTTCGTATGGAGAAGAATGGGCAAGCAACTCCACCGTCAAGGAGGTTTTACACCGGCGAGGTAAGGCGTGGATGGGAGAAGTGAGAATTGAAATTTGTATGGCAAAATTTCTATCTACGCCCTACCTTTATTGCTTTTATTTATTTACTTTGTAAAACGAATATACAAATCTCGCACCAGCCATCGAGAACCTGCACCGGCCATCGAGGACCCGCACGGTCTCACTCTGTCTTGAAGCGCTGACTCGAGATGTCTCACGCTGGCACGCGCCGGCTCGCTTCGGCCATTGCGAGACATCGCTGCATACTATACTCTCCAGCTCGCAGTGCTACTTACATGTTTTCCTTAGCTTTATTTATTTTATTGTTATACAAAGCTAAAATAAATAAAAGTACACGACCTACATTGTTGTTCATTGATGTAGGTACGCTACGCTAAGGTGTCCACCCGTCCATTTATCTTACTTATAAATGGTAAATATTTAAGATACCATAGAAACTGTTGTATCATTACAATCCTTGTATAATGTTATAATGGACTAGCTGAGACACACCACTTACTCCACGTTAATACTGCTATCTCGTCAGGAAGAATCACATGTAGGTGTTCTGCAACTAAGTACTAACATCCGTTTAACGCTCTCCCGGCTGGCCGGCTCGTAAAATCGCGAGCCGGTGCGTGGCAGCACTAACAACAACCATACCACAACCACACCACGAGCACACTGCAACCACACCATAACCACACTACAACCGCACCACAGCCACACCGCAAAGATAACCACGCCACGACGGGTGTTAATTTGTATGAAATTAAATAGTCTATTCACACGAACCACATTTGGACATCAAAATTAACCGCGTGTGCGATACTGACTACATCAAGGCGATGTCGCATCCACAAACACATCACAACCACACTACATTCGCACCACAACCACAACCACACCACAAACACACCTATACCACAACCACACCACAACTACACCACAACTACATCACAACCTCACCACAAGTACTCCACAACAACACCGCACCAACACCACAACCACACCAAAACCACACCACAACCACACCACAACCACAACACAACCACACCATATCCACACTACAACCGCACCACCACTACACCACAACCTCACCACAAGTGATCCACAACAACACTACAATAACAGCACAACCACACCATAAACACACTACAACCGCACTACAACAACACCACAACCACACCATAACCACACTACAACCGCACCACAAGTGCTCCACAAAAACACTACAACAACACCACAACCACACCATAGACACGCTACAACCGCACTACAACAACACCAGAACCACACCACAACTACACCATAACCACACTACAACCGCACCATAACTACACCACAACCACACTGCAACCTCACCACAAGTGCTCCACAACTACACTACAACAACACCACAACCACACACTACAACCGCACCACAACTACACCAAAAGCACACTACAACCACAATGATACCACGTCGAGAGGCGCTAATTTGTATGAAAATGAATTCTATTCATACGGATCACATTTGGCCGTAAAATAAACCGTGTTAACGATACCGACCACATTCAAGTGACTTCCCAGCTATAAAGCAACGACAACGATATCTCGGTCTGCAAACACAAGTCACAATGTAACCACATCGCAACTACTAGCGACAAAGCAACTGCAAAAACTTGAAGCGACACTACGCACACGTAACCTCTGCTTGCCCACATTTTGTCGCTGCGATGTGCATTTTGTATTACGTGTGAACGGGAACTTTATACCAATCAACATCGCTTCGCTAAACACAAGTACTTAAACCCAGGCATATTTCTAGTCTTATCTAATAACTAGAGCAAAATTCCTCACACTATGTTTACGAGTACTGATAGCCCAAAATTAGCTAATCGTAGTTAATATGGCTGTTAATCGTGGAAAACTGGGGGATTAGCATTATTTACGACGCTTGAAATGGCGTCTGGTAGAAAACCTGCATGTAGCATACACGTAACGTAAAGATGTGGTCTTGGTGTTAGCGAGATAACTAAGGAAAATTCAAAGACCAAAAAAAAGCTGAGCTGAGCTGAATAAATAAGTAGCTTTTTTTTGCTGAGTTTTTTTATTAAAATATTTATTTTTACGAGTTCACTATGAATCAGGTTCCTTAAAAAAAAAAAAAGCACATAGTTTGGAAGGCGCTGGTGTCTGTGATACTTCTTAATTAGTACAGGCACCAATAATAGTTTTTTTTTATTCCAATTTTTTAAATTGTTTTCGTGAACCTTAAATGTGTTTTTCTGAAAATAATGTTTTTTTTAACTCGTTTTTAGTGGATTTGCTCCTCATCTATACATCTATACATATGAATAAAATTGGAGTGTCTGTTTGTAATATTGAAATAACCGTTTTATACTACATACATATGAATATATATACGGTACATACACCAAAATAATATTTTTTACAATTTTTGTTTGTCTGTCTGTCTGTCTGTTTGTTGCGGCTAATATCTGAAGTGGCTGGACCGATTTTGACGGGACTTTTATTGGCAGGTAGCTGATGTAATAAGGAGTAACTTAGGCATTTAATTTACTTACTTATTCTTTTGAAGTGATCACAACTTTGTTTTGGGTTTTTACCTGTTTTGAATTTAATAGATATTATGTTTTATAAGTAATTTTAATATAATTTATTGTATGAGTACGAATTTGAAACTATGGACTAGAATTTATGTCTGAAATAAATAAATTATTATTATTATTAGGCTACTTTTATTCTAGAAAAATTCTTTTATTTTAGAAAATAATCATACCATTTTGCAGAACGCCCAGCGAAGCGGGCGGGTTCGGCTAGTCATACATACTTATACTAGCCATTGTTATTTTTCCCTCGAGATTAGCAAAAGAAGGCTGCTTGTTCATTAAAGCGGGTGGGTTCATAATGCATAGTGTGCATACCACTCAATCATTTAATGAATTCCACAATGTGTCCTGAGTAGGAAACTTAAAGTGAAATGAGAAAATCATGGACTCTGTTGCGCTCAGAAAAATATGTAGTAGAAGAGACGAAGCTTAAAATCTGAACGTATAAGTCCCCTTAACTAAAATCTGGGGACTCAGTCCCCTTAAAAAATCAATCATAATGTTTATTTCGGATAATAAAAAAATCATATTGTGTTAGTAAATACAATATTTTAAAAAACTATGTTAGTACACGTCATATATCAAAATTAAATTAAAATGAAAACGAAAAAATTAAAAATTAGAATAAAATTAAAAATTATCTTAACATTAAAATCAAAGTTAAAATAAATATTAAAATCAAAATTATATGAAAATTAAAATCAAAATCACAAAATAAAAATAAATTACAACTAAAAAATTCCAATGTCCTCTCCTCACAAAAAAAAAAAAAAACCTTAACTATGTATAATCCGCCTAAAACCACGGTTTCCTTGCAACAGTCTTCTGGCCGAAGCTGCAAAAAATACTCATACATCCTTTTCCTTCGACAGGCATTTGTTTTTTATATGTTCAGGTATTTGTGTCCCTAAATCGGACTGCCTCACTAGGCGGCATTTTTTTTTTACACAATTGCCGCTTGTTTATAACATCTTATCTGCATCCGTTAGCACTTAAGCCCCACACTCACAGTCTGCCTCGCTCCGAGGCTTAGCCCTCCTCATAAAACTCTCAACTCCCGGCTATTATCTTTGTAGTGTGGCACAAAGAGGCGCAATTTCCCTCAAAACAAACTCCTTTTTATCCTTTTCCTCTCAATTTTCGTCCTATAAAAAAAACTGAGAGGTTTCACTCAAGAAATTATATCGTTTTAATAATTTGTCAGGTACTACAGTTTAAGTACAAGTGATTGCACGAAGTCTTATTTTTTCGGCTTAATTTTGTTACAAGTATGATTTTTATTGCTTTTATTTTTTGCAAGTTGGCCTTTGACGGTTCTAACAAGTATTTTTGGAAACGCCTTTGAACTGTGTGTGGTGATGATTTTCAAAGTAATATTAGTAAGCTTTGGCATCTTGTGTAAATAAATATGAATAGCTTTGAGGTGGAGGAGCTCTAAATAAACAACACTGCGGCTGGTCTGTGGCAAACGATTTTGTCGGTGTACAAAGTTGTGCACTCTAATCATTACATTATACATGGTTGGACATACTCGTATGTAGTGCTCTCCGAAATTCTGCATAGGACTTCAGTCTCTTCAATCCAGTTCTTAACACATTGAACGCCATGGTGGTCACCGGTGAGCGACAGCAATTGTTTTAGTTAATTCTTTGAATAGTAATAACAAATAATTATTTAGAGTGGGGTTTTTGACTATTTTGAACCGTATGAGCCAATAAAATATAACGTGTAAAATTTGCCGAAATCGCGAATCAGCGTCAAAGAATGAAAAGAAAGTTGGAAAGTTCAGTGGTGGTCAGCGGTGGTCACCGGTGACCACCACGGCGTTCAATGTGTTGATTGCCTTCTTCAAGTAGGAATTTGAGGCCAGTATCACTTGAGACACCGGACGCGACTTACGAGTTTGTAGGTTCTGAGTGCGAACCCAGACAGGCAGTTCACTTTGCGTATTTAATTCATCAAAATTGCTCTCAAAACGGCGAAGGAAAACATCGTGAGGAAACCGGCATGTCCTAGAACCAAAAATAATTCGAAGAAATGAAACCCACCAACCTGCACTGGGCCCACGTGGTAGATTACCGCCCACTCCCTCTCACAGATAAGAGGCTTGTGTTCTAGTAAGAAACGTTTAGGCTAATAATTATGCCTCTTCTCACACTGATGCTATAAGGCACATTGCTTACTTTAGTCTTGAATCAACTAGGACCACACTGGCGCCTAAACACAAACAGAGATTAAAAAGACTATTCAAACAAGCCCAAGGTTGAACTAAAACTTTCTTCTGCATGCCATATGGTCCAGTAATTTAAAAGCCCATAAATTATACGAGAATATATCTGACGGGCTGTAAACGTTACGGTGTAAGATTTGATTCTTGTAAACAAACATGGTGGACCACTTACGATTTGTTTGTAGACTTTACGTGTTCTGAACGCGTTTAGGGTGGCAAACAACTAAAATACAGATCCAAACAGACTTTCGAAATAAAGTTATTTTTCACTTTGTACTGTTGTTTTGGAAGTCGGTTGTTTGTTTTTTGGATCATGCCAATCCTTGGGAAAAGTTTAGGCAGATGATGATGAAATTGGATCATGCACATGACATTTACGTAATTATCTGTACATGAATTTTTTTCAAAAAAATCTTGTTTTTATTTTGATAGTAATAATGAATATAATAGAAAAGACTAGAATACTCTTTATTATTTACGCAACATAAATTACAGACCTAAATATAGAAATTTTGCAAAGGGTGACACAATGGGCGGTCTTATCGCTAAGAGCGATCTTTTAAAGACAACCTTTGGATGGATTGAAAAGGGAAGGAGAGACAAATACTGTAGGTAGTCTGTGGTCCACTTACACGATATAATGAATACATACAGAAAGTATATTATACTAGTCTAAATAAATATAATAATATACATGAAACAGGAGTAATGAAAATATAATGATGCTGCTTAAGGAGAGAGGAAGTGCTTTTTTCTCATAATTAACCCCTCGAACAAAAATAAAAATAAGGAAAGTAATGTTGCTATTGGAATAAAATACATTTTAACACTGAGCAACTAACAATTATTGTTTGTTATTATCTATTTTTATTCTAGGTTGTCCGACTGCAGGGCACAGGCCGCCCTGTCTCCTTTCCACTCCTCTCTGTCTTGAGCTAGTGTGGACCAATCCTGTCTGTAGGCATCAAGCTCGTCCCTCCATCTTCTTTTGGGTCTGCCTCGATGTCACCGAACGTTTTCTGTGACCCATGCGAGGTCGCATGTGTATAAATAGGAATGGAATAGGAATGGGTGGCAATGGGCATTTCAACATGCGACAAATGTCTCCGAACCAGTCCCACTTAGCTTAACAATTGCTTAGAATAATAATTATTACTCCACATTTGTTGACAATTGAGGGGAAGAAATATACAACATTATTTTTAGTAAGTATATAGCAAACCCGAAACACGTGTCTAGTATTTTTACGTAAAGCATCTATGTGCAACATTTCAAAACTGTATCATGAAAAATCACAAAGTTATAAGCGTGTTGTTACCTGATTGTCCGTACAAAAAGTTGGTTACCACTTAACACGCGCCACCGGGCGACCGGCTGTGACCTGTGTTGTGCGCATATGATTGCGGAAATGTACTTAGTGTCGCTTGGTGTCCAACTTGTTACGATTTTTAAATATTTTTGGGACAAAATATAACATGGTGTAAAAATTATTGGAATCGATTCAGTTACTTATTCTGAACAAACTATATTCAGATTTGCAGTATACTAAAAATAATGTTGTATAGGCAGCTAAAATATTGATAAAGACACTGATACATACCTACCATGTACAGACGCCAGCACATCAAGCTACTATAATCTGTCAAATTTCTTTAATAGATTTTCAACTTTATCACTATTGCATAAGATTCAAAGTTGATCGGGAAAATTTCATAGATTCAGGTAGCTTGATGTGCTGGCGTCTATACCTACTTAGATACGAGTACTTAGCACGAGTGCCTGAGCTCGTACAGGTGTAGGGGATGCCTATAAAGAGGGCACTAACGACCATATTCATAGCAATCGGAACAGCTTCCAAGATAGCGCTGCATGTCCTAGTTAGCTGACAGCCGATAGTGGAGACAATCGTACTCGAGGATAATATTGTGACAACGTAAGTATCTTGGAAAAGTAAATTAAACTAATTATTATTAGGACTGCTTCGTTGTCACAAGAGCTGCTGCTCTGCCGAAGATTACCCAGTACATACATACAAACTAACCAATTTTACATCTTTACAATAATAGTAAAGTAGATATCACAAAAACTTAGAGTATTGTTGGTACTAACGAGGAATAATACTATTCACACTTGACGAATGATCATAATTATTTATTGATAATTACGTATTTTTACACAGTGATAATAACGTATTTTTACACAATTGGGCAAAGTTTCTACTTATCTCATGTACGGCAGTAAAATGTCCCCGCAAAATGGCCGATCCGAGTACTTATACCCTTCGACGGTCGGATGTGACGTCACTAACGGTCACTGGCTGCTTGGCTGACAATTTTAGCTCCAAATTCTCGTGAAGAAGCATTGGCTTGGCGTTGGCTTAGAGTTGGCTTGGCTAGGATTGGCGTTGGCTTGGCGTTGGCTTAGAGTTGGCTTGGCTAGGATTGGCGTTGGCTTGGCGTTGGCTTAGAATTGGCTTGGCTAGGATTGGCGTTGGCTTGGCGTTGGCTTAGAGTTGGCTTGGCTAGGATTGGCGTTGGCTTGGCGTACGCTTAGAGTTGGCTTGGCTAGGGTTGGCGTTGGCTAGGCTTGGCGTAGACTGATCACATGACGTGGCGTTACAATAGCCTCCCGACCGATTTCGGCCACGGTGGTAAATCTCAACGGAGATCAGCCAGGTACACAGGAGATATATATAGATATATGGTGGCCAGGTGCACAAGTGTGTGCGTAAACACAGGAGCACTCTCTGTTCCTGTACTCTCACAGTCCGATGGGACGGCAATCCGACACGACCGGGGAGAGATCAGGTGCAGTACCAACGGCTTTTCGTGCTTTCTGAGGCACGGGGGTATTAAACCGCCAACTTCCAAACTCCGGGCTGTTACTAAGAAATTCCTAATACCACTTTCTCCAACCTGGGAATCGAACCCAGGACCCCACGCTCAGCAGTCCCGAACGTATGAAGATGGGAGAGGGTACGAACAGCGCACAAAGAGTAGATCACAAATATAAGAAACACTGTATAATGCCTTCTATCTCATTCTCGCACGTTAAATCCTATAGATGTATGTGTTTATCTCTTTTTACTGTCGCTTTTTCGTTTCATTGAGTTTCAAATCACAACATGCCAAAGAAGTTTTCATTTCAAAAAGGACATACATATTTAGCCTATTTTGTTCCCACTGCTGGGACAAAGGCCTCCTCTCGGTGAGAAGGAGTGGGCTGTAATCCACCACGCGGGCCCAGTGGGAGCTGGTAGATGTGACATGTCTACAAATTTTTGGTTTTAGGACATTAGGACAGCCGGTTTCCTCACGATGATTTGCTTCAAAGTTTTTAGTGGTAATGAAATAATTTACACAAAGTAAAGCGTCTGTCTGGATTCAAACCTAACACTACTGCTTGAAAGAAATGCAGTGTAAACTCGATTAACCGGACTAACTGTTGCCGTTAGGGATTGGGATAATCGAAAATCCGGATAATTGAATGTATGAAGAAAAGCGGTTTTTGCGCATGTGGAGTATATACATAACGTTATGTGTTTGTTCACGCGTTTACGTCGTCGTGATCGTGACACATACACAACAGCTGATGAGCGAGCGCGGGGAAGGCAAGCAAGAGGGAGCGGAGGTCGGCGCCAGCCGCGGCCGGCCGCCGCGTGCGACGGACACTGCATCGACAGCGCGATGTACCTACATACTAGATAGTCGCTTTACGATCTAAATATTTTCTATTGTACCTATATCTATAATATATCGGATTAAATCTATAATACAATATATCAATCATTGAAGAGTCCCTGCTGAAGTTCCTGACCAACAAACACATCCGAGAACATACATAAAGCTCAGTGTTTATTAAAACAACAAATACATATCAACGAAAATTAAAGTTTATTAAGAAATTAATACGAGATACATTTTTCAACATACGATGTACTCGTATGCACTTATTGGTCGTGGTTGGTCGTGGTTGACAGTCCGGATAATCCAGAATCCGTATAACTGAAATCCGTATAACTGAGGGCCGGATAATCGAGTTTCTACTGTGAAAAAGAAATATACAAGGAATTCTCTCAATCCGTAACAAAGCGTTTTATTGGGTAAATGATCTCTGGAAAGTAAATAGTATGACTATGACGACACATTATAATAAAATATATTGTTATGAACAGCTTCAATATAATAAATATCCTCCATAATGACAATCCTACATTACTTTAATAAATTATAATCAGTAGTCATATTAATTAACGTGATAATAATTCTTGGGGCTTTATCTTTTAATTTTATGACTGTAAATAAAGGTATAAGTAAATTAATATTATCTTGGCAGTTTTACCTCTTCTTCTGTTCACGTAGGTATCGGCGTACATTTAGGATTCCGTAGTCAAAAAGGAACCCTTATAGTTTCGCCATGTCCGTAGGTCCGTCCGTCCGCAGCTTAGCTCATAGACTCCTAGTACTAGAAAGCTGTAATTTGGCAAGAATATACATAATAATCACCCCAACAAAGTGGTAAAATAAAATCTTGAAAAAAAACTTTGTTTAGGGTACCTTTACACGTAAAGTGGGGATGTTTTTTCTCGTCTACCCCATGGTGTAGGGTATCGTTGGATAGGTCTTTCAAAAATATTGCGGGTTTGTGAAAACCACTTTTCGATTCAGGGATCCGTTTGTGAAAGTGCCAATTTTTGTTAGAGTCAATTGTCCCACCCCCCTGCCAGTTAAATGATTGCTTTTGGATATGACAAAAAATTCACGGCAGTAGTATATATAACGAAATTAAAAGGAACACTATCACAACTAAGTAGGCTTTACAAGTTTACAAGTAATAGTCGACCAACTTAAATTTGCAGTTGCAATGTATGGGAGAACATGATTTTCAGCTACAATGTTAAGTCATTCCAACTGCGGAACCCTTCATTGCGCGTGGTCCTACACGCACTTGACGGGTTTTTAATTTGTAACGTGATGATATTATCTTGGACGTCCACGTCACGGCATCACGATAACACGGTGTAGTAAAATGTATCTTTTCTTCTTCGTGTTGCTTTCACGACTGTATTTTATATCTTGTTTTCCCAAAACTTTGCTACTTCAACGGCGTTGTCGGAGGCAGGGCAGAGGTCACTTTCTTTGACTGTATTTTTGGGACACAGAGGCCAGGATAGGAGATGGAGTATGGTTTATAGATAGATAGATAGATAAACCATTTATTTGGCGCACACAAAAGACAGCACAACACAAAAGTACAATAAGATGATAACCAAATGAGGTTGTCTCATAAATTATTGCCAGTTATAAACAAATTATTATTAAAAAAATAATATTAATAAAAACACATTTAATCAATTATATAGTCTCCCTCGTTATCTACAACAGTCAGCCATCTACTGGGCAAAATTTGAATATCCTTCTCCCAAAATGAGGCAGGATGGGACTCGAAAAAATTTTCAAGTCCAATTTTAATACTTCCAGAATTTTTGAATTTTTTGCCTAGTAAATGAAATTTAAGAGCTCGAAATAAATGAAAGTCTGAAGGCGCATGATCCGGGCTATAAGGTGGATGTGGAACAGTCAGCCATCCTAGCTCCTCCAGCTAACTAACAGTTCAGTTAACTTGGCGCATTGAGGTCGTGCGTTGTCATGCAAAAGTTGGACTCCAAGTCGTTTTGCCCGCTTAATTTTTAACATCTCTGCTAGTTTGCGAAGCTGCTGCGTATACAGATTGGCGTTAATAGTCTGATGAGATTCGAGGAGTTCCCAGAAAATCATTCCTTGCCAATCCCAGAAAACAGACAACATAATCTTACGACCGTGTTCATTAAGTTTAGGCTGGCTGGGCTGGTGGGTTTGCCCCGCGAGGAATCCAATAGGCATGATGCGTGTTAGTTTCATAATGTATCAGCTCTCGTCACATGTAATAATGTCCTTGAGAGAGTCTCGTCTGTGCGGACGAAGAAACACACTTTGACAAATGGCCACACAAACGGCCCGGTCATGGTCCGTTAACGCATGAGGTGTCCAACGTGACATCATTTTGCGATATCTCATAGATTTGAGATAACGATCTATAGTCGCGTGGGATTGTCCAAGCGCCTTCTCTAAATCGCGCGTACTATAGTCTGGATGTAGCTCAAGTTCGTGACGCAAAGCATCTTCATCGAAGCTGGTGGGTCGGCCTGGGCGAGGTCGATCTTCGCAGCTTATATCACCGGTGTCGAAACGCTTGTACCAGAAACGAACAGTCCGATCGCTAGTAGTACCCGGTCCAAATGCAGTGTTAATCTTTTTAGCCGTTTCTGTTGAAGAGACTTTAAGTCGATGCTCATATATCATAATAGCTCGCAGTTGACGCTGATCTATTTTCACTAAAGACTAATTATTGCGTTGCGTCCGCGCCTATTTATACCCTCACATAAAAGATACTCATCCTTACTAGAAAGATCCAGAACTTTCTTGAATTTGCTTTAGTTTAAATACGAGAAAATGCGAGAAAAATAAAATATGGCAAGAACTTATGAGACAACCTAATACATGAATCAAATAGATATAAAAACAAGGTGCCGATATAAAAACAAATAGAAAAACAGAAACATCGAAATAAAAATGACACTATGACAAATGCTAAATAACGTAAATACACAGCGCGGTGTGCGTCTCAAGGTTGTACCAAATGGGAGTCCAGCTCAGCATGTGTCAGGCAAATATACCTGACGCTGATATTCTGCTGGATCCCTGCAGTGACACACGGACGTTGAGCAGACGAGACAGGTTGGTGTTGTGACAGTGTTATGAGTGAAATTATGTAATTACAGACGCCAGCACATCAAGCTACCCGAAACTGTCAAATTTTCCTAATCAATTTGGAACCTAATGGTTTAGCGATAAAGTTGAAAATCTATTAAAGAAATTTGACAGATTGTAGTAGTTTGATGTGCTGGCGTCTGTACATAGCAGCAGCAGCAGTAACAGTTATGTTTGTGACATAGCTCCACAGTCACACCCTACTACCGTTCCATCAAGGTAGCTTACATCTTCCCATTTGTGTCCGAAGACGGTTCAGAGACTTCCAAGTGGACTACGGAAGGTTACACCGTGCAGGCTGCAGGGAGATGCTCCTTTAGTGTTAGGTAAGAGGGGAAGAGTATCCTGCCTGTTTGCAACGGGCGTCGGCCGGGTTTCCCGAAAGAGAGTAAAATGTATGGAAATATTATATGAAGACGCTTTTCCATTTCCGTCCACGATCATTTAAAATAAAACCCGAAAAAAAAGTAAAAAAGTTTGCAGTTAACTCTAAGCTTTTACTTAACCACGTAAAAAACACCACGTTCAATTATGTAGCTCAAATAAATAAAAAAAATAAAAACTTACGTCCAACTACGACGTAAACGGCAACTAAAAAATTATACTTAAAACATAGGTATCGATTTTTTCGTCTTACGTATTATAGAAGTCACAAGACATAAATCGTAAAGTAGATCACGTGTGACTTCCTCCCTTCCTTTCCTTCCTTTTGCTTCGCCGTAGTCATGTAATAATAAGAATATAGAAAACTACTGCTTGTTAGCCTGCGAAAATTGTCAACGAAGTGGAAAATTTTGTAATGGCGAAGTCGCTCGCAACCAAGGGCAAGTATCTTGTCAATATATGTACTTGAGTCAACAGTTTCATGTTTTATTATCGTCTATTAGTAACCCGGGGGTTTTGTCAGGGGTGAAATGTTGCGTCGAATAGTAAACAATACTCTTTATTTTGTACATCATAATATGAACTACACATATAAATCAAATTACTAAATATATTTTGCAAAAGAGAGCTGTCAGAGCCATTTATAATCTATGTCGCCGCGAATCTCTCAGGGAACTATTTAAAAAGATTAATGTTATGACGGTCATTTATAAAAATAATAATATGTATGTAAGAAAAAATGTAGATACATCTTTTTATTAACAGCATTTTTATACTAGAGGTGACCAACCACTTTTCGGATTAGCTGATGTATAAGCTCTCATCGAACTTTTGTGGTACTGTGTTAAATGTTACAAAAAATACCTTGTAGTACTCATAATAAAAGTACACTTAGCAAACAAGCATATTACAAATTAGAGGATTATGTCCAAGATAAGAATGCTTGGAAACATCCTGCTCCATAGGACAATACAACGTGTAACGTTAAATGCGAAAACCTCAGATACCCCAACTGATTTTTAATTCAGTTGACCTATTTCAGAGAGAAAATAAGTCATTAAAAAAATTGTAAAGGTTTTATGTGCTGTTTTAGTTTTACTGGCCATTCTGATCGTTTCTTGCGTCTGTGACGACGCTTTACCGAAGGAGGAGTCTTCACCGGGCCGCTGCGCTGCGCTGACATTGGCTTGCTTGACCTATTAATAAATAGACACGTCAACGTTTTTAATGAAGATTTTTTGAAAAATGTGACCTATCGTCGTTCATATTGCAATTTGTTCATTTTCTTTTTCATACTTTTCTATTGGTAGATGACATTGCACCTTTTTCGGTCGCGTTCAAAATTAAAGCATATCTCAGAAAAAAAAATTGACATTGAACAATTTGCAATATGAACGACGCTATGTTAAAAAGTGGTTCAATTAATTCTGCTCGTTATTCTGATCAAACTATTTTCAGGTTTTGCACATTTAACGTTACACGTTGTATAGAGTCTAGACAAAATCCAACTGGTTGCTGATTTAATTGTATAATTTATTATTCTTATGATATTGATTTACATTTTGTGATTACGTTAACTCACTCACACACTGACGTACTCGTATTACTTGTTAAAATTGTAGGAAAATCGTATAGGTACTTTTACAATGTTTGTAAATATGTGAGCACCATGTATCTATCACATAATAATTAATGTTTACAAAATATCGTAATACATTTTAAAAGAGTAACGGTAGTTTCTTGCCCGTTCTTCCCAAACTTTTTGGAAGGTGCGACTAGAATCAGTTCTAATTTTGAATTTAAATGTTGACGTTTAAATTGCCTGTGTGAAATAAATGATTTGACTTTGAAATGAAAGAATTGATTGAATTTAAATTCGGAAGGAATTGCTACCTAATACTTTCGGTTATGCTACCTAAAAACTCCAATGGTACCTCCATTGAAGTTTTTTTTGCAGCCCCTTGTTGTCTCTTTGTACTGTGATTCCATTTTTGGGTGAATACAGGCGTGATGATATGTTAATCTAGAAATTAATTAGTAGTTAATTTTGATGTCTTCTGCTCCTTTCTGGAATTTTTTTGCTCTTACTTTTGTCACTTTCGGAATTAGGTATACGGGCTGACTTTTTTACCGTCTGGAAAAATACAGGACATAAAAGGTGAACGGAGTTGAAGTCTATGGCACAGAATAAATCGATAAATAATATAAAAAATCAACTTAGAAGGGTGCCTCCCTTCTCGACGCGCGGAAATTATCAATGATTTCATAGCGACATTCAAGTCATTTCAAGCCATCGGCCGAATGCAATTAAAAGGTTGACTGTAAAATATAGAAATATTTATTATATCTTATGTACTCAAAAAAAAAAAAAAATCTGTGCCATAGGCTTCTACTCCGTTCACTTTTTCAACCCTGTTTTTGTCCAGACGTAGACGGCAGTAAAAATGAGCCGATATACACGGTGTAATTGACAGGTTGGCAAAAACTGAAACAGTAGCTTCAGACCATGATTTATGACTGAAAAACGTTGGAATTTTCTTCAGGAAAATTGTCGAATTTTCCGACCGTTTTTCAACTAGATTTGTGTTCTATTCATTTGTTACAACAAAATCCAGCCCTAAAAACATAATTTTAGTGAAAAAAAGCAAAAAACTTAAACTCGGCAATGTAAATAATAATGATTTAAAAAGAAAATTCATACATACCGCGCGGAATCAGCTGTTAGCTCTAAAAGTTTACTGGCCTCCGACAGTACCTACGACAGACAGAGAAAGCATACCGCTCGCTCGCTCGCTCCCTTTGTGTGCTGTGCGCCGGCGCCTTTGCTTACGCGCCGACACTGCTAGGGTTGTACCACGTATGGAATTTAATACTTGTCATTTTATTTTTATTTATGTAAAATGCTTTATTAATAATTAAATACTCAGGAGTATGATTACTTATTTATTCTTTCTTAATTCCGAAAACCTTATTTTAAATCGTTAACCTTTCGAGTATCGTAATAAGAGACACAATAGAAAGACAACAGGTGTGAGGACGCCGGCGTCCTCGCGGTGCTTAACAGTTTGATCTACAGTATCAATTACGAAGCCACCCGAACTGTACACACGCGTTGCATTACAGTAATGTAAATTGGTTTAGATAAGTGGGACATAAAACATAAAAACATCGCGTCAATATTGCCAGATTCACATTCCTTACCCTGTCAATCCCGGAGCGAAAGCTGGCGTTCAAAAAGGTTTGCTTATTTTCGTTATTTACAGACTATTTATAAGAAAAACTTCTTGTTTACGTTCTTGAACAAAGACCCTATAAAAAAAAACGCTTATTTTATAATCTATGCGAATGCCGGCGTTTGCTTCATTGAGATGGGATATAACAGGAGATGCCCTGTTATTCTATACACGGTTGTAGGTAGGTGCCAGAGCAGCCATCTTTGTCGCCAAGTTTCGTGGTAGTTCAGCTGTCAAATGGTTGTTTATTTTTTGTATTATTGAGATTTGCGAGAAAATTACGAGGACTTTACCTTTAAAACTGCATGTAAATGTTGAAAAACAGCAACTCAACATGCCTGTGTGTTGTATTGTGAAGTGTGGTGCAAGGAAGAATGAAAATCAACCTCAACTTTCTTTGCACAGGTTAGTAGCCGGTTTTCATGCAATAGCACATACAATAATAGACATTCGATGATATAATTGTAATGCGATCATGAATTCATGGCTAAAGTATTGATATTTGGGTGAATTTCCGTATAACAGACCTTTTTATTATTTTGTTAATTCATTCGTTTGTTTACAATAATATGTCATAATAGAGTAGTGTTGTACCGTTGCCTAATAGTTTCCGGAACTAGTTCCTCCGCTGGAACGATATCGGTATATTCTGCTATGTTAACATAAATAGTCCTGCGTCTTATTAGCTCCGATTGACCTTGCTAGGTCCGGCCCGTGGTTCACAGCACCAAAATCAAAATATTTTCTTTCACATAAACCTACATGGGCACTTATGAAACGTTAGAAGCTAGATGCACGTTTCCAAATGGTGGTTTCCTATGCAGAAGAACCAGCGAGAAACTCCACGGTTACTCTTTTAAAAACAATTGGCTTTTACAATGTCTTCTATTTTTTTAAGTACCTGGTACTTGTTGACAGGCCTACACTGTCCTCCCCTACCTATTAACATTGTAAAAGCCAATTATTTTGAGTAACCGTGGAGTTTCTTGCCGACTCTTCTCCATAGAAACCACCAATTGGAACCGTGCACATAGCTTTTGACGTTTCCTATTGATTTTAGTTTCATATGCTAATATAATATAGCTGTAACCAAAATTATTTATTGATAAAAATATTTGCACTTTTTATAGGTTTCCTAAAAAGGAAGGACTAAAGAAAAAGTGGTTAGAGGCTATTGGTGAAGAAAATATTAATCCCCGACATAAAGAATGGTACCTCTGTTCACTTCACTTTGAAGAAAGCTGCTTCAATAGAACACTTGATGTAATGAGATTACATGATAACTCTGTTCCCACAGCATTTTTGGTAAATGTGTATTAAAATGATTGATTAATAATAGCCTGGCCGTTTGGCCTGAAATAAATAAATAGATATATGTTAATTACATATATAAAAATAATAATAAATAAATAAATCATATTCCACAACTTTCACACAACGCCATCTAGTCCCAAACTAAGCAGAGCTTGTGCTATGAGTACTAATTATAAAGTATGTTTATCGAAAATAAACTAGGATACGTTACTATAAAGTAGGCAACCTTAGTTAGAACGGACTATAAGTTAGTATACTATATTATGATCCAAACGTGATAACTAGTACGACTCGTATTTAGTATCGATACTCGTTATAGTAACACCAATGTTCCTTGATTGATACAACCCTAGCAATGGCAGCCATTTTTTGAGACAATATGAGTTGTAGGTAGGCACCCTTTTTTCGTAGGTATTTCCAGTCCATATATATATGTCTATGGTATATACTTTTATGCCTGGCTGTTTTAATAATTTGGTTTCGTAAATAGCAACATGTTGTCTGTCAACGTGGCATTGACATATTTGACATGACATTGTTGATGTTTGTTGATGTGATAATGCATTGAGATGGGATATAACAGGAGATGCCCTGTTATTCTATACACGGTTGTAGGTAGGTGCCAGAGCAGCCATCTTTGTCGCCAAGTTTCGTGGTAGTTCAGCTGTCAAATGGTTGTTTATTTTTTGTATTAATGAGATTTGCGAGAAAATTACGAGGACTTTACCTTTAAAACTGCATGTAAATGTTGAAAAACAGCAATTCAACATGCCTGTGTGTTGTATTGTGAAGTGTGGTGCAAGGAAGAATGAAAATCAACCTCAACTTTCTTTGCACAGGTTAGTAGCCGGTTTTCATGCAATAACACATACAATAATAGACATTCGATGATATAATTGTAACGCGATCATGAATTTATGGCTAAAGTATTGATATTTGGGTGAATTTCCGTATAACAGACCTTTTTATTATTTTGTTAATTCATTCGTTTGTTTACAATAATATGTCATAATAGAATAGTGTTGTACCGTTGCCTAATAGTTTCCGGAACTAGTTCCTCCGCTGGAATGATATCGGTATATTCTGCTATGTTAACATAAATAGTCCTGCGTCTTATTAGCTCCGATTGACCTTGCTAGGTCCGGCCCGTGGTTCACAGCACCAAAATCAAAATATTTTCTTTCACATAAACCTACATGGGCACTTATGAAACGTCAGAAGCTAGATGCACGGTTCCAAATGGTGGTTTCCTATGCAGAAGAACCAGCGAGAAACTACACGGTTACTCTTTTAAAAACAATTGGCTTTTACAATGTCTTCTATTTTTTTAAGTACCTGGTACTTGTTGACAGGCCTACACTGTCCTCCCCTACCTATTAACATTGTAAAAGCCAATTATTTTGAGTAACCGTGGAGTTTCTTGCCGACTGTTCTCCATAGAAACCACCAATTGGAACCGTGCACATAGCTTCTGACGTTTCCTATTGATTTTAGTTTCATATGCTAATATAATATAGCTGTAACCAAAATTATTTATTTATAAAAATACTTGCACTTTTTATAGGTTTCCTAAAAAGGAAGGACTAAAGAAAAAGTGGTTAGAGGCTATTGGTGAAGAAAATATTAATCCCCGACATAAAGAATGGTACCTCTGTTCACTTCACTTTGAAGAAAGCTGTTTCAATAGAACACTTGATGTAATGAGATTACATGATAACTCTGTTCCCACAGCATTTTTGGTAAATGTGTATTAAAATGATTGATTAATAATAGCCTGGCCGTTTGGCCTGAAATCAATAAATAGATATATATTAATTACATATATAAAAATAATAATAAATAAATAAATCATATTCCACAACTTTCACACAACGCCATCTAGTCCCAAACTAAGCAGAGCTTGTGCTATGAGTACTAAGACAGCTGATAAACATACATATATATTTCTAAATACATACATATTATAAGGTATAATAGGTATAATAATAAAGGTATAATATGCGAAAGCACCTGTTTTTGGGCATATGGATACATATCTCTTCACGCTGTTTTCCTTCACTTTAATACGTAAACGTGATGCAATTAAAAGGTGTTTTTTAATTCTGTGCCGAAAAAACACTTGGAATTAATTTTATTTTCAGGGAAGAAAGTTGATTGCGATAATTTGACAGTTTCGGGTATCTTGATGTGCTGGCGTCTGTACCTATCGATAAATAGTTCATATGAGTCTTTTACGCATAACAAAAGATTAGAAATAAAGTATTTTCGCATACTGTATTTTTATGCAAAATTATAAAGTATGTTTATCGAAAATAAACTAGGATACGTTACTATAAAGTAGGCAACTTTAGTTAGAACGGACTATAAGTTAGTATACTATATTATGATCCAAACGTGATAACTAGTACGACTCGTATTTAGTATCGATACTCGTTATAGTAACACCAATGTTCCTTGATTGATACAACCCTAGCAATGGCAGCCATTTTTTGAGACAAAATGAGTTGTAGGTAGGCACCCTTTTTTCGTAGGTATTTCCAGTCCATATATATATGTCTATGGTTTGCTTAGTGTTTAGAAAATGGCGCAAAATCGCGCGCGTGCCGCTTGGGGATTGACAGGTACTAGGTTTAAACTTAGAAGCAGAACCATGAGTAGAAGTAACAAGAGATAGCGGTTAATAACAATCTTTATCATACGATTACGATACGATTCTTTTTCAATACCTAGTTCTACATCTTTATCTCAATGGCAGGCCGAACACGGTAACTACTGTGCCATGGGCTCCTCGACTAACGTATCTAGTAATATTACCGAAATAAAATGTTTCATTTCATATCATGTGGGCAGCCCTATGCTACACGTGTCACAAACACTCTCAAAGGTTTGCCGACAAACGAAACCGTCAGCACTCACTCAGCCGTTAGTTCAGTTTGCCGCGATTGCTGGTGCGTTCTGGACGTCTATTTCGTTTTCTTTCAACTGTCGGGAGTTCGGGACTGTGTTGTGCGTTGAGTTGAGTTGTGTGTTTTTGTGTTTTTGTGTTGTGTGGTATCATCATGAATCGGCGTAATGAAACGTTTAGTGCTCGCGAATATGGCCAGATGTTAATGTGCTTGGGTGAAGCTAGAGGAAACGCGTCGTTGGCATTAAGGCTCTATGTTCAAAGTCACCCAAATGAACGACATCCAGCTAATAGTCGTACTATCACACGGGCATATCAACGTGTTTTAGAAAATTTACCTATTGTGCCGCGGCAGGAAGGTGCTGGAAGGACAATCAGTGCTCGTTCTGAGCAGGCGATTTTAGATGTTGTCCGTCGAAATCCGCGTTTGGGAACCCGTACTGCTGCAAAACTTGTAAGGCGTAATAACGGACCCCGGGTTTCACATTGGGCTGTGCACAAAGTCCTTCGAAAGGACAAGCAACGTCCATATCGGATCCATAAAGTGCAGGACCTGGACCGTACTTTTCCAAACCGATGGATTGGGAGATTCGGGCCACATGCATGGCCACCTCGCTCGCCTGACCTAACCCCATTGGACTTTTTCCTGTGGGGTTATATCAAAGAACGGGTGTATGTGACGGAGTGTGATACCGCGGCCGAAATGGAGCAGCGCATAAGAGACGCTTTCGCATCGTTAAACCAAAAAATCAATGAGGATGTGACAATGATGCCTCGTCTCCATGCCGAAACCCTGCGTCGAGCACAACTGTGCGTGCAGCTCGGAGGCAACCACTTCGAGCCATGCCTTATACGACCCGAGAGACTTTAATTTAGGTAAGTGACTAATATTTTAATTTTTGATAGGTATTGAATTTGTGTTTAAATTTTTTGATAGGTGTGTTTGTGTGTGTATTGTATTATGTATTTATTCCAAACGTCCCGAAGTACCTATTAGTATGAATGAACAACGCGCGGACATTGCAATACGCGCGCAATATAGGGTCGCGCGCGTATCGCAATGTTCGTTATACATTGCGTAGCCGAAATAAAATTGAAAATTGAAAAACGTTCACCTATCATTTCCGGGAAAATATTTCACTATCAAAATGTTAACAATACCAGTCTGAATTCATACTTTTCGTTTTTGCCAACCTGTCAATTACACGGTGTATATAGGTAGATACATTTTAGAAACTCTTGTCTTTACTGATAGTTCTGTAGGTATTGTCTACTACTAAAATTCATCGCAATTAACAACCACAGATAATGAATTTAATCTAAATCCTTCGGTTTCTACACGGTTATCAGTGCCTATAATCTCCCTTATAAAACATTAACTACACGGATTGTCCTAGCATAAAATAATAAAATGGTATAACATGGCGACCTCCCTATGTAATCGGCGCAATATTTGCACACTCGACGAACCACTTGTTGATACCGCTCACATCAGTCATGTCGACACTGCGTAGTACAGAGCTCTTGTGATAGATGGCGTTGTTTTCAATTTTATTTTCATGATACATACTTTTTCATGGGTTATGCAGAACATTTGTGGTATTGGGAAAGGGGTTATTAGGAATATCGTGTTATCCAGTAACTGGGTTGTGTCAGTCAGGCAGTCGCTCCACGAAAAAAAAAACTGGCATTCAGCTGAATGCTAGTTTTTTTCCGGTTAGTTTTTTGACTGAAAGTCAACCACAAAAATACTTAGGAAAAGGCTTATCAGATGATGATGATGCAAAACATTATAAGGGTACATGAAATTATAATAATAGTAGATTATTAACCAAGGGGATAAAGCAGTGTCTTCTGTCGCGGGTGACGATTTAAATCGCGAAGCGTAATGAAGGACTTGAGGTTAAACTTAAATCACGAGCGAAGCGAGGAATTTAAGACGAGTCCTGAGTGTAGCGAGGGATTTAAGTTCACCCAAGACTAAGACAGCTTTATCACCGAGGAAAATACTCTACTTTTCGTACCATTTGCGAAAAAATTAACACAATAATAATACGAGATAAGCATTTATTAAAAATAATGACAATTAGAAATAAATTAAAATAAACTTAACGTTTATGTATTTGAAGAAAACAAAAACGCGGCAAATTCCTAGACTAATATTTTTTTGTCGGAAAAGCAAAGGCATCAAGCTCATACGGCCTCGTCGGTTTTCGTAATTTTATTTAATAATCATAACGTTCTGCATAATAAATGCGTATTCCTTTTTCAAAAAGATGTATAATGCTTTATATACAAACTCAATGGTGTAAACACAGATGTAGTTCAGTATAAATTTTGGTAAGTATTCCAAATTTAAATCACATTCTCCCCCTAGAGGATGAATGAAATTCAGTACAATTTTCTTTCCCTGTTTTTAACAGATTAAAAATGACTATTGTTATGTTCGCTTTGAATGTCACTTTTTTGAGCAAGTGGTACGAAAATACATAATTATAAGTATGCAATCAAACGTGGTGATCAGTAGATACTCGTGCCGTCTTTGTATGAAAAGAGGCCTTTTGCCTGCATTGAGACAATAGGTAGGCTGGTATTATTATGCAAAAGAACTTTTACTGATATTATTATAAGTAGAGTGTAATATCAGAGGCATTTAAATATAAAATACATCAATGTTAAACAGCCTTAATTTTATAGTGGGATATTCAAGGGTCCGTAAAACTTCAAAAGAAAGATTTTTCGAAAGAATTTTAAACTTTTCGCTTTTCTCTGTAATTTAGCTTTTCTTGTGGCGTGTAACCTGGGTCGGAAGTAGCGCCGCCATCTCGTTTTGTGAATAGGTACAATTTCCGCAACAATTTCACAAATGTTTACCACACATGTCAAACAACGCCCTTTTGCCAATGTAATTTAGGCGCCAAAAGATCCTTGTAGCTCTGTCCAGTAGGTTAATCATTTTTTGACAGCTGCCTGAGAACGTAACTATTCCAGATTACGTAAAAGTTAACTTTAAAATGCCGTAGTAAAATAAATTTGTAAACTGCCTTATCATTATTGAATTATCTTATTTACTTCTATCGTATTAAGTGATGCGACCGAATGTAATCGCTTCAAATGAATATATCGAAAATAATTATTATATACTATTAGGTCATATCAGTATCGAAAAACCTTGCATCCACTCAAATATCAAAAATGTAGACATTATTTTACAGGATACGGATTTGCCACCATAAACAAGATTTTAATGTATTATTTCGTTCGGCGCGCGCGCTTGTTGTTGTCGCACGTCATCCAAGCTATTCCCTCCGCTTCGTCTTTTTTGTCACTAGTGATGGGAGCACTCACTATCGATAAAAAAGTATCGACTGCCCTAATGTCAATATGGACAAATTTATAACAAGAAGTTTTTCAAATCCGTCCCTTGCCGCAAAGCGGCCAATTGAAAGTGATGAAGCCGATCCCAGTGCATGGAATATACCGAAACGACCTGCGCGCCCAACAAAACTCCAACCTGAAGCACCTGTCAACACCACTAACAGATTCAGTAATCTATCTACTGAACATGAAGCATCCACCAACCCGCTGCAAATGCATACCCGTAGTGCAACCGCCAAAACCATAAAATCGGGTAAGATACCACCCATTTTTATTACTCTGAAACCTGAATGGACTCATGCATACATAAAGACGGTGATTACCCGCTATACCAAAGGGTTTCATCTGGAGTACAAGGGTAACAATAAAATGTCTATAAACCCTCACACATCAGAAGGTCATCAAGCACTAAAAGAGGGTCTCTACTCGGAAAGTATTCCTTATCATACCTTCTCTCGCAAGGATGAAAGAATGCCTAGGGCTGTAGTTTTCGGCCTGCCCGAGTTTGTTGAAGAACACCTTTCTGAAGAACTATCCTCTATTGGGTTCCCAAACACTAAGGTTCGCAAAATGAAAGTTGCTGAGGGAAGAGATGCTTCATGCCCACCATATCTTGTTCAACTCCAAGCAGGTGCCAACATCTCCAAGTTTAAATCTATAAAATTTTTAAGCAATTGTGCTGTTCGCATCGTCAGGTTTCGTAATAAAAATAAGTATGGAACGCAGTGCTATCGATGTCAAGCATTTGGTCACTCTTCTAAAAACTGCAACTTAACACCGCGGTGCGTCAAGTGTCCCGAAGCCCATCTTACTACTGAATGCCCAAAGAGTAATCGCACGGAGCCTGCTAAATGCTGCAATTGTGGCGAAGATCACCCGGCTAACTTCCGACATTGCAAAGAGCGTCAGAACTATCTTCAACTTCTACAAATTCGCCAAGATAACATCAAAGCAGCTCAAGAACAGCGTCAAACCAAAATTTACTCCAAAGTCGACGGTCGCTCCTGGGCCACAATCACGTCTGCAACCGAGAAGACTAATCAAAAAGCTCAACCCTTGCCTGAAGCCCCCCTTGATCAGACTACTTCAGAAATGCTGGGTATCCTTAAAACTATTAAATCCATAAAAGACCAATTTAGTGCCTGTGATAACATGATGGACAAAGTTATTCTCATACTTACTCATCTTGGTCAATATGTCTAATGATGCAAGTGAGCTTCGTTTTCTATACTGGAACGCTGACGGGGTCCGTTCTAAACTATCCGAATTTTTAAATTTGACTAGCGAACATTGTGTCGATATTATCTCATTATGCGAAACAAGATTAGGTGTAAATTATACGTTAAACACTCCTGGATATACCTGTTACCGATGCGATAAGAGATCGAATGGTATTGGCCAGGGAGTCGCAATTTTGGTTAAGAACGATATTCCTCGTACATCAATTTTTGTTCCCCCTACGTGTAACCTCGAATGTGTAGGGATACGCTTAACATCACCCGAGAGCAATATAATTGTCATATCTGCATATAATTCACCAAACCTTCCGTTAGCTCCTAATGATTTGGATATTTTATTTGATTTAGGGCCTAAAGTATTAATTATGGGGGACTTCAATGCCAAACATGAATATTGGCGTTGTTATCAAAACAACTCTCGTGGCGTGGTATTGTTTGATCATATGGTACTCCGTGATTATCAAGTCTTTGGCCCATCATCTCCAACATTGGTACATTACAATAACGCATATAATCCTTCCACACCTGATATACTTCTCAGCCGTAATGTTACTTGCGTGTCCGAACTTCACACTCTATCAGCTTTATCATTTAATCACTATCCAGTCCTTTTTACAGTGGGTGGTAAATTTATCCGTCATAGCTTTAAACAATACCGGTACTCTGAGGCTAATTGGGCTGCGTACAGGTCTTACTTAGACAAGAACTTAACACTAGGAACATCGACTTATAATTCTAAAATAAGCATTGATGTTGCAGTTGACCAACTTCAAAATGCCATCTTAATGAGTCGCGAAGTAAACGTTCCATCAGGTCCATCTTCCGTTAAGCGTTACACATTGCCGAGACGCATCAAAGTCCTAATTTCTACTAAAAATAAGCTAAGGAAGACTGCTTTAAAAGAAATCAACCCTGCAATTAAGAGTGTCATCAACAAAGATATCAACAACCTTAACACTAAAATCAAAAACCTTATCCAAATCTATAACGACAAAATTTGGAACGACAAACTGGCCAAAATTGATAATCCATCTACCGATATCTGGAGGATTGTCAAATCTCTGACTTATAAGCCTGCAGTAATTCCACCGTTGAAATCTAAAAATGGTCAATTAACTACGTCCCCTGCCGAACAGTGTGAAGTGCTTGCTGATACCTTTTACGAGAACATGAGTTTGACTACGAACTGGACTAGTGATAACTTTACAGAGACTGCCGTCGATGAATCATTAAACAAACTTAATAATACTGAAGACTATAATCCACCCAAACTCGTACGTCCTAGAGAAGTGTCAAAATTAATAAGAAATCTCAAAAATCGTAAGTCTCCGGGCGTCGATGGCATACACAACTGCTTACTTAAGAATCTATCTCGTAAATGCATAGTATTCATAACTAAAATATTTAATGGTTGCTTAGAAATTGGCTACTTTCCCTCCGCTTGGAAAAGAGCCAAAATTATAACGTTCAAGAAACCAGGTAAAGAGGAAAGTTCACCAACTAGCTATCGGCCTATAAGTCTCCTACCGTCTTTGGGAAAATTACTCGAAGGAGTAATCTCAGCGCGCTTAGCAAACACTACAAACCACCTAATAATGCCCGAGCAGTTCGGTTTCAGAAAAGCTCATTCTACAGCCCAGCAACTGGCCAGGGTCGCAGAACATGTTACGCACCACTTAAATATGAGTGAATCTACAGGCATGATGTTGCTTGAAGTTGAAAAAGCTTTTGATGCCGTCTGGCATGCAGGCCTTATATATAAGCTATTTAAATATAATGTACCGATTGGACTTGTAAAAATCATCCAGGCATATTTGACGGATAGGTCGTTCTGTGTTCATATTGGTGATAGTGTGTCCAATCCAAGATCTATTCCTGCGGGGGTGCCTCAGGGCTCCTTGCTCGGGCCCCATTTATTCATACTGTTCATAAACGACATGCCCAAGCAGCCCCATACTCATCTTGCGTGTTTTGCTGATGACACAGCATCATTTACTTCTAATCAAGACACCGATTTAATAGTTGAACGGCTTCAGTTATCATTACAGCTTCTAGTTTCATATTTTACCCAATGGAAATTAAAATTAAATTCCACAAAAACCGAAGTCATAATGTTCACACGAAAGCGATCTGTCCCTAAAAAACGCATTAAAGTGGATGATCATACTTTGCCATGGCGTGTATCGACCAAGTACCTTGGACTATTGCTGGATAATAAAATGAACTGGACCAAAAATACCGAGTACTTCCGCGTTAAAGGAATAAAAGCTCTAAACTGCCTGCATCCGATCTTAAAACGGCGATCTAAAGTCAGCTCAAAAACTAAATTAAAAATCTACGCAACCCTAGTAAGACCCTGCATTACGTATGCGGCACCGGTCTGGAGTAGCACTTGCGAAAGTAATTACTCTAAATTACAAGTAGTTCAAAACAAAGCAATAAAAACCTCATTCAATACACCCTTTCGGACAAATCTTAAAACGTTACACACTCAATTAAATTTCCCAACATTAAAACAATTCATTTCTAAACTCACAAAAAAATTTTATTTGGTAACTAACCCTAAACATCATAACCCACTTATTTCCACCATTGGCCAAACACGATCAACAAACTTAAAATATATCGACAAATATCATCGTTACCGTCTCCCACATCACTTGCTGCTATTCGAATAACAAAGGCGATGCGACTAGATGACCGGACTTATTTATTACGTTCGCTCGGAATGTAGGGTAGATTTACAACGAATCATAATCAGTACACGAAGCTCATTTGCATTTTTAATACATGTTTACTGTCAAAGTAAAAATTTAATGTATTTCAATGTTATTTGTAACAATGTTTTATAGATTATGTAGTTTATTAAGTGTTTTATAGTGTGTTTGTGTCTAATCATCGCGCTGTACAGTTCAACATTTGTTTACCGTAAGTAATATGATACTTCTGATTCATAACAAATAGTAAGTTTTAGACATTACATATTGTTTGTATTCGTAAATGTTTTATATAGGCGCCATAGTCTGCACAAAACACCTAATCTTAATGTTTTAATGCTTTTAGAATAAGATCTGAATGTCATTTATCTGTTGTGTTTATGTTTAAATAAAGAAATTTCGAAATCAATCAATCAAAATGTATTATTTCGATTTTAAAACTTTCATAAAATGTTATGCATAAAAAACGTTGTGTTTTAATATGTAGTAAACACCATATTTACGTGTATACACTACAACACAATTGATACGGCAAACCAGTGCATATTTTATTATTACGCTGATGTTCGCTATAAAACCTGCAAAATTGAAATGAAAGTAAACAAAGTGGCTAATTACCTATATTGTTTTGTATTTTTATTCGACAGCAAAAAATCGATAATTCATACTACATACCTACAAATGAAAGTGTAAATTATCGAAATGTGTGTTATGACGTTGCTGCAATCACTAGTTCAATCTGTCAAAAAACGGTTAACCTGCTGGACAGAGTTTAGCACTCCAAGCATCTATTTACCTACCTACATAATCTATCTTTCGCCACCAACTAGTTTACTCAGCCATTCAGTTAACTGCCTAGCCTTTCAACTAAACGGCGCCGTTCAACTAGCGGCCTGAATGGTATTCAGCCAATGCGTAATAAAACATTTAATGAACTGGCTGGCTGATGCTTAGACCATTTATATAACAGCGTTAAAATGTGAGGGAAAAATGGACTGCCAGGGTCGCGGATTGTTCGAAAGAGTTACCGTGGCCCTTGGCACAGGCAACTGAAGGAACACGGGTGGGTTTTAGTCAGTAAAAGTCGGACACACCTTCCCGCTCCGCCCAGAGCGGGAGAAGTTTTGTTGTGATAAAAAAAAAGGAACTAAATTTAAATGGGTAATATGTAATGGGTCATTTTAACAACTGTCCTTTTTTATTTTTCGGTGGTTGTTAAGTCAGTTAGGACTAGTGTTGTAAAAATACCGTATAATACCAAAAGGCTATGTATTAAACAGGTATTTTATTACGGTATACGGTTATATAGTATTATTGGTATTTTATGTATTTTATATTTTGATTCAGTTTTTAAGATCCTGCATTATTACGAAGAGTTCTAGTTTAATTGTATTCTATATTTTAGAATAACTAATTTTAATTTAATGATTACTTAGTAATTCAATTTCACAGATATTATTACAGTATTATATTTCCGTCTATTTTTAATTCTTGTTTTTTTTTAATATTTAAATATACCGCACAGTAGGAGCCGCGGGAGGGCCGATCACGCGGTAAATCGTATTTACCGCGTGATCGGCCCTCCCGCGGCTCAACGTTGCATTCGTCGCCGTCAACACGTTAAGACATGTTCCACCGCGCTGCGTTCGCGCCATGTTCGTGTCGTCTCGCTTACGCAGTGAAGCCTTCAATAATGAAATATTTATGTAAACGATACACGTGTACAATACACCACGGTTGTTATGATGCTTTTACCCAAGCTTCGTAATACGCAGGCGCGCACACACGTACTAAGACACGTAGGTACAACGCTCGGACCCAAGCGTCGTGCGTAGCACGTAACATGACTATCAGCGTATTAGGTTTCTGCTTGAAGGCACCCAAAGCAGTACCGACAATCTACGAAGATCATCATTATCATCGTCATCATCATCATCATCATCATCATCATCATCGTGATCGTGATCGTGATCGTGACCGTCATCGTGATCGTGATCGTCATCGTGATCGTCATCGTGATCGCCATCGTCATCGTGATCGTCATCGTGATCGTCATCGTGACCGTCATCGTGATCGTGATCGTCATCATCCTCGTCCTCGTCCTCGTCATCGTCATCGTCATCGTCATCGTCATCGTCAACGTCATCGTCATCGTCATCGTCATCTAGTGATGAGCAAAGCAAGACCAAGACCAAGACTGGGACAGTCTTGGTATTGGTCTTCGTGTTGCTTACTCAGTCTTGGTCTTGGTCTTGCTTGTTCGGTCTTGGTGTTGGTCTTGCTAGTGTATAGATAGTCTTGGTCTTGCTCAAATACTTCGAGTCTTGATCTTGGTCTTGGATTTTGCTCATCACTACTTCTATCTCATTCTCTCGCACGTTAAATCCTATAGATGTGTGTTTATCTCTTTTTACTGTCGCTTTTTCGTTTCATTGATTTTCAAATCACAATGATGCTAAAGAAGTTTTCACTTCAAAATACAAATTTAAAATACCATTTCATGTTTTATATCTGTGCATTTCCACCGTATTTTCAGTATTTTAATTATTACTCAGATAATTTACTTAAAAAAATATAGAAACAATGGATTTATACATAAAATACTGTAGCAAATGGTATAACACCGTATTATACGGTATTTTTCGTTTTATTACATTTCAATACAAACGGTATAATACAGCACTTACATCTCTAGTTAGGACCCGGCGGGCCACCAGTGGCCCGGCCAATCCACGCGGTTTAAATCTCTATATAATATACTCCTAAATAATGGCTAATATCGTCTGTACGGGCTGTTTCACT
The DNA here is from genome assembly GCA_949629135.1 of Eremobia ochroleuca. Lineage (NCBI taxonomy): Eukaryota > Metazoa > Arthropoda > Insecta > Lepidoptera > Noctuidae > Eremobia > Eremobia ochroleuca. The sequence continues at coordinate 16,354,318 of OX451400.1, read as the reverse complement.
ATGGTCCGACGGTCAAAAAAATCATTCAAAACCATAAAAATCATCTTCCAACATAGACAAAAAAGTTCAAATGACGCGTTATCACGGCAGTTGGAGTGCTCGAGAAAAACTAATAAAAAATAAAAAATATAAAAATGGTTTATTGGTAAAAACAAGTTTAGGTATAACAAAATTTTTTGATTGGATCCTCCTTTTAGGCAGATAGTGCCTGTGTTAGGAGAATCCGCTCTTCCATAGCAAGATGTGTTATACAAAAAACCAAACGTATATTTTTTATGCTAACTAAACTAAACTACATTAATTAACATTAACTTAAATCAAATATGAGTATGAGTGGGTGTATGTGTGTGAGTATATATGAGTGAGAGTGTTTGTCTGTAGATGTGCCTGAGAGTACATGAGTGTGTGGGTGTGTATGTGTCAAGGTTTCAGAAGTGTTTCGGTATCATTGTAGGTAAGCGTTTGTATCCATTCCATTATTATTTTTTTACTGTCGTAGTAGTTTTTGGGATAAATGTAGATGTATTTATTGATTTTGTTATACAGCGCAGCAGATCGTTTGTTAAATTGCATACTGGCAAGCAAAGTCCTTGTCCTGGGGATATTTAATATCATGTCTTTCCTTCTTTTTCTCAGTATGCCAGCATCATAGGAAAGAGACTTATGTTTTTTTAATATAATTTGTGTAATGTAAAGTTTCCTGACTGAGAGCAAGTTACTAAGTCGAAATAGGTCTTCAGTAGGATATCTCTTTTTTTTAAAGTACATGCACTTAATAAGTGCGCGTTGAGCCCTTTCCAGCGCTAGAAATTTTGTTTTGGCTGCACCACCCCAGACAGGTATACAATAGGAAAGTACTGACTGAACTAGCGCAACATAAATCATCTTAAGGAAATCTTTATGATGGCCTGAATGATTACCGGCAGTCTTAGGAACGACGTATCTAAGAGTCCTAAACATCCAGCATAATTTCCGTACTCTATTTGCAACCTGCTCAATGTGTGGGTACCATGATAGTCTCTGGTCCAAGATAACGCCTAAGTACTTAATGTGCGGTACTTTGTTGATTGTAGAGCAACCACAACTATTGCTATTACCGTTATTGCAGTTATGAATTGTTAAATTAAAATCTTCCTCTGGTTGGTTACGTTGGCAGACACTGAAGCAAATGTATTTTGTTTTTGTGATGTTTAATGTAAGCAAATTAATTTTTAACCACTTGGCAATTTCAGCCAAGCCTGTCTCAGCACTAAGTTTCACATTCTGCCAAGTATCACCAGTGAAAACCACTGCAGTATCATCCGCGTAAGAGAAGACTTGTGCGTTTGCAATATTAATGTTACAAAGTTCATTGACGTAAACAAGGAACAATGTAGGTCCTAATACGCTTCCTTGAGGGACGCCGTATGATGTGTTTACGTCTTCACTAATGTACTGACCCACTCTAACCTTCTGCTTCCTGTTCCTGAGATAATCCATGAAAAGGCCAAGAGGCACTCCGCGAACTCCGATACATTCCAGCTTTCTTACAAGGATTGGGACAGAGACGGTGTCAAAGGCTTTTTTCAGGTCTAGAAATACAGTTATACATTTTTTACCTTTGTCAAGCTGTTCGGTTATATGAGTACTTAGTGCGGTAACTGCATCTTCAGTGGAAATCCCTTGACGAAAGCCAAATTGTGATTCAGATAGTACGTTGAAATCTTTTAGGTATGTTAAAAGCCTTATATTGATAAGTTTTTCTATTATTTTTGATATAGAGGGTAATACAGATATAGGCCTGAAGTTGGAGACATCGTCTCTGTCCCCACTCTTATACACTGGCGTAATAATGGCTAACTTTAAGGAAGTGGGGAAGATGCCTTTACCAAAGCAAAGATTAGCAAGATGTGTAATTATGGGAACAACCTCTTTTCTTATATATTTTAGGAATGAAGTAGAAACATTATCCCAACCAGATGCACTGTCGGATTTGAGACTCATTAGGATATGATTCACTTCAACCTCGTCAGTATCTAATAGTACAAAGGAGTTGGGTTGAGTGCGTTGTAAACAGTGCTGGTCATTTTGATCATAGTTTAAAGTTGTCTGAATTTTTTGGGCAAGACTCTTACCAACGTTCGCGAAATATTCGTTAGTATAATTGACTGATTCTAAAGGAGTCGATTTTATATTAAGTAGGTCTATATTGCAATTGTTAGGTTTATTTGTGAAAGTTATAGTTTTTATGTTCTTCCAAAGTAATTTATTGTTAGCAATTGATTTTGTAATTAATTCTCTTTCATATTTTCTTTTTAATTTTTTAATAAGATTGTTACAATGATTTCTGTATCTAATATATGTTATTTTTAATATGTCATTGTATGGATCTCTTTTATTATCTTTTTGTAACTTATTACGATTTTTAATACAACGTAAAATTCCTGGAGTAATCCATGGTTTTATAATGCGCTTACTGTTAGGGATTTTAGTAAGAGTAGTATTTTTATTAATAGACTCTGTTAGTTTTTTTATTAGTAAGGTAGTTAGAGTCTCAGGATCATTACAAAAAAGTAAATCTGCTAGATTACTTTCTTGCACGTGCTTAAGAGCTTGCTCGAAATCGACAGTGGATCTAGTTTTGTTAGCTAATGGGCTATTTTTTAATTTTGATAGGGATAGAAGTGTAGTGTAGTGATCTGTAATACTAGTGTGTAAGATAGCGATGGATGCTGAGATTTTTTGTTTGTTTATTTTCAGCATAAAGTGGTCTAAACAGTTTTCATTCCTGGTTGGTAGAGTATGCCCAGGTAATATTCCATACAGGGATAGAGTGTCAAGGTAACTAGTTCTGTTTCCGTGTTCATAAGAAGATTCTGTATCCTTGGGTCTAATGTTTATATTAATGTCTCCCGCTATAATAATATTTTTCTGAGTTTGTAGAGTATCTAGATGCGAACTTAAGGAACCGATAAAAGCCTCAGTGTTCACGTTTGATGGGGATCTATAAATGCATAATACAATATTATTTAGTATGTCCAGCTGCAGACAAGACGCCTGAGATAATTTTATTTCCTTAACTTTAGATTTTAGATTATTTTTAATAAAGACAACTACCCCATCGTTTTGGTTCAAGTGGTGGGACGTATTATAGGATGAGTAATTATTGAGGCGAGGGATAATTTTTCCAGGAGTTAGTCGACATTCAGTTAGTATAACAACATCAGTTTCGAACTTAAAGTTCGAAAGAGTAAGTATGAAATCGTCAAAGTTACAAGAAATACTCCTTATATTTTGAGCGACAACAGTAAAGTCATTTCTTTTTATATTAATGCGATTAGCTAACTCCGAACAGTCACATTCAATACTGCGCGCAATTTCAATGCTATCTATCTCATTAAGGGTTTGCAGTGAGTCACCCATTAAATACATTTATCGATAGAAAGGACGTGCCATCAAGTTGTGTTATTATCAATATAAAAGTGTTATGGTTTTTCTCAGTTTTATACAAAATTATAAACCGTTTTTTTGTAGTGTATTTAAGTGTGGAACGAATGTTGCATGTGTGTTTTTGAGTAGGTATAAAAAGTAAGTGGACGTGTGTTGTGCGTGCAAATAAACAATTATAGTAATTAATATATGCGCAGAATAAGTTTTTAATCACGAAAGAACAAACTGAGTAAGTATATAAGTAATATGTTTGTGAGTTGTGTTTGTTTTTATGATATAAAAGAAAAGTATTTACACAAACAAAGAGAAAAGTTCGCGAAAAAATTACATGGTAACAAAACAGACGTGATCTTAGCAAATTACTTAAAGTAGGCAAATGCATAAAAAAATAGAAAAATAATAACATGATGTCTTCCTGTAGTAACCAACTAAGACTCATTAGGAAATCGATATGTCCTAGTCATTTACTGATTTTCAGCTGATGTATCTGTTGCTCATTTCTAACAGTTATGGTCGGAGAACGTTCGTCCTTCTTTAATAAAACTTTCCCATAAGCGGTCCAACAAAATTTAAATTCACCAGATTTGGTTAAGTCCCGAGCAAGAAAATGCAAACGTGAACCCTTTGGAGTGAGATGCTCAGAGAGGAAGATAGGAGTATCTTCCTGTGATTTAAAGCCTAGATGCTTGCAGGATAACTTGGATTTAGATTTAATAATAAATGCCTTACCCATTTTCAGAATTTCTAACTTAATTAGGGTGGAACCGGTCTCAACAATTATTGGCGAGTTAATTATTTCACTGTTTTTCGTACGTGTTCTATATATGTCTTTTATATCGTGTTTTGTGAAAGTGCAGTCTAGGTTTTTAGCGAGAGACACAGTCATTTCAATCAGATCTTCTTTAGTTTCGTTTGCTCTTCTAGGTACATTTTTTATTACAAAATTGGTCTTCTGATTGCTGGTTTGCATTATTTCAAGTTTATCCTCTAGGATTTTGATGCAATTTTTGTCCTCTTTAGCCTGGCTTTCTAGTTGCTCAATTTTCTTTCTAAGATCTTCATTTTGGGCAGTAAGATAAGAAATTGAGCACTCTATTTTGTTATTAGATTTCTGGATTTCGTTTAAAGTAATAGTAATGCGCTGAGTCTCTTGTTCATGTTTTTCGGAAAAGATGCCCAGCATCTTTCTAATCTCTTCCTTGAACTCCCCTAACTGCTTCTCAAGAGAGTCATCCATGTCATCTCGGCTTCTCTTCAACCGCTGGAACACATAGTTTGGGGGTGTATTTAGCTCCGACTGGTTAACGTCAGGTTCCGATAGCGACTTGTTCATTGTTGACTTCACAAGTATTAGGACACCAGTAAAATAAAGATGTGATTAGCGCTGCTTAATGGGTGGCTTGGTGGGTGGGGCGGGCGCGGTGCGTCGTCCAGTTGCGTGATATATGGGTGTGGCTGGTGCACAAACCAAGATGGCGAACGTGCGTTAGCGCACGGGGGCGGGATCAATTACGGTGAACCAGGTACCAGGCGCACATGTACAACACTGTCGTACGTAGCGTTTAACAACGTAGTACCTATACCTCCACAGGGTTATGCACTCCTATTTTTTTAAACTGAATTTAAATAGTAAACTTTTAAAATAATATTTATAAATAATAACGACAGTACTGGGAACGCGTTAGCACCTTTCGGCGGTCCGGGGGAAGAGGAAAAACTGTTTTTTTGTGGTTCTGTGTGTTTTAATCGACGGTAAATGGATTTATTTATAAGTAGTTATTACATTGATGTAGATAATATTTGCACGTAATAACATCCTAAATACTTTTTTTGGCAAAGAAATGTTACGCAAAACAAAAACCGTTGTGTCCCGTGATCCCGTCGAATGAATTTTGATTGTTTTACAATGAATTGAGTGTATCTGTAAGACTTTTAAAGCTCTAAAACTAATATAATAACAATATGTTGTGGTCATTCGAAGTGTACTTCGTACTTACTATATTATTTATATTTCAATTATTTGATGTTCAGTGCCAAACGGTTCGTTTACCTTCATAAATATTGGGTAGGACTCTCAGAAAAGCTGCTGTTTGATTACTTGTCTATTCATAATGTAACGTGCAAAATTTCGTATAAATTGATAAAGTGGTTTTATCAGAAATCGAAATAAAACAGGAACAGGTACACTTGCAACCAGCTTTCTGTTTTCATATTTTGTTTATAAATACAATTCTAGTAAGAAGAGCGCTGTTTACATTTTATAGCATGGTCTGTTTATTCAAGAACTTATATAACATTTTACGTTAAGTGAATCAACAGAAACTTGAGTGGACCATTTTTTGTGAGCGGGGTCATAAACATGTAGCGTCGCCGCCGATAGCTAGGGCATTACAGAAAATTGTACCTACGTCACGGCGCGGTGCCGGAGGGCGGTTAAATTAAAACATGAAAAATAAAATTGGCCGGTTATGTTATCCTACAGTGTCAGGACAAAAATACTCAAGTAGGCAGTGTAATAAATGAATGGTCAGTAAAAAAGTTGGAAAGCGCAATTAGGTAAATAGTTCGACAGTTCATAGGTTAGGTTAGAACTGTGATCAAAAGTGCGCGAGCCAAATTGGTCGCAGTAACGAAGTCAGGTCACATCGACCAAATGGGTTAGGTTAGGTTAGAACTGTGACGAAACGCGCGCGAGCCGAGCGAGCGTAGCGAGCGGTGCCGCGGCAACGGCCGGAGAGCGCTACTTGCACAAGTAAAAAAATACTGTACCTACAGCGGCGGACTTCATACCTAAGGCATTTTCTATCAGTCAGTCATTTTCATCAGTATATTCCTCATCAACTAATTCCGATTTGTTAACTGCCCCACACATAACTGCCCACTAAGCAATTTTAATCATTGTTATTAAGTTTACTGCTCAGTTCTTACTGCCAAACTTGTTAATAAATATGCATTTTGTATATTTTCCAAAACTACAATAAACAACTGCCGCTTTAAATCAATGACCAATCAATCAATCGCCAATTTAAATGGCTGGGCAAGTAGTTAAACGTTAGCGTTCCAAATCATTTGCCTAGCTGTTTGATTTAATAGCTGAATAACGGTGCCGTTTAGTTAAAAGGCTAGGCAGTTAACTGAATGGCTAATTAAACTAGTTGGCTGAGACATATCATATTATATGAGAGAAAAGATTTGATTTTCGTATGTTTGTTTGTTTTCATTCAAGCTAAAACGGCTGAACGGATTTGTATGAAATTTGGCACATGGGTAGACCATGACATGGATTGTAAGATACTTTCCATACCGATATTCCCACGGGTTCGGGACTTATGCGGGTTAAGCCGCGGGGCGCAACTAGTACAGCTATAATCTCAAAACACGAAGGCGTGAAGTCTAAGGCTAAGTTCACAAGTTCTAGAACATATCGCTTGAAGTCATTTGAAGTACAGACGACGAGTTTGTGTTGATTGCTTTGCGAGAAAACTTATTGTTTAGAACTCGTAGTAACTTTAATACTTTGATGTGGTTATAAAACTAGCTACGGAGATCTAGAACTTTACTGTATTAGAAGTATATGGCTATGCTATTTCGAGCTTTAATTCCCTAGAATTAAGATCCGAAATTCTATTTTGGATTGAGTTGCAAGGTCTACAAGAAGTTCTTATTTCTGAACGCATCATGACATGTGTCACGCGTGAGATATCATACTTGATGAAATTCATGAAGTGGTAGTTTATTGTGACACGATAGTATGCAAGAAGGATTATTGAAAAATTGTTATACTAAACGGCGCAGGGTAGCCTTTACCAGAAGTGGTCATCGTATAATCGTATAATCGGTTCTGCTGGTTGATGGTCATCAGGATTATGGTGGAATCTTCGATCAAAAATAGCACTAGATTAAGGATTAGGAACAAAAACTTATTGGTCAAGTGGCCGGGATTGCATATAACTTGATTATAAAACTTAACTTTTAAACATAAAGTTTATGATCGTTTGCAATAGATAATATTTACTACTTTGATTTGGTAGATAGATATCCTGGGACCTGGAAAAGGATAGAGGCTACTTTTGATCCTGATCGCAGACTATGTCACGGGCAACAACTGGTACTTAATATTTCGTTCGCATACAAACTCCGCTGCGGACCCCAATTTCCAAGACATTCTAAGTTTATACACTCTATAAACATTAAATCCTTCCAATTTTTCCGTTTATTTTTTCAGTGGTTTGCTCTATTTCTTTTAGTTTATCCCGAATAAATAGTTAAGGAAAGTTCACTGGGTGACTAGACTGACTCTACACCTCATAATCAGCCTATAATGTTCCCACTACTGGGACACAGGCGTCCTCTCGGTGAGAAGGTGTGGGCTGTAATCCACCACGAGGGCCCAGTGCGGGTTGGTAGATGTCACATATCTTGGAATTTTTGTTTCTAGGACAGCTTCCTCGCGATGTTTTCCTTCACCGTTTTGAGAGCAGTGGTGATGTAATAATTTACACAAAGTAAAGCGCCTGTCTGGGTTCGAACCTACGACCTACAAGTCGTAAATCGGGCGTTACCACTTTGCCACTGCTGCCCTCTGACTCAAGACCGTATCCACAAAATTGGAACCGAACGCGCTTTTATTGTTCAAAGTCACGAAGCATTTGGTTGCGTCTCTGTATTTGTCCAATTTACGAAATGTAACATGTTCACAGTCGGGTTTTATAGGTAGAAAACTAGGTAAAATTGGGTTTAAGTACGGCGAGACAGAAAAACTTCTTTTACTATTTGGAGAGTTTTTTCACTTTCATACACACAACTGTAGGTTTACCTATTTCTTAGAATGTCTTTATGTATTTTATTCGGAAATAATATAAAAAATGGTATGTCGGAACGAAAAAGGCACTTTAGGCGAGCTTCACGAGCTCTTAGAGTACTGGGAGGAATTAATTAAACCACGGTTTGTCAAATATGTTCAATAATAATTCCTAGAATTTTTTTACCCTTGGCACGTGGCTTGTCAGCCCAAGTCTGACGCCTACTGTTCTTCTACCTTCTCAATTCGTATTGGCGTTTATCTCATAATATTCTGCCATCATCTTATATTATAATTACCAAAAGGTTGCATGCTACAAGCCATGCAGATCATAATCTCTACAGTATCTATGTAACATAGGAGCCTACATACCTAGTTCGTTCCCAATGCTGTTTTTCCCTTCTATCTTTTTTGTACCACTTTTTTGCATTAGAATCACAGAGAGTTAAAATAAATAGCTTCGGCCATGTAAACGCGTAGTGACGTAAAGCTAACCTAACAAATCCTTCGCGAGCACCCGTGCATAATGAACGGCAATGACAACGTGTTAAAACGAACGCAGAAGTACTGTGACCATTTGTTTTTATGTAAACCGAACCAACTATCCCGGCGGTTTCTATATTTTACGGACCGTTGCTGAATAGACCTACAAAAAGTTCTGTTAATGAATATTGTGAAACACATGACGAAAATTTACAATAATATTTTTAGTATATTGCAAACCTGAATATAGTTTGTTCAGAAAAAATAACTGAATCGATTCCAATAATTTTTACACCATGTTATATTTTGTTCCAAAAATATTTAAACAAGGTTGGACACCGAGCGACACTAAGTACACATCCGCAATCATATGCGCACAATAGAGGTCACAGCCGGTAGGCCAGCGGCGCGTAGTAAGTGGTAACCATCTTTTTGTACGGATAAGCAGGTAACATAACAAGCTTATAACTTTGTGATTTTTCATGATACAGTTTTTAAATTTTGTACATACATAGATTATTTACGTAAAAACACTAGACACGTGTGTCGGGTTTCGCTTATACTAAAACTAATCACACTAATATTTTAACAGAAGAACAAACAAACAAGAAGAACAAACAAACAACAAACAAACAAACACACACACAAACTTTCGTCTTTTTTTTTTTTTTTTTTTTTTTTTTTATTATTTTTTTTTTTATATTAAAAAAAAAAAAAAAAAAAAAAAAAAAAAAAAAAAAAAAAAAAGGCGAAAGTTTGTGAGTGTGTGTTTGTGTTTGTGTGTTGTTTTAGAAGTAACAAACATACAAACACACACACTCACAAACTTTCGCCTTTTTTTTTTTTTTTTTTTTTTTTATTTTTTATATTTAAAAAAAAAAAAAAAAAAAAAAAAAAAAAAAAAAAAAAAAGGCGAAAGTTTGTGAGTGTGTGTGTTTGTATGTTTGTTACTTCTTCACGCTCAAACGGCGGGACCAATTTTGATAAAATTTGGCACACAGATAGTTTATAACGAGGATTAACACATAGAATATTTATTTGAATTTAGAATTTAATTTTTATCCCGATATTCTTACGGGACCGAGACTTATGCGGGTGAAACCGCGGGGCGCAGCTAGTGTTGTACATGTGTCCTACAGAAAAAAAAACAATAAAAATCAAATAAAATAATTGAATCGAATCATCTTCTTATATTACTAGAGACCCGCCCTTGCTTCCCACGAGCGTTATCTACTGATGTGAAACACCGAGATTTCTGAGCTATATCTTAAATGCATTATACACTTAAGCCTTCCGGAACAAATTCCCATGAAGATGGTGAAAACTAAATCAAAATTGATTGCGAAGGTATAAAAGAACTAAGCGGTGACATAGAGATGAAAAGCGAGTTTGTTTTATTCTATGTATTAGGTTGTCTCATAAGTTCTTGCCATATTTTATTTTTCTCGAAGTTTCTCGTATTAAAACTAAAGCGAATTCAAGAAATTTCTAGATCTTTCTAGTAAGGATGAGTATCTTTTATGGTGAGGGTATAAATAGGCGCGGACGCAACGCAATAATTAGTCTTTAGTGAAAATGGATCAGCGTCAACTGCGAGCTATTATCCTATATGAGCATCGACTTAAAGTCTCTTCAACAGAAACGGCTAAAAAGATTAATACTGCATTTGGACCGAGTACTACTAGCGATCGGGCTGTTCGTTTCTGGTACAAGCGTTTTGACACAGGTGATATAAGCTGCGAATATCAACCTCGCCCAGGCCGACCCACCAGCTTCGATGAAGATGCTTTGCGTCACGAACTTGAGCTACATACAGACTATAGTAGGCGCGATTTAAAGAAGGCGCTTGGACAATCCCACACGACTATAGATCGTTATCTCAAATCGATGGGATATCGCAAAGTGATGTAATGTTGGACACCTCATGCGTTAACGGACCATGACCGGGTCGTATGTGGGGCCATTTGTCAAAGTTTGTTACTTCGTCTGCACAGACGAGACTTTCTCAAGGACATTACAAGTGACGAGAGCTGGATACATTATGAAACTAACACGCGTCATGCCTATTGGATTCCTCGCGGGGAAAACCCACCAGCCCAGCCTAAATTTAATGAACACGGTCGTAAGATTATGTTGTCTGTTTTCTGGTATTGGCAAGGAATGATTTTCTGGGAACTCCTCGAATCTCATCAGACTATTAACGCCAATCTGTATACGCAGCAGCTTCGCAAACTAGCAGACATGTTAAAAATTAAGCGGCCAAAACGACTTGGAGTCCAACCTTTGCATGACGACGCACGACCTCATTGCGCCAAGTTAACACATACACAGCTGGAGGAGCTAGGATGGCTGACTCCCGCGCCTTCAGACTTTCATTTATTTGGAGCTCTTAAATTTCATTTACTAGGAAAAAAATTTTAAAATTCTGGAAGTATTAAAATTGAACTTGAAAATTTTTTCGAGTCCCAGCCTGCCTCATTTTGGTAGAAGAGTATTCAAATTTTGCCCAGTAGATGGCTGACTGTTGTTGATAACGAGGGAGACTATATAATTGATTAAATATATTTTTATTAATAAAAAAATATTAATAATAATTTGTCTTTTAACTGGCAATAATTTATGAGACAACCTAATATATTTCGATATTTAGATTATCCTGTGAAGCTCTCCATAGCATAATCCGCCTATAATATTCCCACTGCTGGGACACAAGCTTCTTCTCGGTGAGAGGGAGTGCGCCGGCATCTACCAAGCAGGCTCAGTGCGGGTTAGTAGATGATATATGATACGGTGAAGGAAAACACGGAAAAACATCATGTTTCGAAGACATCTTCGAAACATGATGTTTTCCTTCACCGTTTGGAGAGCAGTGGTGACAAAATAATTTACACAAACTAAAGTGCCTGTCTGGGTTCGAAGCTACGATCTACAACTTATAATTCGCAGCCGTTGGGCCATTACAACTCACAGCTATCCATAACTCTTTTGAAACGTGACTCCACCATACAAATTACAGATACGAATGTAGAAAATGTTACATAGGGTGACGCAATGGGCGGTCTAATCGCTAAGAGTGATCTTTTAAAGACAACCTTTGAATGGATTTAAAGGCAGAATGACAATTTCCGCGAAACGTCACAAACACGGCCGCCCTACCATACAAAAGTAAAATGAAATAATATTGAACACGCGCGGATGCGTCATTAATGTGTTTGACATCACGTGTGTCAGCGACATTTTATTTGAAGTCTTATTCTCTTATTGAAATGCGTAAGCAGTATGGAAACCGTAAAAAGAATTACTCTTCTCGAACATAAGGCAGCTTGCAGAGTACAAGAATTGAAAATCTTAGAAGTAAATACTATTCGATCTCGTGAAAGCTGAGAAAGATAAAAAAAATCAAGTATCTTCACAGCACACGAGGTTGTCGATATGGGACGTGAACTCCGCTATAATTGTACCAATAATCATTACAATAAATGGCCTAATAGCGGAGATCCTCGACCAACACCTCAGGAGGTTCTCATTGTTCGGCTGGGTCAAGCGCTTGATTCAGAAAGCAGTACTCCTGGACACAGCAAACACAGTGAGGAGGTTCCTTTCTCTAGCCCAGACCACCGGCAGCCAGGATCCTGTTCCTGATGCCGATGGGCCATTACTTTTTAAATTTTTTTTTTTAATGCTTTTTTATAAAAATGTAAATAATATGTATGAAAACACATAAACAAGAATACTCTTATAACTAGAACACGGATGATGGTTAAATTATTAAACTAAACATAGGTATGCTTTTCTTTTACCACTGTAATCAATTTTCTCATAAAATTAAAACAATACGAGAGCAACATAAAGTTAGGTACTTCTTGAGGGGTTCTATAATGTTCTTTTATTTTCCTTCACGTGGAGAAACGTAGGGTATCAACATTAAGAAGCATGAACGTTGCTGGCTAAGTGTGGCTATTTCTCAAATTAAGGCGGTTATACCACTGCACCAGACGCCGCTCCAGTGTGCGGTGTTGCGGTTTTTTTTTTTTACTGTAGAATTTTGACTGTAGAATCTTTTTTATTTTATTTTTATTTATTATGAAACTTACATACAGTATCTTTACAGGATGACCCCAATACAATAGTGGTTTGCAAACACATACCTACCAAATAAAATAGGAAATTCAACTTACGGCTAATACTTAAAAATCTAAACACTAAAAAAAAAAATACAAAGCACTTTACATAATACATAAAAATCTAAACTTTAAAAATACAATTTTTTTTTTTAATACTATAAAATCTTAACCTATAAAAAATATAAAATCAGACTTAACACAGAATATTAATATTTAAATATAACTAGCAAAATTCAACAAAACTTTTGCGAATTCACTCAAATTGCACGAAAATATGTCAATCTTCTCATGGACTTCATTTAGTACACATGTTGTACGGATGAGGGGTGTTTTTGACAGCAAGTTGGTTTTAGCAGCAGGCACGGCCAGCAGTGGCGGTCGCCGTCGCCTCCACACGTACCGATCTGGCACGCACAGCTTTAGGTGACGCAGCACACCCGTGTTATGAGCTACCCCACGCAGGAGCTTTAGCGCATACGCCGCAAGTGTAAATTCCCGGCGCACTCTGAGTTCGTTGTACCCCACCATACCCAGTACAAACAGCGTAGGATACATCAGTGGGTAAAATGGGTAAACCCCATAAAGCTTAAAATACAAGTGTCTTGTAAATTTATTCTGTACTCGCTCCAGCATGACATTGTATTTCGCTTCATGAGGAGCCCAAATCACCGCACTGTGTTCCAAGTGACTCCGTACCAAAGCGTCATACAGCACCCTGAGCGTGGTAACGTTTGTGAATCCCTGCGACTGTCTCAGCACGAAACCCAGGTTTCTGTACGCCTTCTTGCAAATCTTAACTATATGATCCCGGAAAGTTAGATCTGGGGTAAGCAGTACTCCTAGATCTCGTACCTGAGACACTCGCTGCATCGGCGCTTCCTCCACTTTGTATTCGTAGGCTAAGGCAGTCTTCGCGCGCGTAAATGTCATCACTGAGCATTTCGCTGTGTTGAAAAAGAGTTTATTTTTATGGCTCCACTCTACCACTCTATCTATGTCCTCCTGCAATCTATCACAGTCCGACTCACCCTTGACCTCGAGCAGCAATTTGAGGTCATCTGCAAACAATAAACATAAACTATGTTTGACTACATCTGGTAAGTCATTTATCATTAAAATAAATTCAAGAGGACCCAAATTGCTGCCCTGGCTCACACCTGACCTGGTGTAGTATGGCTCGGATTCGAACCCGTTTTAGTCCACGTACTGCTGACGGTCTTTCAAGTAGCTGGCGAAGAACTGTAGTAGGTGCGGAGTGCAGCCAATTTTTGCCAGCTTCATTAGCAGTACATCATTGTCGACGGTATCAAAGGCCTTTTTAAAATCAAAATATGCCGCATCTACCTGCACACCAGCATCGACGGCCGGCACCACCCTCGCCATGAAGTTAAGCAGATTAGTTGCAGTACTGCGCGCCGGCCGGAACCCATGCTGCGCGTCCGATAGCTGTGCGCTCACTTGAGCCTGCACGCAGTGTTGGATGGCAGACTCGAACACTTTTGCAGGTGTCGACAACACTGCCACCGGTCTATAGCCACTGACATCCGGACCTGACTTACCCTTGGGAACCGGAATCACTCGCGTGATTTTCCACCTAGGCGGAAACGTTGCTTGATTTAAACAAGTATTAAAGATATGATGCAGGGGCTCAGCCAGCACCCTGCCACAGTCTCTGAACAGAAAAGCTGGAATGCCATCGGGGCCAGATGAGCGCTTTGGCTTAAGCTTTATGAGCGCTTCCCTTACGTCTTGAAGACTGAGGGTCTCGATGTGCACTCGTGCACTGTTCGCTTCCGCATCCGTCGCCGCCGCCCGCGCCTCCAGCCGCGGCCGCTCTTTATTATAAACCGACTCAAAAAATGACGCAAATTGTCGAGCACACTCCTCATCCGAAAGATGTTGTCCATCCTTTATTATAATTTGCCTGTTTAACCTACTTCGTTTGGACCTAATATACTGCCAGAATGATTTTGGATCTTTTGAAAATTGATTTTGTATTTTTAACTTGTGTTCTTTGTGTGCGATTTCTATTGATTTTTTAATACGACCTTGACTCTTGATTTGTTTACAAAAACGGCAGGGTATAACAGACGGCAGTCAGAGTCAAAGTTAGACACCGCAGCACAGCACACTGGAGCGGTTTACGCTGCAGTGTGATAACCGCCTAAAAGGAACTTTACTGGAAAAAATAATCTTCATATTACTCGTTTTTTTATGGAAAACGTAATTTATGAGTCTGTTACGAGTATTACTTATTACAATCTTGCATTTTATGTGGCGTCATACAAGTATAACCCGCGGAGCAACATGATGCTTCCAGCGATAGCTTCTAGTTTGTAAATATGCGACGAAGAGTTTAGGAGTTACGAGGGAACAGATGAGCATTTATGTACATGCATAGCCTGTTAAAATTATAACCCTCATTTGGCTTTGCCGTAGTCGAGTAAAAAGTACCCGTAATCACAGTATCGGGGGGCACGGGAGTGCCCCCGCCAAGTCGAGCGCGAAGCAAACACTGCCGTACCATCCTTTACTGGAACCATTTCGCCGCATTTTCAGGCCCCTATTTGAGAACCTCTGGATAAGACCAGAACGCAGAAATTTTGGTCATCGAGTAAGCTATAATCACATACTTAAAATGCAAAATTTCAAGTATGTAGGTCATTTAGTTCCGAAATTAAGCGAAAGCAAAGTTTCGCATTTATGACACTCACTCACTCATGATCATCAAAATAGAACTAGTACTTCCCATAAACTAAGAGAGCTGAAATTTGATACAGAGTTAGGGTTTAATGGCCACATAAAGGGAAAACTATAAAAACTGGGATAATCGAAGATCTGGAGTACCTGGTGACCCTGATTAGAAAACACAAGAGCCCAACCAAACTATTAGAGATCGACATACCGCCTTTACAAAAAATATTTAACTTGGTGGGCCGCTTCATTTGATGTCAAAAATCGAAGGTCTGAAGTATCTGATGAAGAACCCTCAGCTGGTCTCAGCTGTATTAGAGATATGGTAATGCCCCCTTTTACTATTGGTACATAAAAAAATCGACTGTCATTGCAAAAATCCAGCGTAGTGGGACACATTTTTTTTTTTTTGGTGTCGGTTTGGAAAATCCTCATGGAGTCCCTCCGCCCTTGGGGAAGGGCGAAGGGGACTGTCAGACTCTTACTGACTAAAAACCAACCCGTGTTCCTCATGTACCCGTGTGTCGGAGGGGCGGGTATCGCCGAAGCATTCGTCGCTACCCCCCGACGGGTATTGGCCCGCCAGATGGTCAGGCGGGCCCCGTCACCCACTGCGGCCGTCACCCCGGCCACAGGACTCCACTATGAGGCGCACGCGGAACACGACGCCGCCGCCTCGAGGCCTGCTGCTGGTCGGACGACAAGACGCCCCAAGTCTGCCGTCCGCAGGCCGGGCCCTACGGTGGCCGGAAGTCGGCCACCCTACGACGCCCAGTGCGTCTGCTGCGGGAGCGGAGAGAGGAGGCAGCCTCTCTCTCCCTTTCCGCCGCCTCCTTTGCGAGCATCAAGGCCTCGCAAAAGGTGGCGACGGCACTCCACCCTGACTCGCTTCCGACCATGGTTGACACAACAGCCGGAAGCGAGAGGTTTCCCGCAGCACCTCCGGCCGCGACCAAGTCACGGCGCTGCTCGGCCCAAGCTGGGCACTCCGCCAACGTATGCAGCGCCGTATAGTGGGACACATCTTCTAATTTAATCTAGCCTATAGCGTCCCACTGCTGGGCTAATGCCTCCCCTTCTGCTTTTAATACGCATATAAATAAAATTAAAGAAAAACTCTGGATAAGACTAGACTGGCTTTTATGCTTATACTTACTTGTTTACAAGAAGAAATAGTCGAACGATTAACTTTATTCTACTCGAACATTACACAAATTAAATAAACAAATTACACTAAAATATTAATTTCGCTCATTTGGTCAAAATATAATGCATTGGACTAAGAGTAGCGGTGATACCCGCACACGTCGCTAGATGGCGCTGACTGTATTTTAAAACGCGCTTACGTTTGTTTTCCGATAACCTCATATGGCGAAGTGGCAACTGGCCGCGTTAAAGTCGTTTACGACATTCTTCTAGTGCGCTTGAAAACGTTTGCTAGGGATTAGGAGGGATTATTTGCAATTCATTGATTTCGCCTATTATTTCGTGAGGTTTGCTAAGGTTAATTAGCAGGTTGTTATTATAACAATTCAAAGATTTGAATAGGTTAGGAATTTTATGATTAGTGACAGTGTACAGAGAACAATTCCCAATCTGTGTGGCGTATGCCCTAACAATTCACAAGAGCAAATGTCTAAGTCTAAAAAATACCTTCATGGACATTGGCACCTCCATATTTTCTTATGGCCAAGCCTACGTGGCGCTTTCACGAGTAACCAATCTTCATGGGATGCACCTCATAAATGTTGACTTCAAGAGTATAAAAGCTCAAGCTTCAGCGATCACCGAATACAACCGGCTTAGGCGTAAATACCGCGCCGATCTTTCAGAAATTAAACCGTCTAAAAGAATAAATAATAAACGCGAATGGGCAATACGAAAAACTGTTGCTACTGTACAAGAATCAGAACCGGAAAAAAGAAAAGAAAGATTTGTAATAATAAAAAAACTACTCCTAAAAACAAAAAAACTGTGTCAAATAAGAAAATCTAATAAAATAAATCAATATGCCCACGTTTCTACAAAAAGAAGTGAAATCCCAACAAAAACATTCTGTAAAAAACTAGCCAAGTCTCGATGGAGCTGCTTGTTTATCTCTAAAAAGTAATGAAATCTAGACAAAGTCGTGCTAAGTGTAAGGTTCCTTACTGCGATTTCTTTATTATTATAGTTAATGTTGTGTGACTTGGCCGTTGAAGGGTACACAAGGGTACAATACCAGGTGCTCCATGACACCATTGCACCAATCTGTCGTCAGAACCGCTACCCGTTGAAGATGGAAAATTGCCCCTTGGAAAACGTTGATTCAATAACCAGTCAATTGTAGGCTTGACAAAGCTGCGTATTTCAATAATACTTATGTATAGGTGAGCCTGAAACAAACAGTATAAAATCTATTTTATATTAGATCGGTGGTCGATTTGACGCTCCAAAAAGAAAAGAGCAGAAGTCAGCATTGTCAATGCTGAATGCATGTGTTTCACAATCAACAACAGCCTAAAATGAGACATTAGCGTCCAATTACCAATACCAGTATGGGCTATTATCTCGCTTAACAAACATAGGTATTATAGTTACAACAGATATAACATTACGTGTAAAAAAATTGATTTGTACCCACTAACGTATAAAGAATGTTCAACGGCCAAGTCACACAACATTAACTATAATAATAAAGAAATCGCAGTAAGGAACCTTACACTTAGCACGACTTTGTCTAGATTTCATTACTTTTTAGAGATAAACAAGCAGCTCCATCGAGACTTGGCTAGTTTTTTACAGAATGTTTTTGTTGGGATACATTTTATATTATGCTCCTGCATAAAGCCGCAGTCAATGTTGAATTATAACTACGGACGTGCGGTTAACTGTACAATCGATTTGCAAGTCACGA
Source organism: Eremobia ochroleuca (assembly GCA_949629135.1). Lineage (NCBI taxonomy): Eukaryota > Metazoa > Arthropoda > Insecta > Lepidoptera > Noctuidae > Eremobia > Eremobia ochroleuca. The sequence goes on along the minus strand of OX451400.1, from coordinate 16,335,891 downwards.
GTATAGAACGTGATTGCGATTTGTTCAGATGTAGATGATACCCATTTCAGGTTGTAGGGTGTTGTTTTTTTAAGGATTATGACGGTGATCGAATTTGCATACTTGGATTAGTTAAACGTTATAGGTGGTATACTTTTGTTTGCATGCTTCGAAGTTAATTTGGCGATTAGCGTTTTTCCAGACTTCTAAAATTCCTTCTTTCTAAAATTCCTAAACCAATTTAAATAAGTCCCAATTTCACGTATTTAAACAAAAATATATATATTTGGCCTGTCACAAGATTTGGGATATCAAATGCAAATAATTTTTCGTGTGGTTCCAGAGATTAGGGTGTTGAAACAAAAAAAAAAACTCTTCAGATTTATTATTAGTATTAGTATACATATATACTGCAGTATTAGCAAATCCTGCATGTTATTTTTTGGACATATATCCTACTTTAAGCTTATATGCAACCTCTTGTTGGTCACTTTGCCTGACAAAATAAATCTAACTTTCGAAAATGAACTTTTTATTTATTATTTTATTAAAGCTTTATGCACAAGTAAAAAATACTGTACAAAGGCGGACTTAATCCTGAGGCATTTTCTACCAGTCAACCTTAGGGTGATGTAGAGACAAAATATAGCAGGTGCAACATACGGAATAAATGGCTAGAAAAGGACTATAAAATACAACACGAATGAATACTAATACATAGATATATAGATACTATTCTCTGACAAGTGATTTCTTTCTTCAGAAGCTTGTGACTTGTTAAAAAGTTAGCACTGCTGACGGGTTAGAAAAAATTGTTTCAGTTCTTTACACAAACATTTTCTGTAGTATTATACAGACGCCAGCACATCAAGCTACCCGGAACTCTCATTTTTTTCCAATCTAGTTTGAACCTTATGCTTTAGTGATAAAGTTGAAAATCCATTAAAGAAATTTGACAGATTGTAGTAGTTTGATGTGCTGGCGTCCGTACCTTTAATCTCACCGTGATTGATGTGTTGGTGTTTCTTTTGAACTGAGGTATGTTTTCTGTCCTTTTGATTATTCAAAGACTTTCAAAATTTTTTTCATTATTTTTATCCGATTTTTTCTCATTGCCACAGGGGGGCAGTCCGCCAGAAAAATCGGCGAGTCGTGACTCCTGTCAAAAAAGCCGTGAATTCCTTTCCTTTTGTTGCCTGGTATGTATAATTCTACTCCTTTTTTTGGTATAAAAGGTTCAGCTTGTTACTCGATTCGTATTGTGCGTTATTTGTTTAGGATACGCCTGAGGATTTAGCAAGCCGAGTCGTCAGTCCTACCGTTCCACCATTCTGTTCCTGGCTGAATTACAATGGAAAGCAGGCAGATTCGAGCGAGCAGCTTTCAGTGCTATTCTGTAAAAATCTCACCGTGAGAACTTAGGTGAAATGAGCTGGAAGTGAGCTGTTATTAGGGATTAACACTATTGACTGCTAACTTCAAGCTCACTTCACTTATGATTTCACGGTGAGATTTTTACAGAATCGACCGGCAGTACTACTGACAGAGTCACGTTGACACGACGAAACGCCTGGACATTTGTGTGTTGTATGTGTAGTGGATTTGACAGTTCATTTATAGGTCTTTTTTCCTTCTCCTAGTAGTCTTGTTTATTCTGATCTAAACAATATCCCTACGGTTTGATACATTATTACCGGTCTATGATATTTTTATGTAATTAATAACTGTAAAACACAGAATAATGCAGGTTTTATATCGTTGGTTCGTGGTTTCGATGATTTAATCTATGTTACGTGATCGTAGGGGAATTTCGGTTGTAACCGAAGTTTACACTCGTCGCGTAACCCAACTGATTTAAAAAATAGAATTAAAAGATTTAATAAGAAAGGATATTTTATAATTTAATTAATTAATTATTATATATCATTTAAAGTACGAAAACCTTAAGTATTTATTACTTTTCTTTGATTTTTTATAAACCCGTCAGACAAATGTAACAAGTGACCTTTATGATAAATATATCTGTCTACTTTTTGATATTATTTTGTAATACCTTTTTATTTTCGAAATGTTCTTAGTGAGATAAATTATAGTTAACTCATAAAGTATCGATTGAAGTGAACATAACATACCAACTTAACCGTCTAAAAAATTTTATATAAAAAAAAACAACCGACTTCCAAAAAAACACTAAAAATTGTGAAAAATAATTTTAATTTTGGAAGTCGGTGTCGTTGGTTCCGCATTTTGGTTTTTTGACACCGACTTCCGAAATTAAAATTATTTTTCACAATTTTTAGTGTTTTTTTGGAAGTCGGTTGTTTTTTTTATATAAAATTTTTTATTTTTCACTTTTTAGTTATATTTACCCCAATCAAATTCATATAAACACTACTTGCTATGTAAATATCAGTGACAGGAAGCTGCATCTTCGTTTATAGGGTACAGACGTGATGTTATGTTGTGCGATTGCGTAAAAAATGCATACAAATGCGATAGCAGCAGTCGCGGTTGTTTTACTGGTATTAATTATTATTATAATAAAAAAAAATTATAACCTTTGTAGTGAATACAGGCGTGATATTATGTTGTGTGATGGTGTAAACAATGCTTAGATATGCTATAGCAACAATCGCGGTTAATCTGCTGTTATTTATTGAAGAGTTCCCCCGATTTCTACAAGATCCCATCATCAGATATTGAAATGGTGACAATGGGACCACACGGGAAGCACCAGCTTTCAAATAAAAAAAGAATCATGAAAATCGGTTCACCCAGTCGGTTAATATGAGGTAACAAACATAAAAAAAAAAAAAAAAAAAAATACAGTCGAATTGATAACCTCCTCCTTTTTTTGAAGTCGGTTAAAAATGAGCATTGAGGCATTATATGATCATTCCGTCTGTTTTCTTCTCATCGTTACCGCCAAGCCATTGGGTTCTAAAACAGCTGGCACCCCTGTGGTGACAAGGGCACGACGGGTGATGTCATGAACGCTGGGCGTGCCGTGTTATCCGGCCTGCGCTTCTACTACAGGGTAGGCCATGGTATCCGCGGCAGTTGACAGCTTCACTGCACTGACAGCGATGCGGAGCTCCGCAAGGATCACAGACAAGTAGCGAGCCGGAAGGTTGTGTAACTCAGCATAGTGCCTATGTCAGTTTTTTTTTAAATAAAGAAAACAAAAGTCGGGCAAGTCTTAAAAGCATTGCTCGATACAACATAAAACAAATGAATCAAACAGATATAATATCATATATCTTCATGATTAAGTATCACTGTTTATCCTTTGAATTTAAATCCACATACTTTATCAATGTCTTAAGAAAACAAAGGTTTTGTGAAAGCTTAGTCATCTTCTTGAAAGATATAAGCTACACTTAATGGATGGTAATATTGCATTTGTTAGGAATATTTGCCAAGTTTTGATCTTTTTCAAGTATGTAATATACATATTGACAAAATACATTCATCGGATTTACTTATCTTTACGTACTTAAAAAAAACAAATTGTTTATCCTTATTGCTACTTAATAAATTAACTCAATAATTACGCTTTAATGGTATGTTAGAGAAATGTCCAGCAAACTATTTGGATGTGCATAAAAAAGTGTGACTTAGAAATTATCACAAATGACAATGTAGAGCGTAGCTCGTACGTACTGAAACTTGTACCAGGATCTCTTGCTAACTCTTGCTAAGCCAACTATATGTCTGATTTTCTGCTTAAATTCATAGGCATTAAGTACTTGCTTGAGTTTTCATGCAATATTGCGTAGTTTTGAGAACAGTGGTGAAGAAATAATTTACACAAAGTAAAGTGACTCTCTGGATTCGAACTTATGACCTGCAACTTGTAAGTCGCGTCTGTTGCCACTGGGCCACCAAAGCTCTGTAACATAAACATTTAAATACAAACGTTTTATTGATGATTTTCATAAGACTTCTCGACTTGGAAAGCACATGATTTCGGAAGCCTTCGACGAAACTTCTTTGCTGAGAAACACAATGGTGGTAAGTATTTTTCTTTTCTTTGTGTTTATTCGTGTATTACACAGTCATGTAATGTTTTGGTGTATGTTAAATAATGCGTCTGTCGCTATGGGACAAAAAGAAGTCTTAGCAAACAGACCTTGGCGTTCAAAGTTTCAAAGAAAAGGAAACGAATGAAAAGGAACAAGTTTTACCAATGATTCAGCGGCAATATTTGCCTGAAAATAAATAGAAAACTAGCTTATTTGCGAAATCTATACTAATTTTATAAAGTTAGAGAGCGAATTTTATGAGTTTGTTTATATGTGCAGAATTATCTCCGGAACCACAGCTCCTATTTGAGAAATTCTTTCACCATTTGGAATGTACATCATTCCAGATGGACATAGGATTGGCTATATAGTGTGTAAATATAATTATAAAAAAATAAGTACATAATAATAATTATGAAAAACGATCTTCATTTCATACAATCCTAGTACTTTTGTTAGATTACTGCTTACTGCTCAGAACTTATGCACACCGTGTCGTAAATAGATACCGTCTTCACATGTAAATTGCACCCGTGCAAAGCCGGGGCGGATCGATACTACAAGTCATCATCTGCCTAGCCTTTTCCCAACTATGTTGGGGTCAGCTTCCAGTCTAACCGGGATGCAGCTGAATACCAGTATTTTACATGGAGCGACTGCCTATCTGACCTCCACAACCCAGTTACTGGGTGATACGATACCCCTTGGTAAGACTGGTTGTCAGACTTTCGGGCTTCTGACTACCCGTAACGATTGTCAAAGATCTACGAATGACAGCCGGGACTAACGGTTTAACGTGCTTTCTTCTATGTTAGGCAATCAATTAATAAATTATTTGTTTGGTGCCCAATACATAATTTAACATCTATCTATGTAGAAAGTCAATTTAGTTTGGTCGACCAAACTCATCACAAGGAGTGATGGACATAACGATAGGTAAATTACTAGATCGATTACCATTTAAATGCCGGAACTATTTCCTTGATTACCTTAGTGTTTTTATTACTAAACCATAAATGTTGGACTTCACTCGCGATTGTCACTGGAAACTGAAAATTAAGTGCAGATGAGATTCGGGATGAAATCACATTTTAAACCTGCAGAGTTAACCATTATCAATTACTATACAAATGAACTATGTTTCCAAATTAAGATCTAAAACAAAACACAAACATAGCTAAATATATAATGAAACATGATTCATGGGAGTTGGACTGTGAGACGCGTATTAATATGTGACGTTATCTAACATAAATATTATAACTTTCAGAATCCCTGTAGGCTCCTTGAAACCATCATCATTTTTGTCTGTAACCTAGCACAAAGTAAAAAAAATATACGGTATATCACGAAAATTGGCGTCGAATATTTCCGGACACCGTCCGGCGCCGGCCCCACTTATCTTCGCAACACTTTGTACAGACGCCAGCAAATCAAGCTACTACAATCTGTCAAATTTCTTTAATAGATTTTCAACTTTATCGCTAAAGCATAAGGTTCAATGTTGATTGGGAAAATTTGACAGTTTCGGGTAGCTTGATGTGCTGGCGTCTGTACATCCTTCCCAAAGATTAGTGTAGTAACCTGTAAAAAATATTACGTGCAAAATGAATCCTTATCATCGCTGCACGGGTGCCAAATAACGCCACAAATGCGACGGTTTTATCGCCTTAATCGGGTTTGTCGTGGCTTTAGTGTTACTCCTTAATAAGGCCCACTTTACGGCAAAGGATCACTGGCATTATGCCTGAGGTATGGCCCACCCGTGGCCCTTATATGACCCACTTGATTGCGTATAAACTTTATCCGCTAATTTAGACCGTATCATGGTTAACGGTCCTCATTTATGAATTATTATATTAGTAGCGGTGTTGTTAATATGTTTATCTACACCCATGCTATAAATCCTCTATAAAAGTTTCTGAAGTAGTTAGCTTATTGCCAAAATTAAAACAACCATTGTCATAGTAACCATAATATCATGCAAACGAATGTTATAATATTGTACTAAATTTCATTATGCAACTCCTTTGATTTTTCGATCCCTTCCTTACTCATCAAACAGCCACATTCTCACTGCTCATTTATTCGTGATATCTTTATGAATTTCAAAAAAAGAACACTGTCATGCACGCGCATTTCACTACCACAGCGCCGTAATTTAAAAAAAAAAAACATAGTTTATTCGAATTTACGTCGTATCCCGCCATTTTTGTTCGATATTAGTATTGCAAAAAAATAATACATAGTTTGTTTGTATCAGGTACTCAGCAATTAAAGTTTCTATGAATTTATATACAGTTCTTACAACACTGTACAACATCCTATGGTTTCAGAACCTTTTGTAGAGGATTCATGTCATGGGTGTAGATAAAGTCTTGTATAAAGTCTTGTATGCAACTATTATACAACAGTTGCATATAAATAACCATAACTTTGTGGTTTTAGGCGTGTTTAGTTTTATTTTGGTGTTAAAATAATATTTCACAGCTAGCTATACTATCAGAGTGGACTGGGCTTTATTATAAATAAGTATGTAGATCTCGTGGGTTTAATTAATAAAATACAAATAATTTTTTGAGCTATTAAAATTTGCACGATCATTTTTACGTGATACCTTAGCATAGGACGTTCTGGTAATAAGACAAACTGCACATTGGACGATTTGCCAAAGTGTAGTTTTGATTACAGCCGGTCGGTTCTGTAAAAATCTCACCGTGAAATCATAAGTGAAGTGAGCACTTAATAGTGTTAATCCCTAGCGAATGACCGCTCACTCCACGCTCACTTCACCCAAGCTTTCACGGTGAGATGGTTACAGAATCGCACGGTAGTTTGTTATGCTATTAGGACCATTTGCTTTTAGAACTTTTTAATACGGAGGGGCCTATTTTACTGTTTTACGCCATCAAATTAGTTCTAGCTGTGGTACAGACGCCAGCACATCAAGCTACTACAATCTGTCAGATTTCTTTGATAGATTTTCAACTTTATCGCTAAAGCATAAGGTTCAAAGTTGATTGGGAAAATCTGACAGTTTCGGGTAGCTTGATGTGCTGGCGTCTGTAAAATTATAGAGATTGGCCAGCAGGATGCTATCCAGACTGATTAGGAAAAGTCAGACGTACCTAATTAAATACAGTACACACCACATATTTACATAAAACCATTACATTATCATAAAGTCATCAATCTGCCTATCTTTTTCCCAGTTATGTTGGGGTCAACATCCAGTTTAACTGGATCCAGCTGAATACCAGTATTTTACATGGAGCGACTGCTTATCTGACCTCCACAACTCAGGTGGGTGACACGTTACCCCTTGGTAAGACGGATTGGTCCAGCAATCCGTCTTACCAAGGGGTATCGTGTTTTGGGTGGCTGCCAAAGATCTACGAATGACCCGGGGAACCCGGTCCAACAGCGTAACGGGCGTTTCGAGGCAAGGACCCCTCCTGCCTCGGAAAGCACGTTAAGCTGTAAGCATTATATATCGAGAGCCCTCTTGATAAATTAATGGTCACCCATTCATGACCCTACCACGGCAAGCAAATCTTAAACATCGACCTACCCATGCGGCTGTTATTATTTAGCTACGGGCCTCTCATTATCATAAAGGCATGTAACTTAGAAATACGTAAATATTTACGTCAGGCTCTCACATTAGCTTACAAATATCTCATTACTGCCTCTCATTATACAAGTGTTCATAATTACTGACTGTTTTTACCATTTGTTTTATTTTCTTTTCTTATGTTATTCATTTGTTTTTTTTAATGGCTGCTATGCAGTTTGTTAAGCTTTGTGTACATTGTATGGCGTTAAAAAAGGTGTAAAAAGCCCATCACGAGGGAGTTATATAACGGTAAAACGGGGCGAATAGGAAATGCAGGGGTGAATCGGGATGAAACTTTAAAATGGATTTTAACATTGAAGTAATATCGTTTTTGTCAAAAGGTCTCTATGTGTTTACTACGAGGGCTGCCTTTTAAGTTGTGTCGTTTGAAATAAATATCTATATTTATTTCAAACGTCACAACTCTTATCTTATTATCGTCTACGATCTAATAGATTATTACCATTTTTTTTTTTCAAAGAATTCTCCGCGATATTTACTCGTAAATTATAATTAACGATTAAGTGTCCTTGTTCGTTATAAACTACGTTAAAATCCTTTTAAAAGTCTCATCCCGATTCACCCCTGCATTTCGTATTCACTCCGTTTTACCGTTACCTCTCCCGTTTTTATAATCCGGTACTTGTACAATACGGGCTTACTCGTAAAAAAAACACACACACACTTTGAAAATATAATAATAAAATATCATGAACCAATAAAAATACGTGAAATAGAATTCGATAAAATAGCAACATACCTACTGAAGTTTATGTTTATTTCCATTTATTTATTTAAACTTTTCACACAAAAGGTACAAAGGCAGATTATAGAGTCCTTTCAGATTATTTTTATTGATTTCTCTTATACTAAATGGTGAGTATTTAGTATAAGAGAAGGTGAGCATTGTATCGGCACAGATTTTGTGAAACTGAATGGAAAAAGATCGTCTAGGTAAAATAAAAAATAAAAAAAATTGTGCGCTATTTTTTCGCCTAAATAATTGCACTGAAATTCAATATGCAAATCTCTCCAGTTCTTTCGCCTCTATTTCGATGAAAAATCCGTACAAAAAAATGGCACGAAATTAATTGTTTGATCAGAGTGAGCTTTAGGTGCTTTTCATACGTTGTTGGGGCATTGGAACTTGATCTATTCACTTTGTCTAACCAATTTCATGTGAAACCTGTTACTATGGATTCAGTACATGATTCTGAACTCCCCTGGCGTTAAAATTTACTGTGTTGCACTTTTCTATAAATGAGCTGATTTTTTTTTGATAACTGACGAAAAATTGCTACGGTACTGACGAAAAATTGCTAAAATCATCTGCTGAATTCATGGTTATAGTTTGCGTATGTCCCTGCCGCCATGTGTATAATATGAGGTCTATATATTCATACACGAAATCTCTTAAGGGGTCATTGTATTCATTATTACGAACAACTTTTACTATGGGACCAAACCTTGTGCAATTTTCATGTTATTGTTTTGAAAAATTCATTGATTCTCAAAATTCGTAAATAATGTGCGTAATATAGAAGGTGTTATGAAGCTATAGAGAATTTTCTTGACGATACGTGAGCCTGCGTTATCGATGTCCACTGCGCACAGGATGAATGGAAAGCAGCACATGAAGTACTTTTTGCTCCGTTAGTGCAATTGCTGTATGTCGTTACAGTGGGAGAATAAATAAATAGTAGTCAAAATAAATAAGCATACCTAGATAAGTAGGTATCAACCTGCTCTATCTGATAACAATTATAATAATCTGAAGTTATATCTTCCTTACAATTATTCATAGCTGCTCGATGATTGGCTGCACACCTAACTGTTTCGCCGTCTGTACATCCAACTTAAGCTACCTCGCACACTATACGACTACGACTTACGACAGCTCGACGACTAGATGTAACGACAGGCTGCGGCTGAAAATTTTCATATATTTTATTCAAAGCTCAGCACACACACACACACACACACACACACACACACACACACTACACACTATTACACTATTACACTTGGCGTCGAGTTGCAGAGCCGCAACAATAGACTAGGGAAGTCACAGTGACTTTTCAGGCTACTCAAGTTGACGAAGTCAGTTTCAGCCTTGCTTTGAGCGCTGAGGAAGGTGGACGTGTGTTTGTATAGCGAATCTCAAAACGGTTACGTTCGATGATGATGTTTTTAAAACGGATTTCGGAGCGCGTCGAATACTCAAAGAAAATAATCACTTTCTGCACGACGTCTTTTGTAACGACTAGACGCAGACGCAAAGGTCAGCTCTACGTCTTGTCGCGGCCACAAGACGCAGATGCAAAGGTCAGCTCCACGTCAAGTCGCAGCAACAAAAAGCAGATGCAAAGGACAGCTCTGCGAATAGTCGCAACAACAATACGCAGATGTAAAGGTCAGCTCTACGTCTAGTCGCGGCAACAAGACGCAGATGCAAACTACAGCTCTGCGTCTAGTCGCAGTGATAAGACGTAGATGTATACGATAACTCATCGCAGCAACAAGACGGACAGTTTGTGCGGACTGTACTGACATCAATTTTCCTAACAAAACTTCCACTTGTGGGAATGTAGACGTCGTCGCGAGAAGCAAGATATATCGTGGTATACGTCAACATAAGTGCTTATAAGTGTATCCGTCATCTACATGCTCTCTTGACTTGTGATGTCACTTGACATAATGTCAAGTTGACGTCCTCATTTATATCCTAGAGTAGTTGTAGTTTGGCCAATAATATTTGGAGAGCATCTGCAAGTCGATTCTATAAAAATCTCACCGTAAAAACTTGCGTGGAGTGAGCTGTCAGTGTCATCTCACTGATGCTAGGGATTGACCAAGCAAACATTAACGATCATAATCGAGATTTGAATAACATTTTTCTATTGATCACTTCATATAATTTCAAAACTAGTATTTTAGTTGTCAAACATTACTATTTTGTGGGGTTTTAAAATAAAATAGCAAAACAGAAATTTGGTCAGAATATCAATTTTGTTGTTTTTTCTTTTTTCTAGATGAAAACCCCACAAAATAGTAACTAATGTTTCGACAGTTAAAATACTAGATTTGAAAATATATAAAATGATCAATAGAATTGGTATAAAAAATATTATTAACCCTTTACTGCATGATATATTAAATAAGTAACATTTTTTTTTAAGTTAATGTCTTTATTAAAGCTTCAGAATCAATTATAGTTTTTTTTTATTTTTTTTTTTTTATTATAAGTATGATGATAGACAAAATAGTTGTGTTTTATTATTGCTAATGATATGACAAACAAACCCCATTAGGATTTATACGCTAATTTTTTTATTTTTTTAGAGTAAATAAATTATTGTGAACATGTCAAACCATTGTATGGTTTCCTATGCGGTAAAGGGTTAAAATCTCGATTGTGATTGTAAATGTATTCGTGGTCAATCCCTAGTATCAGGTGGGATGACACTGACAGCTCACTCCACGGTCACTTCACCTAAGTTTTCACTGCAGATAATAATGTTAGTTTTGCGAAGATACTGTGTAAAGGGAGTAGAGCTTGCTAGAGTCTGTGTATCTAGGGAATCTTCCAATCATGAGTGAATAGGTTACTTCTCAGCAAATGTGCACCATTTTCTCCTATACAGGGTCAAATTAAATTAACTAGAGAAACTCTGCAGATGTAATGCGTATCGATATCTAAAAACGATAAAATTAAAGTAAAAAGGGTTTCATGGTTCTTTTTTAGGGATCAACGACCGTACCAATGGTCGTTTTGTTACTTGAAGTAAACATGTTTCATTTTGTTTCGGTATCGATATCAGCCATGTTTGTGAAGTTTTGCTAGCATATTTTAATAACAAAAAAAAAATGATTTTTAAACTTTTATTTCAAGAGAATATATACACTAACAGCGGACGGTGACACCACAAAAATTCATCAAAGTAATTAATTTATATTTTATCATATTTAAATATCGATACCCATACACCGAGTTTAGCTAGTTAGTTTAATTTGACCCTTTACATATAATCGTTTAGCACCAGGCAAGATAGTGGGAAAGTTCCTAAAGAATTGCACAACATTGGTCATAGTTACCGCTTTTTTGTCACGTATAAATATTCAAGAATTTTCAAAATGTATTCAAAATAATCAACAACAAATTAAATAGCTAACAGTCTTAAAATAATAATAATATATGCAGCGTGTGTTGACAGTCGACACCCTTGCGCCATCCCGTCTTCCAAGCACGGTAGGCTGTGCAGGTACGGAAAACCTCAAACGACGCAAATATTCAATTCTTTGGAACTAATATGTTCGAGTCGTTTGGGGTTGAAACACTAGGGTCCGAGCGCTCACTTAGTATTTCGAGACATAGCCAAGCTGTTGGTCGACTCTTCACGTGACCGGAGGGCTGGTCGCATTGCCATACGACGTGGTAATGCTGCCAGCCTTTTGGGCACGTTTCCTATTGAAAGCGATGCGGACAAATTTTTTTATGCCCTTTGATTATTTCCCCTCCTTTTTAGGTATATAGAATTTTCATAACAACATCATTATTCACCTGCATTTGTGCTTATTTCCAAACCAGTGGAAGTTACTTTTCCTGGTAACGATCAACAACTCCCTAACTTTCCCAGCATATTGTTTAAGGGATTATGCAACTTTCGCCGCACGATTGGAGCCAGATTCTGCCCACACTTGTTTAACCTATAAATGTTTTTCCATTTTCTATCCAATTAAATCTCACGTCAAATTCAACCATTTAATACCTACGTATGATTCATACAACGAAACGAAAATGTCAACTTCAACCCACGTCAGAATGGAATGCACTTTGTTGCAATCAAAACAGAAATGAAAAAGTGCAGTTATTTATAGTTTTCATGCAGGTAGACAAGTAGATATACAATATGGAGACAAAAATTCGACAGTAAACAAAAACACTGAAAATATTAATATCTAACAGTATTTTGGAACTACCAAATAAATTCTAGCTTAAAAATTAAAAAGTGTAATTATTATTATTATTTTTTTTTCAAATATGCCATATAGGAGAGATGTGCTGACTACGGGTCTTGGAAACCTTCGACTGGCTATAGTGACTAAAATATTGGATATATACGATTGAATTTTTGTATGCGGACTGGGAAAGTCATAAGATACACGCAGTTTAATTTATTTATTGTTGTATAGACGGCTTAATTTATTTTTGTATTGTCGTCTCCACCTGGTATTTGAGTGTGAACAGATGTTGGTGACAGGCACCATCATCACAATCATTCGCAGCCTTTTTCGAACATACAACAAGACCTCCTTCCTTTTTTAGTGGTTTCGTAGTAACAGTTTTCGTCTTGTGCCAATCATGTTGAAGCCAATCCAAGTTCTTCAAGTCTAAAAGCTTTATTAAATGAATGATGATTACAGGCATATGAGATGATTAGGAGGTACCTACCATTTTGTTTCTAGTGTTGGCAATACATCGGCGGACCCCGTATTGTTGCTAAACCTATTAGGTACAATATTAAAGAAACCAGCCGGTCGATTCTGGAAAAAATTCACCGTGATAACTAAGGTGAAGTGAGCTTAAAGTGAGCTGTGAGTCACGCTGATGCTAGGGATTGACACTATTGATGACTCACTCCACGCTCACTTCACCCAAGTTTTCACGGTGAGATGGTTACAGAATCGCACAGCTGTATTCCACATACGTGATACGCAACGTACCATACCATACCATACCTGAAATCACCTTTCTAGTGTCCTCTCTGGAGTTCGTACTATGAGCTCCAGCTCAGGGTACGAACTCCAGAGAGGATCTTGGGAGATGCAGTCTAGTTTGGGGCTCACTGACAAATAATATATTGTAACCCCTAGTAGGGCCTTTAGGTAGTACTTTAAGCTACTTATCTCGTCTTAACTAGCTATTGACCTGCGAACCTGCATCTTGTATTACCTGGACTAAAAATATTTTCTATTTCTGTTTTTATTAACTGTTCACACTCTGTAAGAAAAATAAAAACACTTGAAAAGTGCAGCAGAAAATGTGTTCTCGCCCTTATATTTTTTGCCCACTTAAATAAAACTTAGTTACCGTGTAGACTGTTTGCACAGCCCATTACTTCACGTTCTGACGCTAAATACATTACATTACTGAAACGGGAGTACTCGTAGGTAAGTAATTGTTAAAGAAGAAAAGAACCACCTTCAAGAAACTCATTGCATGCATTTCTTGCATATCTGAGTGTCTTGAAGGTAGTTCTTTATTTAAACGTCGCATCTGATACTACATAGTTTTTTTTTTTTTTTGAGGAAGTTTAGGTTTGAATTAAAACTTTTTGGTTCTTGCACAGGCAGCTTTGATTCTTTGTTTTTTTTTTTTTCAATGTTGGAATTTCCGATTCAAAAAAGAATTCGGCTGTTACTGATTTGCTTTTGTTTTATACTGATTTGTTCAGTTTAGACTTTTGTGAGGCCAAAGTTAACGCTTGAAGTGGCCGAATTCTGGTCGAACCTTATTTAAAAGGTACAAATGGAATCCTCGATACGACGAGAAATAAGCTTAGCAAACTTTATGCACAAGTAATAAATACTGTACAAAGGCGGAATTATTGCCTTAGACATTTTCTACCAGTCAACCTTAGGGTGATGCAGAGACAAAATATAGCAGGTGAATCATACGGGATAAAAGCTAGGAAAATTACTATAAAATACAAGAATACATACTAATACATAGACATAAATATATACTTATATACGAAATTAACTGTCAGGACGAAAAAATATCGGTAGAAGAGAAAGCGAATCCAGCAAATCAGCGTTGCTACGGCCAACTTCTGACGGATATGTTCTCGTGCCTTCTTTTTAAAATATGACTGGTTGCCGTCCTGATGTTTGTAGGAAGCGCATTCCAAAGAAAGACCGCCTGGACAAAGAAAAAAAAAAAATGGCGAAGCCAAAACGGTGCGAAGGACATCGTAGAAGACGATTGTTGGTGGAACGAAGATTTTTGGCAAAATACTCATGCTATAATGTTCCCAATGCTGGGAAACAGGCCTCCTCTCTGTGAGAAGGAGGGATTTTTTTGAAATCATATTTCAAAAAGCATAATATACTGACACTGCCAGCCTTGTTTATACATGAAACAGCCTTATTTGTACTGTACAGACGCCAGCGCATCAAGCTACCCGAATCTGTGAAATTTTCCCAATCAACTTTGAACCTTATATTTTAGCGTTAAAGTTAAAAATCTATTAAAGAAATTTGACAGATTGTAGTAGCTTGATGTGCTGGCGTCTGTACAATGTAACAGGCGTAATGAAATTCTACGCGAACGCAGACACAAGACAGCTCTCATGCAGAAAAGCATATTCTGCAGAGCCCCGCAAATGTATAGTACAATTAAAATGAGACTGACATCGTAATTAAATTAAACTATTATTTATATTATTTTATTTCCGACTGGCATCCCTAATTAATTTAACCTATTATTATTTATAAAAAAATATCAAGTTATTTAACATTTGGACGCCCATGTGGTTAAATATGACGAGATTATCTGTGTAATGTATAGTGTATTTTGACATGAATAATAATATTAATGCTAAAATATATTTTTAAATGACTGTTAAATATTGTACACCCCATGGAAATGTTACAGCGATCTTTATATAATTATAATAAGAACTGTTTTTCCATCTGTGACAAACAAATAAATAAATTGGAATTTACAAAATCCCTCCTTTTCACAGAGAGGAGCGCTATGCCATTCCCGAATTACAAAAACATATTGTTTTCTTCTTTGTACCCTTCGATATACCTCTAACATAGCCTTTATAGCAGCCTAGCATCCGCCCGCAACTTCGTTTGCGTAGAATTGGGAATTCCCGCCGTTTAAATCCTATTACCCGTTTTCCCGTAGGAATGAAGCATTTTCCCGCGGTAAAAAGTAGCGTATGTTCATCAGGGATAATGTTGGCTTCTAATGGTAATACAATTTTTCAAATCGGTCCATTAGTTTCGGAGCCTATTCAATACAAACCAACAATCAAATCTTTCCTCTTTATAATATTAGTGTAGAAAAAACTTTATACAGGTTTCAGCAACTGAGAAACGCTTTATTCATTCCGAAATAAATAAATTAAAAGCACTACTTGGTCTTTCTTTTTATGGGGTCTCCAAAAGAAATGTTATTGGAAACTTTTTACTTCGCGAATAAATATTTCTTTCGGGTTCTTTGTGAAACCGGTTTTCGTCTGTTCTGAGTAAAATATTATGACAAAGCGAGTTTATCGTGCGATAAAACTTTGCTTATTGGCTTGTGAAAATAGCTGTGCACTCAATATTTTAATGGATGACCACGTAGGAACGTACCTACCTGCCGGTCGATTCTGTAAAAATCTCACCGTGAAATTATAAGTGAAGTGAGCACTTAATAATGTTAATCCCTAGCGAATGACAGCTCACTCCACGCTCACTTCACCCAAGCTTTCGTGGTGAGATGGTTACAGAATCGCACGGCTGCTATCATAGGAGGTAAAGTCAGGGAAATTGGGAAATTGTTTATGAAATTAACCACCAACATAAATGTACAGACGCCAGCAGATCAAGCTACTACAATCTGTCAAATGTCTGTAATAGATTTTTAACTTTATTTAGTGATAAAGTTAAAAATCTATTACAGACATTTGACAAATTTTACCAATCAACTTTGAACCTTATACTTTAGTAAGTATAAGGTTCAAAGTTGATTGGTAAAATTTGACAGTTTCGGGTAGCTTCTGAAAATCTGCGGGAAAAACGCCCGTGTGAATATAACACTTTCGTAATAATGTTGAAAAATCGTGTGGCTTTAAAAAAAAAATGAAAATTGGTAAAACGGCTACCATTTAACCACCCACCAAAACAACTTAAAGAACCCAGTACCTACAAAATGAAAAAAAAAAATGCTGTTCAATACATTTTGAACGCGTAGATATTGCATTTTTGTATGAAACAGCACATCTTTTACGTACTGCAGATCATTAATATTAATGGAATCTTGCAAAGCAAACTGAAATCACACGAATACGAGTATTATAAAGGCGAAAGTTTGTGAGTGTGTTTGTATGTTTGTTACTTCTTCACGCTCAGACGGCTAAACGGATTTGGATAAAATTTGGTACACAGACACTTTATAACCGGGACTAACACATAGGATAACACTTTTTATCCTGATATTCCCACGGGAGCGACACTTATGCGGGTGAAACCGCGGGGCGCAGCTGGCCATTTATAATGGAGTAATGATGGAGTTTTTTGCCCATTCTTCTACTTACGAAACTATCTTTAGGAAGGGGCAACTTGAATCAATTCTATTTTGTATGTAAATTTTGACTGTCAAAGGTGCCTTTTATGTGCCTATTTGAAATAAATAATTTGACTTTCAACAAAAATTCTAACAGTAAATGGAATAAACATGCAGCGCCAAGGTATCATTATGTCGAAGGTCTACGATCGAGATAGTATACCTAGTATTGACGTAATAAGCAATCGAGATAACAAGTGACAACCATGTTTCGAGATACAGAATATTTTGAGGTCGTGAAGCTGTGATGTAGTGATATAACGTTGGATCGTCAACGAAGTAACGAGCCGAGAGGAGTGGTACTGAACATTATATGGGTAGATATTTTTGTATGTAGGGAAGTAGGTTAAGATACTGAAAATGCCCAGTTACTTACAGTCCTGCTGTCAAGAGAATGCATCCCTGACACCTGTCACTGCGACAGTTCTCGTAGGTAATAAAGATCAAATTCGCAAAACTCATATTCGTTTATATGAAACTGACAGGCGTCAAGAATGCATTCTGTCGTTGGCCGCGCTGTAGTTACAAACGATATTTACCTATCTCTGATTGGCTACTTAGGTACTAACTTATTGACGGGTGATGCTTATATACAATATTAAAATACTATACAACTAATTATTTATTTATTTATTTATTTGATATATACTTTATTGTACACCACAAAAATACACAACATAAAAAATACATCAAACACTACAAAATATACAGCGGGTGGCCTTATCGCTTACTGCGATCTCTTCCAGGCAACCTTGGAATTGACAGTGATTTTCCTGGATATAAAATGGAATTACTATTTACAGTAGGTATTAAATTAAAACACTAATACAAATATATATGATGCCGCAGCATGTAGCGACGTCTATTTTTGTTACTAATCTACTGGAATAAAGAAGAAAGAAAGAAAAATTGTTTATTCCGTAAAAACAAAACGTACGTTACATATAAAAAAAGACATAAAATATACACATACAAATTAGTCAAAAGCCTCGCACTCAAGCATATAAGTATTATAAAATGTAAACATTTCTGTCTATTCCTTGATGTCAGGGCTAGGGACCAAAGACAACACACCTTAATTGACATTGACAATATAAATCAAAATCAATCAATCAAATCGGAATCACCGAAACGATCGGATAAGAGTACCACTAGCTACTGACAGTTACTCTAGCGGAGCACGCGCGACGGATGCGGGTACAAGTGGCTGTCATCTGATGACAGAGAACATTTCAGGGGATCCACTGTCATACCACGTCCACGACGAGCTGCTATATTTTGGCACAATCCTGATGATATTAAAAGAGGCCACAAATACGATGGCTAATCTGGTAAGGGCTCTCCAGCGCCGTTATACACTAAAACAAAAGGACACATAGGCATCGAAGTGCTCCTCCACATCGCCGCCTCTAAGACGACCCACTGACCCACCGCTGTCATCCAGAAACATACCCAGAAGAATGACAATGCAATTTTTTTGGTCATAGAACGAGCTAACCCTCTGGTCACGGGAAGTGTCGACCACTCGGCGAGAATTTTCCTTAAAGCGGAGACACGCACTCGATCCCTAGCGTTTAGACCCCAAACGGCTCAAAATTGTAGTTACCCATAAGGTTGCAAGTTTTGACTGTCCGTATATTCAAATCACAACTATCATAATTTGATATATGGAATGAATATATACGGCAAATTGAATTTCACAAACAATTACAACCCGCAAGAGTTGACTTGAGACTTCGCTAGGATTACGTAAGCGCGCGATACTGAGGTCACAATGACGAGAGCGGTTTCAGTGCGGGGGGTCGGGAGGGGCCGCTCGGGTCTGAAGTTAGGTTTCAATTGCCATGTATTATTGTATTTTAATTAACAAGGTAAACATCATGGGAACTCCCGATAACACTATGCCCAACCTTAGAATCAAACCTCAAACCCAGAACCACAAGCTTTGCAGTCGTGTTCGCGACCACTAGACCAAAGAAGCAGTTACATACCTGTTAGATATTACTTACTAGCAAATTAGCAAGAATTGGAAAACTTAGACCACTATTAAAAATAACCACAGAATTTAAATACAATCTCAAACTGCAGTCGATTTCCGCCAACAATTTATTGAACCGCATTAAACTACGAGTATTTCAATCAACTTTCGCAAGCAACTGCTTCAAATCCATTCCATGATTGATTAACTTGATAACTCTCAATTTTATGTAAGAAAAATTAGTTCTTTTTACTACGTTAATGTTGAGTTTGGCAAGGAGCCAAGATCTCGAAACTCCGTGTCTGGCATTTCTGAAACGATAGGCAAGCTTGAATAACATTATCATATAGCAAACTAAATATTCTACTGTGTATGTTTGCATGAGAATTTGCGAGTTAAGTTTCCGGACAATAATATTACGGAGCCTGTAAAGCAGATAATATTTTATCGAAGACTTACACATTACATAAAAACACATACCTAACTTTTTTTCGTATAAGTTCATCTAAAGAGACATTATTCAAGATGGCAATTCTAAATATTAATAAAGTCTGGCAGCCAATAAAGAAGTGTACACTAGTCTTTACGACTTATATTTTCAAAATAAGAACGTAGGCTGCGACGGACAGCGTAGGCGAGCGTTCGCTACGTTACGTTCAGTCTGTATACAGCCAGCGTCCGATGCGAACCTCTGTACCGGTGTCAGCCGTCAACAACACGATAAACAGCAAAACTTGGCTGTAAGCAGTTTCCCACAGCCAAGCCAAAGAACTAAAAAAAACAAAGTTAAAAAATATTTTCCACATGAATATTGAGACTGTTCTTTTTGGTTCGAATTTCAAATAACTTTAACAAATTTAAAAAGTGCGTTCTTTTTGTTTTGGTTTTATTAGACGTTGCGTAGTTTTTTCTTCGTGATTGTTTTGAATAAGGTACAGACTGTGGGATTCAGTTGACATAGAGAACGGAACTTTTGTTGTTTGTGGCAGTTTGCGAGTGTTTCAGTGGACCGTCAGAACGATCAAGTCGCCTCGTAAAAGGTTTGTGAACTTATTTTATTAATATTTAAGGATTTATGAAATATTTTTCGGGTATTTATTTCAATAAAATTATTTATTATGTTGTGTTTTAGATTTTAGAATGAGCAAGGGCTCTTTAAACTGTTATTATGCTTAACTACAATTTTAAAAAGTTACAGCAACTTCTCACATCTTGACTTCTTAGTTTTTACTTAATACTATTTACTGTGTGTGTGAAAACATAAGAAAATGATACAGATAAAAAAAAAAAACTCACGTAAAACCGCATCATATAGGTACGTAGTTTTGTAAGTCTTATATTTATTTTTAAAAATCTTATATTGGCTTCTATGAAGCGAGGACGAGAACTAAATAAGCCCATTTTTTTTCCTATAGTTACTTGTATCGTTTACTAAATCCTAACGCCAAAACTCCGCTTTAGGACTGCACTGACATGAAATACCAAATATTTATATTTTATTATAATTCTTCGTAGTGGCTAAGTAATAACAGCCACACGGGTCGATTGATCAGGTTGTCGCGGTTGGTCCGTGGATAGGTGACCATCTTCATATACCACACACAACCCCTCCGTGTCTCGGAAGCACGTTAAGCTGTTGGTCCCGGCTGTCATTCGTGAATCTTTGACAGTCTTTATGGGTCGTCAGTAGCCCGAAAGTCTGACAACCAGTCTTACCAAGGGGTATCGTATTACCCAGTAACTGGGTTGTGGAGGTCAGATAGGCAGTCGCTCCATGCAAAATACTGGTATTCAGCTGCATCCGGTTAGACTAGAAGCGGATCCCAGCATACTTGGGAAAAGGCAGGCAGATGATGATATTATAACTCCTCGAACGTAACAAAACAAAAGTTATCGTTAATGGGTAAAAAAGGGATCGCGTTGCGTCGTTTAACTTTATTTATATCCCAATTTGGCCCAAACTGTCATCTAACCTCTAACAATTAGTAATAGTAAACCGGTCATTTTAATTATTCCGCATAGCAAGAGGATACAGTTTGAAAGTTTTAACGACTAAAATCTGGTTCAAACCGGTAAGTTCCACAATGTCATTATCACAATGGCAGTCAAATGCAGTCAAAGCTCGTTCCGCCGTTCAAAAGACTTCTTTTTTCAAAAGTCATCATCGCTCTTATTTGAATTTTCTGCATACAAAGAGAATCGTGGTGTTATCCGGAAAAACGGACGATTTTTCTGTGACACGTTTTTATTACTTAATCTTCCTTTTATGTGGTTAGTCTCATTTATTTTGTGCCAAGAAATAAGAAGAAGATTTTAAGTTAAGTCATGTTTCCCAACCTGTGGTCCGCGGACCCCTGGGGGTCAGCGAGTATGGGGGTCCGCGATGTCATCTATGGACCATACATAATAATCAACAGTAATGAGTACCTATTTTGTATCTGTAATAACTAAAATAAATACCTAAACCGTTTTTTTTTTCTGTTTATTTTATTAAGGGGGTCCGTGAAAACTGTGCTTGATTTCCTAGTGGTCCGTGGCTGAAAAAGGTTGGGAAACGCTGGGCTAAGTGATTAGAATAGGAATACTAACATAGGGGTAAGGAATATTATTAAAGCGAATCTGTCTTAAAGCGAACAAGGGACACTAACACAATTGAGTCATGTTAAAAGATATTATTATTATTAGGTATATTTAATGGAGTTTTAAATCACATTTTCTACATTTACTGTAGTTAACAAATGTTATATTTTATTCTAAGTTGACACTATAATATATTATATGGTAATCTAAAAAGGGGAGTAAGTATCAAACTTGGGAATTACGGATTCCGCAGATTTTTATACAACGTGTAACGTTAAATGCGTAAAACCTGAAAATAGTTTGATCAGAATAACGAGCAGAATTAATTGAACCACTTTTTAATATAGGTTTTAAACGTTGCCGTGTCTATTTATTATTAGGTCAAGCCAGCCAATGTCAGCGCGGCGCAGCGGCCCGGTGACGACTCCTCCCTCGGTAAAGCGTCGTCGTAGACGCAAGAAACGATCAGAATGGCCGTTTCTTGCATCTGCGACGATATAAAAATAATACGAATAAAACTAAAACAGCATATAAAACCTTTACAATTTTTTTAATGACTTATTTTCTCTCTGAAATAGATCAATTGAATTAAAAATCAGTTGGGGTGTCTGAGGTTTTGCGCATTTAACGTTACACGTTGTATATGTTATAGGGTTGCCTCCCCTCAATAACTGGGTAAAATGGTAGGACGCACTTAGCTTTCATTTTCGAGAAAAATGAATTTAAAGTTCAAGTCCACTCGACTCATTTTTTTTCCAAATTCATTTATTTATTTTTATTATTGGGAATTTTTAACGTTGATAAACTTTGTTACTACGACTCATTTTTTTTTCCCAATTAATTAATTTATTTTTATTAAAATATAAAAATAAATTAATTAATTGGGAAAAAAAATTAGTCGAGTGAACTTGAACTTTAAATTATTTTTTCTCGAAAATGAAAGCGAAGTGTGTCTTACCATTGTTCTGTGATTCCCAAGTTTGATACTCCCCTTTTAAGTTCGGGGGGCTCGTGGCTAAATAATAGCAACTGAACGAGTGCACTGGTCGATCGGAGGTTAGCCTACGTTCGCCGAGGTTGGTCCGTGGATGGGTGAACAACCATTACATATTGAGACCTCATGGTTACGTTTAGTCAGAAGCCCGAAAGTCTCACAACCAATATCACCAAGAGGTATTTACTATTTAGTATTATCGAGTAACTGGATTA
This sequence comes from Eremobia ochroleuca, assembly GCA_949629135.1. Lineage (NCBI taxonomy): Eukaryota > Metazoa > Arthropoda > Insecta > Lepidoptera > Noctuidae > Eremobia > Eremobia ochroleuca. The sequence continues at coordinate 16,313,161 of OX451400.1, read as the reverse complement.
TGGAGTTCTGATAGGCAGTCGCTCCATGTAATATACTGGTATTCAGCTGCATCCGGTTAGACCGGAAGCTGACCACAACATAGTTAAGAAAAGGGTACGCATATGATGATACTGTAATCTAAGTTTAACTAAGAAACACTTAAAAGAACGAACACTTAGGGTCCATTTCATTATTTATTTACCCATACTAATGTACGTAATTGGTCCAAAATATCGCCCTAAGAACTCGAATAGAAATTAACATAATATAAAATAGAATTAACGATACATTGTTTAGAGGAATAATGTCCTTAAAGCTTAAAAATTGGCTGAAATTTTACACATAACAAGTTTTTAATTCTGAAAGCTTACTGGCTTAAACTGACTGAAAATAGAATACAATAGAATGTTCTCTATTATGTACATCATATAAATTACAGACTAATATAGAAAATTTACAAAGGGTGACACAATGGGCGGTCTTATCGCCAAGAGCGATCTCTTAAAGATAACCTTTGGATGGATTGAAAAGGGAAGGAGAGCTAAATAAAACTTTCTAGCCTGCTTTTTCTCTCACACACTTTCTGTTATTAAAGCTATATAAAATATTTCTTACGATCGGTCTATCGGTAAAAAAAATCCAGTGGTTAGGAAAGTATTTATATTTACATAGTATTTAGCACTCAGTCAGAGGAAAATTACATAATTAGGTGTAAAAAGTAAAAGACAAAGCTGCTTTTTGACGTCAGATATTAATGGATTAATCAAGAAATCTGATATTATTACCAAGCTGCCCATAGTAATATATTTATGTTCATGGTAGTACGGAAAGAAAATCTCGAGCTTGAAAAACTATGCAGCTAGTACTACATGCTGTTTTCCGTAAATATAAAAATGTTTATCGATATAACTAATAAAATTATTGCTATCGATAGTCCTGATATGAATATCTGGGTCACTGATTTCCGTTGTAAAATATTTTTATTGATAGGATTAAATCTATGAGCTTTCGCGGTGTTAGTCATAATAGGAAAATGGTGATCGTTTACAAATTTTATAGTGCGATACCTACTATATTTAAAATCGATTCGGGAATATAAACTTCTTAACTCACATAATTTTATTTTAATTATTTAAATCACTAATTCCCAAAGTGGTCCAGATGGACTCCCAGGGGTCTACGGGAGACACGATGGGGGTCTATGTTAGATCTAATCTTCACAGTCTTTGTCGAGTTTTGGGAATATGATAGAAATGTAGTTGCAGGGGGTCCACCGGAACCAGCACAAATTTTAAAGTGGTCTATGAGAAAACAAAGTTTGGGAACCTCTGATTTAAGTGTTCGGTTTGATTATGGTTTCATTTTGCCTGAAAATGCGCCCATCGACTCAGGGCGACAGGTCACTGGAACAACTCGTGACCCACGGATGCCCCTCAAGTTAAAGGGGAAAATATAAAAGTCCGTGAATAGGCCTGTCGCACTGTATGGATCAGAATGCTGGCCTGTGAAAAAGATGGATGAAAAACGATTGCAAGCACCAAAGATGAAAATGTTGAGATGGATGTGTGGAGTGACAAGAGTGGATAAAGTAAGGAATGAGTATATTAGAGGAAGTTTAAAAGTTGCGCCTGTTACAGAAAAATTGATAGAAAGACGTTTGTCTTGGTATGGACATGTAATGAGGAGGGATGAAACCCATGTAACGAAAAGAGTAATTAATATGAATGTAAATGGATGGAGAATGAGAGGAAGGCCAAAGAAAAGATGGATGGATGGTGTGAGGAATGATATGAAAGAGAAAGGAGTAAATGATGCCATGACGTCTAACAGGGAAGAATGGAAAAAGAAAACGTGTTGCGCCGACCCCAAATAAAATGGGACAAGATGATGATGATGAAACATAACAAGCTTCAGGAATTTCAGCAAGTATGGAGGAATTATATATCTAATAAGGCACAGTAAAAAATGTGTAGTTCGATTTTCTCTTAAATAAATTATGAATTTTGATAGCAGAATTCAGAAATACTGGGATGATTTCGGTATTTTTCGGTGTTTCTGGTTTCGGTTTCGTTTCGTTTTGGATTGATTTTGAAACGTTGCCACTGTTTTTTTTTTCTTGCTTCTGTTTATTCCTAGTTATTGTAACTCAATCTTTCTATAACTTCCCCGTAAATTAAAAAAAAAATAGTTTTTCACAGAAGACTTTCAAAGGAAATCAGGCTAACAAGGCGGCTCATTAGTCATTTTGTAAATAGATACGATTTGCTTTGCAACTGTGCGATGAAAAGGTTCTATTAAAAGATAAAAAAATAACATAAAAACAAACGGTTTATAAAGCAACGAGCGTCTGGTTTAAAATATAACGTTTATTTCTGTAACTACTCATTTGTATGCTCATTTAGCATTATTTATAATATTTACGCTCGCATTAAATAACAACCAGTAAACAAGGGTCGTCATAGAATTCGCGTTTTTCATTCAAGTGTTTATTTAAAAACTTTACTTAAAGCGTTAACGTTGTGTTACGATTCACAACTGTTCAACCATACTTTTTTACGTTTAAACATCTCTTAACTTAGGCATCGTTTATACTAAACGTCTTGTCCGCCGCCGACTGTGAGTATGCTCACTGTCAGCCCCAGTGTGAACGTGGACTCAGTCTGCAGTATGCGTTCTCACCAAGCCGACAATACGCTACAGTTTTACAATGCGCTACTTGTGTGAACAAAAGAGTAGGCTTGTATACGTTCACACTGGATGCGTACGCTGAGCGGCTGACTATTCTACACATAAATAGGACTCAGTATTTGAAGTTTCTCGGTGGATTGTGCCCGCGGCGCGACGACGCTGCAATTTAATACGGTGTTACGTTTGGCAACGTAGCCAATCCGCGTCCGCCGTGCATAGACGCGAAGTACAATAATCGGTCACCGAGAGTCAGTGACAATGCACTACGTAATAGCATATAGTCGGTTCGGTGAGAACGAGATGTTAAATATAAATGGAAAAGCGATAAACTGCGTAACGCGCGCTCACAGTCAGCGGCCAACATTACGTTTGGTCTGAACAATGCTTTAAAGCAACATTTATAAACAAAGGGTTCAATGTTAATTTTTAGCTTTTAGTGATAAAAAGATAGTAATTTTATCTTGTAGGTACCTAAAGCCATGGAATCATGACATACACACATGTGCAATTTAAAAAATAGACGTCAGATTTTTATCAATATTTTAATATCAGTTCCAAAAAGTGAAGTATGTACCAACACTGTAACATGACAACGTTTCATTTTTAGATAGCGCTTCATATCACATCAAACATGGCGTAATTGGAAGTTCCTCTCGCATCTGTATCTATTGATAAAAGAATAAAAGATAACGGATAATATTCTGCAAATAAAATAAGCTGCTGTTCGAGAATAAAATATAAGACGGTTGGGATGACCTCTGTTATCTTTCCTGAGATTTTGTACAGTCACGTAGAAGTGTACGGAACCCCTTGGCAATGGTAGCATTGTATTTTTTTATTTATTGGCGTGGCTACCTGACATATGGCAAATTATTTAATTTAATGTTCTGTGTGATCTGTGTCTCGTTAGGTTAATTACTTTGCATACCTATTATTTATAGAATCAAACTTTTTTAACTGATCAGACAGCTCTGCTGCTGGGGAGTTTATTGCGCCACTTTTTTCCAGCAAAAGCACTAGGAACTGGCGAAGGCCGAGTGTCTTGGAGGACTGTCTTTTATAATTTTGACATTCGAAAAGAGCTGATTCCAATGGTCGGCAAAAAAAAAGTCGGGAGCAAGAACTTTGGTATGTGATTTTAATCGACTTTAGTGTCCTAAATCCAAATCTGTTCACAGATTTATTGTATCAGGTCTGGTTTTTGAGATTTTTTCATGTAATCAAAATACTGATGTTGATATAAATTAAATACAAATTTATTTTGAAAAAAGTAAAAAAAAATTACACATAAATTACTTCTATAATATAAATTAAAATCTTAAATGAATATGTATGAATTCTAATATAACATAAAAATTAAGAACTATTTGGTAGATAGCTTTTTTATACAACGTGTAACGTTAAATGCGCAAAACCTCAGACACCCCAACTGATTTTTAATTCAATTGCCCTATTTCAGAGAGAAAATAAGTCATTAAAAAAATTGTAAAGGTTTTATGTGCTGTTTTAGTTTTACTGTCAATTCTGGTCGATTATTGCGTCTGCGACGACGCTTTGTCGAGGGAGGAGTCGGCACCGGGCCGATGCGCCGCGCTGACATTGGCTTGCTTGACCTATTAATAAATAAAACGTTTTTAACGAAGATTTTTTGAAAAATGTGACCTATGTTAAAAAGTGGTTCAATTAATTCTCCTCGTTATTCTGATCAAACTATTTTCAGGTTTTGCGCATTTAACGTTACACGTTGTATATTTTATCTGCTGCTTCATGATTGATTCCCCAGCAGGAATCAGCTAACATTGCGGGGGACCATCTGCCGTTATATAATTTTTCCATGTGCACAATATCTTGGTGGAATCTGTATTTTTTATGACATGTTGCATCAGAGTTGTTGATATGAAGAAAGAAGTTCTTGTACCAGTTCTTTGTAATTTGTAGCTCTTATATTTCCAAAAAAAAAAAAAAGTGACATGTTGTTTTAACAGCGATTATATCCATACTCTTTTTTCTTTATCGACCAACTTAGGTTTGAACAATTGGTTTTTAAATATTTCTGTCATCCAAATAATAGAAATATTTAAAAACCTATTGTCCCCAAGGACCAACAAATATTTCCTTCCTTCTATTTGGACTCACTTATGCGTAGAAATTTACTTTTCAGGTGTTTAAATGCCTCTCCATCCATAGCTTGTACAAATCTTTGTATTAAGCCTAATTTGATTGGTATGTATGTAATGGCGGCAAAAATATTTTTTGGCTGACGTCAACTAAAGGAAAGCAAAACTAAATGAAAACAAAAATTGCTCATAGCATCAAAGCTGAAGGTGCTACCTAATAACTGAAACATATTCTATAAATCTGATAACATATTTGGATTTAGCGAGTCGATAATTATCAATTCCATATTAAATATTATAAGAGGTGTCCAAAAAGTCATGGATTACCTTTTACCTGCTGATGGGCCACATTGAGATCTACCAATAAAAAAAAACTGACCTATCAATATTTTTTTTTTTCACCAGGGCCGATCAAAAATAAGGTAAATTTTTTTTTGGTGAAAATTTTAAGTTTGGACCTTAATTTTAGGTATTTTAAAGATGATATCTGTAACTTTCTTGTATTCAATCGTTAGTAGGATGATTCAAGATGAAAATAAAAAACCTGTACTCGAAAAAGTTTTTATTCGTAGAAATGGCATGGAAAAAACCGATCAAAGGTAGAGATTTTCCAAAATTTCATTAAACATCAAAAAACTCGGAAACCATAACATTTAGTATGGTCATTTTTTTTTATTGGTAAATTCCAATGTGGCCCATCAGCAGGTAAAAGGTAATCCATGACTTTCCGGACACCCAGTATACATTGTTTTCCCTTATTTTGATGCCGACCAGTGCTCAGCCTGATTTTAAAAAATGACTTGATTTTGTGTGATGTTTGAAATAACCTATTAAAAAAAAATGTCTTAAGTTTTCAATGTTCTGCAGTACGGTTACTTTTCCCGGCGTCTACAACACAGTAGAGGCAAAGAGCCCATCTATACATTTTATAAATTAAAGTCACTTTTCGTGTCTGTCTTTAACTGCGTTGTTCATGTAAATCACGCAACGGATCTTGATGCGCTTTTCAGCAATTTTGAGAAAAAAATATTGGGGACGGTTTATTGGTATAATACATTTATATTACATTTGTATAATACATTTATATTAAAATTACTTAATAATTATTAATTCATCATGATATTGAGCGAGACCGTAATCTTTTTTATTAAAGCAGTTCCGGTTCTGGGCCGTTATTAAAAACATTGTACTGACAGCTTCCTAAACGTTGTTAAAGGTGTTTACATAATAAAAGTCCAAACATTTTGTGAGTTTTTTTTATGTTATTAATTTAATAGTATATATATGTACTTATTATCAATTTTAAAAAAAACTTATTGTTTTTTTTTATAATTATTTTTTCAAAATTACTAAAACATTGCAAACATTAAGAAAATAATTAAAATCTTAAATGAAAGATTCCCATCCCCAAAGAACACTATTATAAATTAACTTCGTTTTTCGTGTCTGTTTGCGTAACCGCGGTATTCTTCTAAACATTGCAATGAATTTACTGTAGTAGATACGGTTTTCACCATAATTCAAAGAATTTATTCCGAAAGGTTTATGTGTGTAATACATTTACATTAAACTAACATATAACAAAGAAATCTCGCTGTTTTGGCAAGTCATAAAAACCGTGCAAAGCAGAGGCGAGGCGCTAGTTTCAAATAAATCACAGACCAATATCGAGTTAACAATAAAAGGGGCAACACGCAATAATTCAATGAGCAATACTTATAGCCCAACTATAGCCCCAACTTTTTTTACATGACAATGGCAAATGAACTCGCACTTTAACTGATTTACTGTATGGTGTAGTTCGTGTAACTGAGACACATTAAATACGCGTGTGAATTAGAGTAATGTAGCACAATTAATAGTAGTGATTTGTAATTTGTTTTAACATAATCAGCCAATTGTATAGAGGGGTCCGTGGCTATATAATAACAGCCGCACAGGTCGATCGACCAGGTTAAGCTACGCTTGCCGCGGTTGGTCTGTGAATGGGCGACCATCTTTACATACCGAGACCCCTCCGTGCCTCGGAAAGCACGTTAAGCCGTTGGTCCCGGCTGTCATTCGTATATCTTTGACAGTCTTTGAAAGTCTGACAACCAGTCTTACCAAGGGGTATCGTATTACCCAGTAACTGGGTTGTGGAGGTCAGACAGGCAGTCGCTCTATGGGGGATCCCCCACAGTGCATACTTCCACGTAGTTTCCCCCGGGCAACGCCGTGTCTGACCACCGTAACGGAGTGGCAGACCGGCGGCTAAAGTGCGCTGTGATTCGAGACATCAACGCGGTCGTCTGCGAATATGACGAAAAAGACTTTGCGTGACGCCTCTGGGCGTTTTATTTCGAATCGTCCTTCCGAGGGCGATTCAAACGGCCCTTCTCAGGGCCAACCCCACGGCCCTTCTCAGGGCCAATCCAACGGCT